>OX411549.1:45073754-45483754 GCA_948146395.1 Fragum whitleyi | reverse complement strand
GTGATTTACGTTACCCATAACCTCCGTGATGTTGGGCTCGAACCACGAACATTCAGGTCACAAGTCGAGCGCCTATACTACATGTTCAATGAAAACGAGGGAGTCGAAGAATTAAATATCTTTATTGTGATTCTTTGACTCGATAAATATTCTTTCGTATTGTCAATTACTAATTTATGTTATGTAACAAGTAGAATAAGACTCTTCTGGTACAAATAAAAACGTTCCTTAATCGTGGTGCTTTCTACAATAGATACCACTTGCGTCATCTTTTCTTAGTAAGATTCAGCCATACCATAAACTGAAAATAGGAAAATGGTTTAAATTATTGAAAATGACATAATCCTGTCTCATTTAAAAAAATGTATTTTTTACGTGGGGATAGAAGTCAATCTTTTATCAAATTTCACGTAAGATTACATCTACTTGAAAATGGTTTCCATATACCGAAAAGTATAACGATTTCTAAAATGTAGAGGCTAGCAACTTACAGCAATATGCAATTATATAGTTGAGAACTACAAAAAACATTCTCAGATTCATCACGTAAAATCGTCTGTAAATATACAGACAAAAAAGAAACATACTCTATAATGAATAATAATTATAATAGCAAAAGTTTATAAAGGAAATTTATTTCATATAGAACCAATTACACTAAGTTTTCTTTCTGTTGAAGTGGATATCTGTTAAATTATGCTGTTCTGGCAAACATTGGCCTATACATGTAATGTATGTTTTACCTAAGCTGCACAATGATCTCCGTCTAACCTTTCCAAGATTATGAAGAGCTTCATGTGACTACGATGTACAGCCTGTTTACGGAAGCTTTCCGGATATGAATGGAACTAGGACCCCTTATATATTATTATTATTATTACGAACTTACGTCTGTGTAGAAACACTACTTTTGCACAGTGTTACTAGTGCAGCGACCAAATTTCTACCGCGTCCGAAACCCAAATGGACTTGATTGAAAGGAAAAAAACCTCTTATAGCTAGGTCTAGTGTCCATTTTTTCGCTGCTCAAGCCGTCGCATGAAACCAAATACGAGATTTTGTCTTTCCACACCGACTGTTGGTTGAGCTGTTAATTAACATACATCTTTCCAAATCATTGATCGTCTGTTACTCTATGTGGTCTATTGAAGAGGACATATACATATATCCGAGCAATGAAGGTGATCTGATTCCATGAAAAGGCATAATTTGAAAACAAAATTGGTTAGAATTGTGATTTTTTCAAGTGTGTTAAATTCAATGATGTGAGTTCCGAGTTCTCTCTTTTCTACAAAAGAAGTTTCAACTGATCAAGAGTGCTTAAACAATTTATTGTGAAACGCATATTATATTCAGATATCAGGATCAAAGAAAAGATTTTTTCAATTGTTAAAAGTAACATTGTCGCGCATATTTTATTACTCTTATTCGTGTATATGACCTAGCATGTAACAATTTGATTTGTTTTCTAAACGCCACTTTAATTTGTACGGAGATAGCTTACATCGCTACATACATATTACTTTAAAGTTCTTTTTTGCCTGAAAGGTCAATGTGTGATCATAAAGACCAATTTTGTTATTTCTCGTATCTATATTTATGAATTTAATTTACATAAAACAAGCAATACAACGAAGCTGCATTCATATAGTAATGTAGATGTAATAATTTAATTGATGTAACATAACATGCTATTTTTTACACTTCTATTCTCCTAGAAATTGATTTCCGTTCATTTTGCAAAAGAAGGAGAGATTGTTAACCTAGAATAAACATTTAAGCCGTTTTACACAATGGAAGGATCACAAAGTGTCACAAAGACTAATACATTCGTTACGTTTTCTGCAGCAGTAACGTATATGTCGATTACTTAGGAATGATACATTCTTTGACTTTCATGATTTTTCGTGTTTAAGAACAAAGCAAGAATGAGACATTTAGCGGCCCCCAAAAAGGAAAAGGCAAAAATAAATAAATAAAAAAAAATAAATAAATAAATAAAAAAAATAAAAAAAAAACACTTAAATTAAAAACTTAAATAATGATGAGTTTTAAGACCTATATTTTGGGATATAACGTATTTTACCAGTTTTTTTTTTCGTGATATCAATTGATGATGATCGGTCATTTCGATAATAATTAAACCTATCTTAGCTACAGCTTAATTGACCAGAATGATTGATATCACAAATATTGCCAAAGAGGTCATGAGATAGGCCCAAATCATATTTCCCATGTGGAGTAACGTATCTTACAATAACCATGGTAGTCAGGGGATAACTATTAGTAAATGTAAATATAACATTCAGTTGCGTAAAACTTATATTTTCCCAAAACAGCAAGAACACAAAAATGTTGCTAAAGAATTCAGATTATTAGCCACAAAAATGTTTTATATGTTGAGTTTTTAAAAGTAACGTATTTTACCATTATCCTGAAAGTCAAAGGAAATGTGCTTGCCATTATAGATAGTATTTTCGATTGTGAAAAGTTATATTTACCACAAATAGATTAAGATCACAAAAACACCGCACAAGGAACGCTGGCAATAAATTAGATTTTTTATAGATATGCTAAAAAAGGGAACACAGTTGATCATTTGGTTCCTTTAAAAATTGATAAAATTACAGACAGGTGGACAAATATATGAAAACTCTTGTATATTATGTTGAGAAAAATAACTAGTCTTTAGATTAAAGACATTTCAATGTGATTCTGATACCATCAGCTTTATTATCCCCGTAATTCTTAGCCTAGGTGCCATAATTATTGAATTTTACATCATTTTGCACCCAATGACCTTTGACCTCATTTATTGACCTTAATAATGATATTTCAGTTGGGCAACAGGCAGATTCTGAAAGAGCTGATGTCTCTCTTCAACTTAAGTACTGTTGCCCTTCATGCCGCGAAAGTGCCCACAAACTCGATTTCTAGCGCACTTATTCCCATTTGGCCGCCTGACTATCCGGCTGTTATCTCACGTAGGTCTACGATTATAAACCCATTGGTGAGAGCCAAATAGTCTGAAAGGTTGTACATTTAAACTAAGATCGAAAAAGTCTTGAAACCCGTCTCGCGTTACAAGAATTCGCGAGGTCCAATGATTGGTGGGTCTTTTATAGTTTAAAGGAGTCTCTACACTGTCTATATTTTGTAAAGAGTCCTTGAATCACGCCATTTCCAAAATGCACTGTTTTCTTAGGGAGACAGGTTTTGAAAAATAGATAATTGAAACTAAGTGCTCTCGATGATATTAAGCGTTAGTCAGAACTAACTTGGTTTTACCGATCGTCCTATTTTTTCCTCCAATGAAAGGCCGCTATTTCGTTTGACATTCAAATGATTTATCCTATAACCTGTCGATCTGCTCGAATAAGTGAGCTACGTGACTTTAGTTCATAAAGGGCGGGGACTACATTCAAAACTAGACAGTGACGTCATAATCTTGTCTGATAAAATGTCCCGAAAGACCCTTAACTTGTAATAAAATATTAATTTAAAAACAAGAAAAATATGAATTTTCCTTTGATTTATGCTTTTACACAATTAATTACTCACTCCGATAACGCTGCGCTTAGGTTATATCGCGAAAATTCTCAGAAATGAACTATATTTTTACTTTTTTTCAAACTTTATAACACTGCTGAACGTTGTTAACAAACGTTCACTAAAAGGTTATTTCGTATAATTTTACACTTATCTTGCTAATCACTTTTTATCTTAAAGTTTTAACAACTATCTATCCATCATTCCGAAACCGAGCAATGACGCCAGTATGCGGTCTTCATGTTCCGTAATTTGTGACATTGTTTTTACAAAATCCCCGGGTGGGTCTGAATCTTCTGCCCCCCCCCCCCCCCCTCCGCCCTAGATCCGTGCATGTCCGAGTCTTGTGAGAATAAGGAGAGAAACCTGTTTTTAGTCGTGGTAAAGAGGGTATATTTTTAAAAGTACTTTCGTTTTACAGCACAGGTTTTAAATAAGGAAAATTTGATTTACTTCCGGGTCTGGAAATTGGGAGTAGGTGATTTTAAGCTGACAAAATGGAGTAAGTATCAACTACCATTATAATTAGTTGTTGGTTCATTTGCCTTTGTCAGAAAATAATATACATGCTATATGTTAAAAATGTAACCGTGACAGTTGTTTGTGTGCATTGAACTTTGCTTACAATGAAATACACGTATTTATGTGACCCTTAATTTCCTTAAACCCTTTCTTGTTTATCTTGCTTTATACACCAACCTTTTTTTTCAAGAAGGCAGTTACAAATGCGAAACATTCAGTTTAAAACGTGACAAATAATCAACTATTTTACAAACAATTATATGACTTTTTGTGTGAAAACGAAAGTAGGAAGTTAGAAAACCCCTCTTACGTGGAAATATTTCTGGGATTGTTTTTGGGACTTATCTCCCCTGACACGTCTGCTTTGCTAAATGTATTATTCTGTGACGCTTATTCTGCGTAATAAATGAACTGGCAGGGCGGGGCTTAACTGTGACGTAATTTGGCAAGTTTACTTTTCAATAGTTTGGGTAATCATCGTTAACACGTGCAAATAACTGTATCCTCAAACCTAAAGGATTCACGTGCTTTGAGAGAGTGAATACATTTCATCGTTTGGTTACCAATACCTTGTAACTTCAGCTTGATTAAGCTGAAGTTACGAGGATTTGGTTACCAATCCACGATTTAAGGTCTCGTGTTATTTATGTCGTCTCTCTTTGGAAGTAGGTTATTTTAGATAAAGGCTGATTTCCCTTAACCTTAAGTGCAACGACCCGTTACTTAGGCTCCGCCCTGCCAGGGCATTAATCATGGATAATACTTCCTCTATACCATCCATTTAGATAAAACTGAATGGAAAATTGATGAAGAAATTTCATTCGGTTGGTCGATATACGGCTTTAGTATTTCGAGCAAAGTTTATCTTAAACGGACGAAAAGTTATTCTGACTTCCTGTAAAGCGTATTATACCTTCGAAATTTACAGTATGTAAAAATCCTTTTACAGATCTATATTGAGCAGATTTTTAAGAAGCTGATCCTTTTGTGAGTGACAGTCCCTAGATAAGATAACACATCCCTCCTTTGATTATCTGATGTGGGATCCCACATCAGGTTATTAAAGGAGGGATACTTTATCGTATCTAGACAGTCCCTTGAACATTTGGGCCTGTGCGTGACATTTCCAACAATATAAAACATGTGCAAGGCGCATGCATTTATCAGCTTAGACAGTAACACAGTGTAATTAGAAGATTCGCTGCCCGTCTAAAGACAATTTGAGACCTTATCTATCTAAAAGGCGCAAAACGAAAACTCTGGACAGTATGTGCAGATGCACAGGCACGCCGGAGTCTTTGCTTGGCACACTTTTGAAATTGTTGGAAATGTCACGCACAGGCTCATTTGTATATGTTGTACTATAGGGATCAAAAGTCTGCTTAAAGCCGTGTGCTTAAAAAGACGTGCAACCTCAGCGTTTTTTCTCAGGCTTTTTGGAACGGATCCGAAACCAGTCATATTTGGAAAAATGCGTTATTTTCACAAAAATTTTGGAAAATCTTATTATAGTGGATTTTGACAAAAACTTAATATTGTGTACAAATTGCTACCAGAATAAAGATTTCTTTGTCTCTTTAGACATTCAAATTAAAATCAAACCTATTAACAACATGTTTGAACTTTAATTTGCACTTTAAGAGTTTGGAAAGCTTCTCGACCTAGGTAAAATGGGATTTTTTCATGTTTTGGGAAACTTTTTGGCATTGGGAACGGGGCACCAGTCAAAGAAGGAGAAAAAACGCTGAACCTTTAATGATATTGAAGTACTCATAATCTCATCATGGAATTGACATTCACCTCTAAACAAATCATTCTAGACCACTCACTAATCGCACCATTCATTCATTCCAAGCACTCACTCAAAACATACAAATACACTTCAAAATCGCTCAAAACTATCCCTATTTCGATCAAATTAACCAAATCAGTGCACAATTTTATTATCGATTGTGGATTTCAGAGCGTCTGACGAGCTCGAAAAGAAAAACAAACTTGTAAAATGTGTTGTTGCTTTAAAGGGAGGTAACAGATAATCAGTAATTCCACCCAATTGGAAGATATTACCGATATAGAACTATTCTACCCTTAATTTCATTCTGAACTCGCCCCTCTCACACATACGATATTATTTCAAAATCATTCACCTTGTCAATTTGTACCCTAAAAAAGCAACCTTCGTATATAGGATTGTTTAAAGTAGTCACCGTATGACATAGACATAGACATTCTTTATTGACACAAGCTTATACAGCTTCTAGTCGTACAATGATACATACATATACATATACAAGTATGAACTGCACACTAACCAATGCTTTTTCTCAAGCATTTATTCTACGGAGATCTTAGATGTCCTTTTTTGCGTTACAAGTCCTTTAAACCTTTGCTGTTTAATCCCTGCTTTTTACGTGCCTGTGGTTTTATGATTGAGAAAACATTGTGAAAAAAGAAGAAATTGCTTCTGACAAGCAATTTCTTCCTTTTCCACACTATTTTCTACCCTACTGGATGGTTATTTTCCAAATTGAATCTACTTTAAATTTTCGTCTGCAAAACCTTTGAATTTGGACAGGTCCAAAATTTTGTAAAACAGGAAAGGGTTAAACATTAGTGATCCGCCTGAGACAGCGCATCCTCACCGATGTTGAACCTTTTCGCATTTCAAAGATTGTTACCTACCATCTTGTATATATATAATACGTACTTAGTGTATTATATGAGAAAAAATATTTAACGAGGTTGGGAGAATTGAGAATCGTCGAGGCTCTGCCGAGACAATTATCTATTCTCACAACCGAGTTAGATATTTTTTTCATACAATACACTAAGTACGTATCATATTTATCTTATAACCTCTTTTTGTCTTCTTTTTGTCAATGTTTCTAACAGAAATGCAAGTTTCTAAAAGTAACCGCATTATATCTTTGTTCTAAAAATAACTATGTGATATCATAAAAAATATCATACGGGATGTTATCATACGGATATTTGTAAAGTTATAAGATAAAATGATACTCGTCCGACCTCGATAGGCGACAAAACGTCGGAATTGGAGCTATCAAGGGCATGGCTTTGTCGTCCACCATTGAATGTTCTTACATGTACATTTTTTTCTTATTCACACTTACTTGAGAATCCCATAGAATCTTATGAAAAACTTTGTCTTTGTATGTTTTTTTAGATGATGGGAAACTGCTTAAGTAGTGGTGAAGAAAAAACTCAGAATCAAGACCAAGGACACCCGAATGAAAATCAAGTTGAACCTAAAATTTCTGAGGAAAAGTCTTCCAAAATGAATAGCAACAAACGGAAGCGTGTTTCTCCACCAAAGGAGAGTAAAAAGCGGAAAACCCACAAGTAAGTTATTGAATTTTGTAATCAAAGGTGCATCCAATCGGGAACCCTCGGCGATTCTACAATAATTCAGCCGCGTCATTTCGCACGTTGGTTTATATGACGGCACAAACATCAGCGACCCCGCTAAGGATGGCGTTGCATTAAACAAATTCAACCTTTGAATAAAGGGACCAAATTATAATTTGATGAAAAACAAACGCGGTAATTCACTGCGTTTTGTCATCAAATTATAATATGCCCAAAAGATCGGAGGATCGAAAAGAATTAACAAAATATAATTTCTTTTAAGCTTAAACTTTTTACCAAAGTTCCTTCAGAAGCCGAATTACTGAAAAAATATCTAAAATTACTAGACTTACGTACGAGGTACTTTCATGATTACGGAAAATCCCAGCGGTGTTCCGAATATCTTCGGATTAAACTTTTCAGTGTACGAAAAGGCCCTTCGATATTTTTACCTTTTTGAAAAGCGACCTCTGGTTGATCTCTTCCGAAACTAATGTCTTTCTTTCCAAATTTTTATTTTACTGAGTCCTTGGGTTGTTCTTTTATGCCTGACGGGACATAAATTTAAAATGGAAATTCAATACAACAGAGGTCAACTGAAGGCAAATTTTGTAGAAGATGATAAAAATGTTTTTATCAAAATTATCACCAAAGATTCATAAAATCTGTAATGTTAAAGAAGTTTCGATCCTGGTCAGTCTGTGCAGAAGGCAAGGTATCAATATTTTTTCGAACTTCAAAATTAGACCTTTTTTTCTAGAGATTGGTCATATCTTAACATTTTCAGAGTCCATAAATCGAAGACGGAAAAAGGAACTTCACAAACAACTGAGGTCTTCACTGATATTACGGACGACCGACAACATTCCGAAATGTAAGTATTCAAATAACAAAGCAAATTTATGTCGTCGAACGGTCATCAAAAATATCTTAGGCTTTTATCTTAGCTGTATGTACGAACTTTTGGAAGCCAATCGACGATATGATGTCTGGTGAATTTCATTAAGGTAGTGGACCTGTAATAGTTCCGCATTGAACTTTAACAGTGTTTACCGAGGTTTCCTAATGATTTTCATTAGGAAACCACGGTCAACATTGTGAAAGTTCATGGGTTCCGAAATGATGCGGAATTATCACGGGTCCTCTCCCTTAATATGACTTAATAGAACAAACGTTTAAATAAAATAATTTGATTCGTGATCTATTGTCGTTGGGTTTGAACGTGGATTTTCTATATATGATCTTGTCCTATTGTATTAATTGTATTGATTTATTTTTCGTGCTAGAATCATAATTATGTTCGTTAATGATCAATTTTTAATTATGTTAAAGTGATTTGGAAGATAAAGATAAAGTGAGCTGTAAGTCAGAAAAGAACAATGAAATTGACAGGGATTGTGATCTCCTAAAGATTACGAAATGAAATTGAATGAGTGGAACGAGAAAATTTTCAATGATATTCCCGCGAGCCAATCAAATCCTTAAATGTTCTGGGTGATTTAATGCTGCTGATGGTGAAAGAAGACCATATAAGGGTCATTTCCATAGATCTTACGATAGTAACTCAGACTAGCGCATTGAAAGATATCGAAATATTTTGAATGATGTTGGAGTGCTATGAATGAAGGACTGGGCCAGCGATTTAGAATAATACTGAAAGGGATTATGTCAATGCCCACCGGCCATTGTTTCATTCAACCCAGGTCTAGCGTTTTCCAATCTGGATCAGAAACCAGCAGGTCTGCTTTGAGTTACAAGGTGTGGAAAAGTAATGTCGACCAAGAAACTAGAGAACAGTAAGTAAAATTAGTTACAGTTAGATAATGAGATTTTATGGGTTCCATCAATTTTCGTGTCTTTTCTTTGGCTGAAAATTTGTTTTTATTCCTTAATGAAATAAATTTTAAGTACGCAGCGACAAGTAAGTCTTGAGTGAAATTCAAGTGAGATATATATAATACGAAGTTAGTGTTTTGTATGAGAAAAAATATCCAACAAAGTTGGGAGAATTGATCATTGTCGAGGCTCTGCCGAGACAATTATCAATTCTCACAACCGAGTTAGATATTATTTTCATACAAAACACTAAGTACGTATTATATTTATCTAATAACCTCTATTTGTCTTCTTTTTGTCGATGTTTCTAACAGAAATGCAAGTTTGTAAAAATATGTTTATTGATTGAATGGAGTTTTTTACGCCGCTTTCAACTTTATTTCAGTCATATCGCAGCGGCTGGAGCCCCTAACAATGGTTTCCTGGTATTTCTCTCACCAGTACAACCACCACATCCTTTCCTAGCCTCCAGCTGCTATCTCACATAGGTCTACGATTATCAACCCATTGGTGAAAGACAAATAGTCGGAAAGAATGAGTGCCGCCGTCGGGGATCGAATGTTCTAAAAATAACTATGTGATATCATAAAAAATATCATACGGGATGTTATCATGCGGATATTTGTATAGTTATAAGATAAATTGCAATATCGCTGATTTCGTCCATATATCGATATGTTTTTTCCTCTTTTAATTAAAAATACTACTGCTCTTTCCGTGTGTCTTCATTGACAAAATCTGACGCTTGAAAATCCACATAAGCCAATAAAATCCTTGGAAAAAATGACCGATTGAATGAAATGCCCATATGGTGCATGTTTCTCAATTCTACTTTGAGATAAATGTAAAAAGGAAGGTAAACATTCAAAGCAGCTTTGTGTTTTACCATCTTGGTCCTTTTGTTTAATTAAGTTATCAAGATCTACCCATATGAGATTGTTAATGATTGGTCGTATTTATAAATCGCCCGTCCAACCGCCTATCTTTTATTTAAGTACATGTATACTGAGTAAAAAGGGATACTTTGCACTTTTAAATTGTCCGGTTACTGCCGTCAATCAAACGACTTTTGTATTGTAAATGAACATGTCAGAAACCTACCCTGCGTTCAGGATCACAAAAACAGCGAAAACAGTTTTCCAATTACACCCGCTTTGCACGTGCACTTGCGTGCAAATCAAGGTACACTTGGAAAACCATTTGCACTGTTTTGTGATCCTGGACGCAGGGCTGGTTATTATCGATCTACATTGACCTGGCACTCATTAAATATTCCATTTGACCCTTATTGATAGTCGGATATTTTGTTTCTTAATATAGACTTAAACTCGCAAAGTTTAGATGCAATAAAATGTATCATTTCTCATCACGCATACGGAAATTTAGCGCAGGTGGTTAGGCTGTTATCCCAAAACCGAAATGGCACGGGTTCAAGCCGGGACAGGATCAAGCAATTTCCATTTTTTACGGTAACAATGTTTTACCTATTTTGAGACAATAGTGTAGCATTAGGCTATCTGTGTTCTGACAGTCAGACTTTTTTTTAAGATTTGATAATTGTTAAGTGTAAATAATAAAAGTGAATTACGGAAACAATAACAATTATGTATCTCGTTTTGTAGTACAAAATACATCGCAAGCGAAACTGAACAATTGAACTTTTGAAAGGTATCTATAACAATGTTATTTTACAATTCATGACGGTATGAAAATTAAAGCCTATACTTGGTTTGATTGCATTTATCGAATTCCCTTTTAGGTGCGATTACTTTATTAATGTAAAACACTTTATTCTTATCGTATCTTATAATTCAGTATCATGAAGCAAATGAGATTAATATTTGGACTAACTTTTATTGCAAGTTTTACTAAATACTAAATGTTATTTTCATTGGGGTATGAAACCCCTTTTTTTCGGGCGATCAGAATACAATAGTCTTGGTTGGCGCAACAATCAAAATTGAATTATATGAGAATGATAAAAAAATGCAACTGACAAAAAATGATAATAAAGGAATAATTAAAGGGTCAGTGTAAGAAATAAATGAAAAAATATAATCACAAGGATTAAAACATGTATCCCTGTCGGGTATCGAACTCGAACCGACAAGTGAACGCTTTATGGGAAGGCGTCTGTAACCAATATACTACAGCGACTTATTCAGACTATGTGAGATAGTACAAGACAAAATTTTGATGCAATGCATCAAAGTAGGCCGCAAATTATTTGGTGATCATCAATGAATAATGTATTTTTTTTATTAAAATATTTTTTTGCAAACAATACCTATCTAGATTTTTAAGATTTTAACAACAATAATGGCCCTACTTTAGCATACACACCCGGCTTAAATACACTAGGGAGTACTTTATTTCAACATAGGCACAATGAATTACACATGATGGTAAAGTGATTGCCTTTTTTAGCTTGTCTGTTTTCCAAGAAAACTTGAGGTATGGAGATCATTAGGGCATTGGCATTGTTGTTGTTGACCTGTTGTTATTGAAGATACCATTATAAAATTTAGCATGTATGTTCACTATCTCAAGAGCTATCCAGACAATTAAGGGGGACAGCTCTTAAAAAGGGTTTTTGTAAGAGTCACTTTTTCCACTCAGCTTTTTGTATTATCCAGCACCTGCAGCCAAGCACAGCCAAGGGTTGCACCCATAGGCGGTGCTCTTGTTAGATTAATATATTCACTCAACCTTCATGCTGATGTATGCGGAGTTATCCGAAGAAATAAGCATAAAGAAATAAAATACAGACTCAAAATAATAGCACAAACAATTCTGAAATCAGAACACGAGGCCAAAGATTCAAGTTATCATTCAATAGCTGTCATTCAAACTAGTACTAAGACTGCACCTTTTTGAAGTAAAAGGACCTACTTCGGTTGTTCCAAAATAGTTTGATTAGAAAAAGTGATATGCTCCTTTTGTCGCATTGTTTTAATGCTTGAATAACAGTCACTGGCTTGAAATTATGTTATGCTAAGTGCCAGACAACTGCTACATATCACACACAGGATTAGATTAATTAAGGTAGAAACATTTATTCTCTAGACCAGAGCTTTGATATAAGTCATCACACACTTTTGTACCAAAAGGATTTCGAGTGTAATTGTGCACAATGAAGTATTGTGGGTTTTTTTAATCCGCAAAAATGCCATTTTTACTATATGTTTAACAAGACCAAAACAGACAGGAGTGTAACCATAGATGTATCTCCTGTGAGAATCTCTTTAATGTAATAAAAATTGCAGAAAACAGGGGGAATAGAGTAAAAACTAGGTCAAACATGTCTGACTGATCAGTCATTTTAATGAAATGTGCAATATTTGTAAATTCAATTTCATAACCAAAAACCATGATTTTATTGCTTAATAATTTTCATAACAAAACAGTTTTTGAAAAACTGGTGTTTGATCCAGGCTGCATTATACGGTTTTCTATGTTTTGAATAAAAACATTGGACAGGTTTTATAATAATGTATCCCTCATCCCCCATGGTCATATTCAAAACGCATTCATACTGGTAGGCCGCTTCTGCGGCCTACCAATGAATAAATTGGTAAAACGTAATTTTACGCTGCGGATATACTCGAGCACTGACGGAAGTTAATGAGTGCCAGGTCATTTTAGATAAATAATACGCTCATGGTTTTCATAGTTTTGAAATTGGAGTTTATATTTTTATGTCCCTCATCGACAGATCTCGGGCATTATGTTTTTGCCATGTATATTTGTCTGTTTATCCTTTTGTCCTCTAAAAACTAATCATTTGTAACCAAAAAATATCATACGTTGACATTGGTCATGGTCATAATTTTTGCTTGATAAGTGATCAGGCTTTGATATTTCACCTGTCTATTGCTTGCTCATGACAAGACCTATCTCTATCAACTTTAAGGTCATCACTAAAGGTCAATGTCATTTTCATGGTCACTGATATATACAATTTAAACTTTAACGATGTCCATTATATTTCAATGGATATAGTGATATAGCATTGATAATTCACATGTACAATGCTTGTGACTAGACTTATCAGTAGTTAACAAAGTCAAGATCACAGTATAAGGTCAAGATTATTTGGTGAAGGTCAGTTACTTTAATATGTTTGTTTTGTTTGAATAAGGTTTAACGCCGATCTTTTACTTATTTTGTGGCGGCTTGATCACCTAACAAAGGATTCCTGGTATTTCTCACACCACTACTATCATTAAACCCTTTCCTAGCCCCCAGCTGCGATCCAACATAGATCTACGATTATCGACCCATTGGTGGGAGACAAATAGTCGGAAAGGATGAGTGCCGCCGTCGGGGATGATAATCCGACGTGCTACCACTGCGCTTTGGTGGCAGCCTTACTTAAATTTGTAAGTGATTGATCTATTTAAAATATGCATTGCTTGTGACAAGACGTAACTAAGTCAATGTCATCAATCAATGTGATAGTCACTTTATTCGACTATGAAACTTGGAATAATACTTGAATAATATTGATCATAACTTTTGAGTTGTAAGATATAAACATGTATTTTTATTTAATTTTTATATATAATGATTGTGACAAGACCATTCAGTGATACCACCAGTGTTTCAAAATGTTGAAAAATGTCGATAAAACTTTGTATATATTTTCCGCTTATTATCTTCCCATCTTATGACATACTATCAATTCTCTTAGAATGCCAATGGAAGTAGAAACGAACGCTGATCTAGAACCAAAACAAGGTGCTTCAAAAAGGTATGATTTGACTTACGTTTATAAGCTATGGCAGGCAATCGCGGTTCGAAATATTGGCGGTTGATTTTTCGTTGATTGGTCTGCGAATGTGGAAAAGGAAAGTATGTCCATAAAGAGATATCATCGCAAAATAGTTAAAAAAAATATAGATAAACTCTATTCCGTACCTTTATGGTAAAACCAGAGTGGAAAACAAAGTTTGGTAGGAATAATGGAATGAATGCAGTAAATAGTTCAGTCTGTAACAAAAAAGATATAATAGAATTAGGTTATTCTACCGTATAAAACAAGATGTCACACTAACGATCGATATTTTCTGTTTCTATACTTGCAGCGTTGAGGCAGGTTATGTAGAAGATAAATTGGACAAGGGAAGCCGAAAACGTGAACAAGAGTACGTGAGACATTTAGCTGTAAAATTCTAAAAAAAATCAAATCTATGAATCAAATAATCGATTAGCCAAGCAATCAATCCATTCCCTTAATCCTCGTTTACACTATGTTCCTGGTGACTAATTGGGTAAGTTCATATCGGACTCGGTTTCGATCCGAGTTAACCGGGTTTCCATCAGAACGACCTTGGTTTCGACTCTAGTGATGTCATTTTAACCTTTCAACCTCGACGCTTCTGATCCTGGGCAAGGCCGGTGTTACGAGGGTTCCAAAATGGCGTCGAAAATAGTGCACAACTATTCCATTACATAAAAACAACTGTTCTCTTTTACTTTAAACGACAAATACATTTTTGTTATTTAATATAGTATTTTACATGAGTTTATCACATTTCTTAATGGGATAACGATATTTCATGGTTAATTGATTATTGTAGCGGTAAATGTGAAGTTTGTTTACTACCACCAGTGGGTAACTCCGTTCACAAGAATGCCCTTTCTGCGCATGCATATTACAGTCAATTTTAGATTATTACATCATCTCACGCGACTACCGGGCTGCCATTTGAATTTCCCCATTGTGGCTACTTAAGCCACGTTTCAAACCACCGTGGCCTGGTCAAAACGTAGGGAAACGTGATCGACAAATGTATAGTTCCGCAAGAAAGAGTGAGGTCCGAGAACCCGTTATCTCCTATCATTTTCAATGTAAAATTGATCTTTGATCACTCACTTGAAATTGCAGGTCTATAACTAGTCGTGATTGCCGGAACTGCAAGGGCAAATGTTTTAACTGTCAAAACACTTATCAGGGCAGTTACGGCGCGGGTATCCTACATTTTAGACCGTAGTTAAACGAGAAGAAAACAATGAAACGCGACGAGACCGTTACAAAACTTTTTTGAGTTGAGCTGCTAACTTTGAAATGTGCGGATTTCCGGTTTAACATTAGCAGTTTAAGGTAATAGGTAATACGACCAACGAAGGCAAGGCATAAGTGTAAGGGGTCCCGCACTGTGCAGGCTCAACATGTAAAGGGGCAAGAGCAGTCTTATCCTGAGGATCCTTGTCTTTCACCATAGCTGAAGGAGGAAGGCCTGGGTACTGTCCCTTACCTGATCGCTTGTTCATGTTTTCTCATCGAAAGCTCAGGAAACGCTGATCGTTGAAGGCATTTTTGCTGCTTTTGATACCCAACTTCCAGGCGCTCATGGTTAAACGTAGCTGGCTTTAACCGAATTTTATTAACGTGAGAAACCTTTATTAGAACTTAACAAGATGTGACAGGTCCCATTAGAACCTGACAGAGCGCTGCAGAACGCACAATTGTTTGTAACGGACCTTGAGTTAAAACATAATGCGCCGTCAGATCACTTGTGTTCAGCAGCTTTTCAATCCATGGTTTGTTATGGATACCTTAATAGGCCGTGAGAAAGTGTAACGCAACTATCTGAATATGAATGCCAAGTAAAAGCTGCCAAACTTCCACGACGTGATAGGTTTTCGACTTCCGTGGCTACCCGGAACATAGCGTAAACACAGGGTAAAATAACGCTGAAACGAACTTCTGAGCGAGTGCTTGGTTTTTGCTCATTTTGTTTTATCTGGTAGATCTATCTGAAACTAGTATTAGTCGAAATTAAGAAAGATATTCTCTGAGGGAGAAACTCGATTTAATCTCGATTCGAAAGTTGATAGCAAAATGACGAATTTGGTCAGAATTCTAACGTACCCCTGTTATCAAAATATAAAAAAAAGCTGGTGGATGGGGGTAATTCTAACATTCTATGCGTTTGTGAGAAACCAAACTACCAAACCACCGTTTTCTTCAGCATAAAGGATATTAGAATGATATCTTATCGTATAAATGGTAATGGGTGGAGGTTGGGAGAATTTATCATGACGAGGCTTTGCCCATTGATGATAATTTCTCGCAGCCAAGACCAGATAATTATGATCTTTTGAACATTTACATATTATTCTATTTATTATGCAAGCACTTTTAATGCTTTGATTTTATGAAACCTTAAATATCTAAATAATTTAGGAAATGGTGTTTGTAGAAATAATCATGAAAATGCAAACTGCTTCTATAAATAGATGTGTCTGATATCATTTCCTGGTTATATCAGGTCAATAAAAGCTTAATAACATGATAAATGTTGAAATCTGACTTGGAGGAGACATCGAAGTTTATGAGTTATGCGAGAAATTTTCGGAAAATTCTTAAGCTGAAATTTTAAAATTCCTCTTAAAAAGGGCGACACATTTTTAATGTTTCGATATGTTGCTGAAACGGAACCCCTTTAATCTACTGTACAACACACACACGTGTGACAGTTATTTAGGTGAAAAATGCATTCGCTACAAACTCTAAAGTCGCCATAACAATCAATAATTTATGTCATCTGGAAGGGATTTTGCTTTTAGCATAATAAAATTATTAAAATTTGAAAGCTGTAATTTAGAAACCCTCATTTCAAGTTCTTTTTTGAAATAAAGATTCAGTTATGGTACCAAGAAACTAATAAATATTTGCAAAATTGACATTGTTAATTTGGTTTATAACCTTCTTTTTATAGGAGAACAATCGATCGACTAAGAAAGGATCTTGAGAAGAAAGAAAAGCAAATAGAAGAAAAAGAGAAGGAGATACAGGAAATGCAAACCAAGTATGATTGATTTATATTTCGCGTATTCATACATTTAGGTTTTTAGTATCTTACCTATATAAAAATCAACAAATATTATCTTCATATCTTCTAATATAATATCATGAAGCAAAAATTGAAAGATTTGTCAGGTAAGAAACACATTTCATACGGGACTACTTTGTGCGGAAGCTTAAAAAACAATTGCGTACTCAAAACCCTTTAAATTAGGGAATAAAATCAACTTTTTCAGCAAATCAGATTGCACGAATGTTGATAAACAAAACAAAAATTAAATTATATAATGATTAGTTCTACGATTCAGGACAAATATATTTGATATGTTATCCATTTAAACCTGCCTAAATGTCGTCAAGTTGTGATATATCAGCTGTCTCACACAGGTTATACTTAACGAACAATCTACAGTGTAAGACTAATCCAAATTCAAAGAATTTCACATGTAAAGTCAACTTCTTAGAAATTGAATGTATATGCGTATACAAATATATGAATATATATAATTAAAAATACATATAAAAAACACTGGGCAATTTGGTTTCAACATTTTATATTTAAAATGTGATATAAATGGTTTACAATGTTGGACTGCATTTTTTTAAATATTTTAAGGTTTGAAAACCAGATCAGGAGCTGTGAAAATCAAATTTCAAAATTGAAAACCGAAGTGCAAAGTTTGTTAGCAGAGAAAGATGAACTGCTTACAAGGTAGGAACAAGGCAATAGTATACAGTTATTTACATCGTGAAATTTACATTCTTCTCAACCAAAACCATTCTAAATCGCTCACTCAGCGCTCCAGTCATTCATTCATTCATTTCAAACACTCACTCCAACCATTCGAAAGCGCTCAAACCCATTGAAAAATAAAGGATCAACAACGTCATTCAAATTAAATTTGGATAGAGAAAAATCGCGATTTCACTACCATAATTCAAATTGAATGCGTCTTGTAGGTTCTTGGAGAAATAGGAAGTTATCCATCGAACTTGTATGCATATTTTATTAAGGAGGGGGAATCAATATCGCTAATTTTGTTCATCTTGATTAAAATATGCGATAATGGATTACTTTCCATTAAATTCATTTAAAATACGCCCCGCACACTCATTTTATTTCATTCCAAAATCTTTCACGTTGTCAATTTCACGATTTTAACAATTCGTTGTTGGCCGCCGAATGAAAGGATCTGGCAAATTAATCGCCAAACAACGAAATTTTGCGACGTCTAATGTTCAATGATTCTTATATTTGTAAAGCACAATACGACCCGAAATTTTATAATTGGACCTTACATTAAGTGGTTCTCAATATTGTAAAGCATAGTTTGACTTGTTATTCTATAAATTAAATCAAAATATTCACACACCCTCAATTTCCATTAGTGATATATTTGCTGGAATAACTTTGCACCTATTGTTCAAACATTACCAAGGTAAAAAAAAAGTCCACATCTCGTTTGCCAAAGCTCTGTGCCAGCCCTGCGCTCAGAATGACGAAACGGTACAAACTATTTGCAAATGATATCCCGCTTTGCAGTTTGCTCCTTTTTGTCATTCTGAACGCAGGGCAGATTTAGGAAATACTCCCCTCAATTGAAAGCGTGTTTCATTTGGATACTCAGGTCCTGCCTTGGGTTCAGGATAACAAAACGATGCAAACTGTTTGCAAATTATATCCTGATTTGCTGAAATCGGTGTAAAATCCCTTTCAAACAAACAAACAAACACTTATAAAGCTGAATAATAAATGCCAATTGATTATCAATAAATGGGATAAGTTTAACTTTAACATAAGAAAAAAATTAATTCAAATTTCTCGACTGTCAATTTTTCTCAAAGTTTGATTAAGTGTTTCAGCTAATTTCTTTTACTAGAGTTAGTGCAATGGCAGGAGCTAGATTGATAGGCAACACTCCAAACCCAGCAGATCTAAGTGATTGTAATCGGCCTCAAGATCTATCACAATGTTAGCCGAGGTTTCCTAATGAAATCATTAGGAAACCTCGATTAACAGTGTTAATGTTCACAACCTTAACGCATGGCTACTTTTTGTTGATTATATAAATATATTTGTTTAAATAAGAGTGTGTTCTTTCTTCAGAGTCAGTACAATGGCAGGGGCTAGACTCACACCCTAAGAACTGTTACAACGGACAAATACCTCTGCATGAAAACATGTTAAGGATTCGCAATGAAAACAGTCACGATTTCTGTACTCACGGAAAACAAAAACGCTACAACTTTCAAAATAATATCTTTTATCCGTCGAATTTAAAAAAGACAGGTTTTGCTTTTACAGTCTGATACCCCGCAAAATCATTTACTTTCATATCTTATCCTGCAAATAACTAGAACTCTGAAGATAAAAGGGAAATTAGAAGTAATGTGTGTCGTTTTTCAAAGTAAAGGCATTATAAGCTTTTAGATTGCGTTTCATATTGGAAATTCATGCAATCTCAAACAATAATTCTAATTTAATAATTGGTAATATTTTTCCTCCCTATTATCACAACTAAAAATAAAAAAAAAATCGAAAAAATATAATAAAATATATGTTACGGTGCATGACAGAGAGTGTTACAGTATAGTAACTACATCACTAATATAGGTTACATATTCTTATGGAAAAAATTTCTTATGCTTTATGTATTTGAATGGGATTTGTTAGCTATTCTAGCTATGATTTCCTGTCTGTTCGTATGTCTATCCGTCCGCCCGTCTGTTAACATACACTTATTTTCCCAAAAGAGTCCATAATCTCTTTCCGATTTACTTCAAACTTTCACATAATGAATATACCAATATCAGAAGGAAACAACCAGAAAATTTGGTCACAATATACTCGTTGTAGCATTAGAGTCAGGGCTGTGAAGTATAAATGCAAAAAGAGCCTTATGATAATTGGTGAAATTATCTCAACCATTGAACTCAAATTTAAGAACTGGTTCGATATCTAGTACAAGAAGTTCAAGAACTAGTTCTAGAACTGGTTCAAAAGCTAGTTCGACTGTTCTTGAATGGCCAATTCACGTTCTAGAACCAGTTCTTGAACTTTTTCGCAGGGAAGGACGTGTTAGAGCATCCCAGGCTTTGTGGCCGTCCTGTGATTTCGAAAAACTTAAAAACTATAATCAACTAGTAATTCGGCGGGTCTATCCTCTCAGAAAATATTTTAGATCAGAGCATGGCTTGCTGTTTTGAACTTTTTTGTACAAATCTCGGAGATAGTTCAGAAGGTTTGATTGACTTTTTATATAGACCGAATAAAGGTTCTTTTCCCTTCAATTAGTGTCCATTTTCAACCAAAATGCAAATCAGTACCTTTTGTGCTCAGATTTATATTTTTGAATAAATTCAATTCAGGGTTATATTTTCCTGAATTTCAAATTGCAACTTTAACCACGCACTTGGCTGATGGTGCCCATTTGTAAACAGGTCTAGGTATAAAATAGGCACCACGACCCGTGTATTACATTTTTTTGAAAACAGCATAAGTAGATTCATATTGGAAAGTTTCGTACTGGAGAAATGCTGGGCGAACAATTTTAACACCGTCATTTGTAGAAGAGATTTAAACCGATGATTTTGAGAATGTTCAATCTATTTCGATTTCGGGATTTTATGCTTACACTTTCTCGACAAGATACCTTTCATTTAAAGCAGGTCAATGTTTTACGATGTTGATTAGACAACCATGTATAGGCATTCGTATAATTAACATTTGCGAGCACTTTCCTATCCTGAATGTAAGACAGATATAATTGAAGGAAGGAAGGAAGGCATACTGTTTTCATAAATTAAAAAGGAGATCAGAGTGTTATTTTTAGATATATCGCATTAAATGAAGTTTTGGGACTTTTCTTCCAGTCTACCTCGTATTTCGCAGAACAGATCGAGATATAAGATATCTCGGATTTCGTCGCGCTTTCTTTTTGTGTTTTTTGAAAATCCTGGCTCCAAGAAAACGGGGGTTTTTGTATGCAATATGAATGACAGAGGTTATAACGCTGTAGGAAGATACTGTAACATACCAAAAGAATTATGCAGAGTTCGTAACATACTCATAAAATTGAAATAGTGCATATAAGTTTGGAAACAGAGGACATTCCTTTTAGATAACGGACATTATAGAGAAAACTAAGGTGTTTTAACGACAAACAGATAAAAAAAGTTTCAGTATTTATTCTTTCTCTTCTAAAATTCTAAAAAGAACTAGACGAAACACCGTTTTCGATCAAATTTACATCAAAACTCTTTTTTACCGAAATATCAATATCAAAAATATTTCGTTCAGGATAATTCATATTCTCAGGGATGGAATAGGAATATATAAAAAGTCTAACGTGTCTTCTGGATGTACAAATAATGTCGAAACCGACATGTATTTAAACAAATTAGCAGACGCCCTAACAGTTTTCATTGCGAATCCTTAACATGTTTTCATGCAGAGGTAATTGTCTGTTGTAACAGTTCTTAGGGTGTGAGACTGATGGACAACAATCCAAACGTAGCAGATCTAAGTGATTGTAATCGGCCTCATGATCTTTCACAATGTTAACCGAGGTTTCCTAATGAAATCATTAGGAAACCTCGGTTAACAGTGTTAATGTTCACTACCCTTACGCATGGCTGTTTTTGGTTGATTGTATATGTCCGATATAGTTATTTGAATAAGAGTGTGTTCTTTCTTCAGAGTCAGTAGCCGCCGTCAAAGCACAGTTGGTAGCGCGTCGGACTGTCAAACTAGAGGTCACGGGTTCGATCCCCGACGGCAGCACTCATTCTTTCTGACTATTTGTCTCTCACCAATGGATTGATAATCGTAGATCTATGTGAGATAGTAGATGGAGGCTAGGAAAGTATGTAATGAAAATACTGGCGTGAGAAATACCAGGAATCCATTGTTAGGTGCTCCAGCCGCCGCGATATAACTGAAATAATGTTGAAAGCGGCGTTAAACCAAATTCAATCAATCAATCAATCTTCAGAGTCAGTGCAATGGCAGGGGCTAGATTAATGGACAACAACCCGAACGTGGCAGATCTTAGTGATGGGAACCGGCCTACAAAACTGGCTGAAAAATACACGGAACTTTACGACAACGAATGGACGGATGCTTTTATGGAGGCAGAAGGAAGTGGACTGGATGGCGAGACGTCACTCAAACTACTTTTGCATATTCTCATCGTAGGTATACTTCTCAAATAGTGTATCATACGTGTATGCAATTAAGATAGTGGACCCATAATAGTTCCGCATAACGGGTCCTCTATCTTAAGAAACCTCTTTCCCTTATGCCACCTTAAAGATACTTTTTTTTTCTCTCTCTCGAATATCTGTATTTGCTTTCTACACTGCAGTTACAGCATTTGATCGATTGCTAACATTTCTTCAATGATTAAAATGGACTCGTTTACAATCTATCCCTCGAAACACGGACACATTTTCTATAATTCCTAATACATAAATTATGTTTTAATGTATTTGTCCTTATTGTACAGTTATGTATTTAGATGTAAATAAAAGAAATGTTCTGTTCTGTTCTGTGGTAACTTCAATTTTGGAAATTCTTGGCTAACACTGGTGTTGGATCCAGCTTAAAATAACGTCTTAATCACGTCCTCGGCGTACGTTTATGTACATAAAAAATATATTATATACGTACACGGTAACTGGGTTCAGGAAAAAAACGCATTTATACGCAAATTGCAAAAAAAAAATATAACAAAAACTGTTGAAAGAGTGAGAAAAAGAATAGTTGTTTACTAATTATCTTCCAATGAAGCCTGTATTTACCTGATATAGCCTGACTTATAGCATAACATGATATCCGACAGTCTATTTTTAGAAACAATTGGCATACACTTTCACATGTATTTCTTTGTTTTTAAGAGTTTATCATATCAAAGCGCTGAAAAATGACTTCATGATAAATATAATAACATTTCAATGTCTAAGAATATCAATGTTATCTGGCCTCGGCTGTGAGAAATTATCATGCCTCGGCAAAGCCTCGTCATGATAAATTCTCCCAAAATAGACCAGATAACAATGATATTTCAAGACTCTAAAATAGTATTATCTATATACTAGTATGTACAGGCTGAGCAGCTTGAATAGGATAGAAAGGTTATATCTTGATTTAGAAAAAAGGGCCAAGTGCACAAATACACGATCCTAGTCAGTCTGTGGTTGATACTTAAGAACATCGTAAAATTGACAAGATGAATGATTTTGAATGATTTTGGAATGAAACTGAATGAGTAAGTGAGCGAGTGTTGAGTGAAATTAGTGGGGGGGGGGGGGGGTCCATATTACTTTTTTTGTTTAAGATGAACAAAATTAACGATATTTATTACCTATCTTTAATAAAATATATGTGCCTATCTGTTTGTGTGTTATCATGGACCAATCAAACACTTTAAAATCCACACTAGCAAATAAAATCGAAAAATAATTTGATCCATTTAAAAAAAATGATGATCGACTTGAACGATTTCGAAATGTTTTCAAATGATTTTAGAGGGGTTTTGATCGATTTGAGTGAGCGTTTGGAATGAATGGAGCGGTGAATTAATTAATTAAGAATTATTTTGATCGGAAGGAGTGCCAATTTCACGATGTTTTTAACTGTATATTTATCAATAAGCCCTTAAATTTTATTGTGAAATTTACGCCAACTGAAGGCATAATCATAGTATTATGAAAAAGGAGTCGACATGAAAAATGTACTCAATAGTATATTTTTTAAACATGTTCAGTATTACTAAGATATTAAGATTTGTTTCATTGAATTCTAATGAAATATGAATGCTCTAAATATTTCTAACCAATTGTGCTGATTTTAAGTATACGTTGTTTCTTTGAAAGACATAAAAATCTGCTTTTATATTTTCAGACAACATACAAAGTTTGCAAAAAAAAGGCAGATTCACAACTGAAAGGCATACACGAGTCATTATTTCTCGAACCTGTAGGTATTTCACAATTATCACTGTTGAAAAATCGACGCTCATCTCTCAATAAGCGCTCCATAACATTAGAAACACTCTTCACGACTACGCAAAAACGCTCCGAAATCGTTTATTCACTGTTTCCTTTCAAATTCTTATAGTCCAATTTGTCCGTCAGACACCCAAAACTATTAACTGAAGATTACGTATACGTGTAACAGAGAGAGGTAAAAAGAATATTACTGTCGTGTATCTAGCAAGACTAAGAGAGATAACTCGTATGGTCTTATTGATTGTGTCTTTTAGTAGGAAAGAGTAATGTCCCCTGGATTTTTGATTTGTAGAATGGAAGCTAAGTAAATGATGGTCTTAACACCGGGTCTTTCATTGGTTAAATTCGCGACCAAAATGGCTTCAATTACTAATTGTGTTCATTTTGAATAAGATAGTGGGCATTACACTCCCCCAATTTCTAGGTAAATGCGGACACATAGAGGGTCATTTTAGGTCAACATTTTAAGTTGTCTGCAAATCTTACCTAGAGCGATAAAATTGAACTTTGAAAAACCCGCTTTCAAATGTCGGTAATAAAAAATTGACTCCATATCGTAGAGTTCACGTCATGACGTCATCAAGGGGCCGACCCGTTGTAGGGACCAAATTTAGTAATTGTCCATTTTTTCGGAAATAATTAATCGATTTTATTCTAAAATCGCGTAAAAGGACGCCCGGGTGTGTTTTGGTTGATATGAAGATATAAGTGTACGAAAAACAATAAGGTGTAACGTATTATAAATTTGAATATCTTCTGCAGTGCTGTTTTCGAGTACAGTTACTGAAAAAATAGCCTTTTTCTCGAAAGTTTGTCCGGTGACATATGCTGAAATTTAGATATGTTGCTGCCAAACCATTCCGCTAAAGATTTTTGAAACAAAAAACATGTGTCTTCGAGTTAGATCTTTTGTAAAAATCGATTCCGCAAAGATATCCCAAATCAAAAGATATTTCAACGTCGCGTCAGATGTTCACAAAAGCTGTCTTAAGAATGGGTGAAAAATTAAGTAATTTTTTTTCTTTAAATCACATTCAGATTTGATACGTTTGAAGCATATGCTTTACAATAAACCTTAATTTCAAATATCTTAGAATACTTCTTGCACAACAATTGGCGTCAAATAAGCTTAGTAACGATGGCTTTGGTGCGACGTCGAATTCGACGAAAAATGTTACAACAACTTTACAAAATCAAATTTTATGAAAAATCTAACCCGATGACACATAAGTTTTATTTGATAGATGTTAAGCATGTTCACTTCAATACAAAGTAAAAAGAAATCAGCATAGGTTACCGAACAAAATTTTGAAATATTTACAAATACTGATTTTGGCGGGTCGAAAAGGGGTCAGCCCCTTTATGACGTCACAACGTCAAATGAACGAGCTTTAAACCCTCCTAATTGCGTGTTAGCTAATGCCCGAAGTCGAAGATAAATCCGAGCAATTATTGTGAGATTTTTGGAAAGTCGAAAATTCGGCAATGTTATCTTTCCGCAGTTACCTTAAAACTTGTTCACCCCACCCATTCGTTTTCATTCTAAACTGCACCCCAAATCCTTCACCTTGTCAGTTTCATGGTGTACTTAACTGCATGACTATTTATACAACATTACTTGTTCGGGCTGAAATACATATTCTCTATTCTATATAGTCTCTTAAGACATGAAATATTTTGGAAAGCCTAACACTCTATATAGCCCAAAGAACGCACACACATGTATATATGGAGAGAAAAATCAAAATACCAACGTAATTACTTTCTGAAACACTTGATCCAAAAGGATTCAAGAACAGTAAAATGATAAGATAAATATTAGAAATATATTTGCTCTGTTTGAGCAAAATATATTTCTCACATTTTATATATAAACGCGTATGTGTTGTCGTCGGAAACCAAACGAGTATTTACTACAAAATTTAATAAAGCTTTAAAACAGCTGCTGCATTTTGGTTGTTCATCAAGGACATGTAATTTCCGAATGTGTTTTTTATTTCAGAATTCGGCAATACCTCCTGAGCTCAGCAAGCAACTAAAAGAAAACCGGAAAAGAAATCACAAAATGTACTTGCCTCAGCTCGAAACAGTAAGTGAAATCAACAGGGGAACCCCTAATTACTTCCCTTACCTGATACTCTGTTTATATACATTTATAAGTAATGAGAATCTACGGCTATCTAAATCAATTTGACAAAGAATTGCATTATTTCACGGAATTTATTTATTTATTTTTTTTTCATTCACATTTTCAGAACTAAAGATTTAAAGCAGAAGTTTATTGACTGCAGTACTAATAGAGGAACTATAAAAAAAATTATTTGTGAGACACTAGGCGAAAAAGGACCATCTGGGTAGTACATAAGGTGTTTGAGCAGTCTGACTGGGGTGAAAAATTTTCGAACTTAGATGATTGTCTGAACCTAGAATAATTATTCTACCTTTCTGTATTATAGTTTAAACACGTTCTCTTGTTGACCTTACCTTGACCCAATCTTTTTCTTTTAAACAGTTATTCTACAGATTTCCTAGGTTGTGACTTTACGTTTGGCGGGTCACATAAATATTGAGATTAGTGTTACTTCTATTAAGATAAAGTGTATTTTTCTATATCTCTTGTTTTTTAGCTCACCTGAGCACGAAGTCCTCATGGTGAGCTTTTGTGTTTAGGTGGATGTCCGTCGTCCGTCGTGCGAGGTCCGTCGTCAACATTTGCCTTGTATGCACTCTAGAGGCCACATTTTTTGCCAGATCAACCTGAAATTTTGTCAGAATGATTGTCTTGATGATATCTCGGACAAGTTCGAAATTGGGTCAACTGGGGTCACAAACTAGGTCACAGGGTCAAATCTTAGAAAAACCTTGTATGCACTCTAGAGGCCACATTTTTTGCCCAATAAACTTGAAATTTAGTCAGAATAATTGTCTTGATAAAATCTTGGATGTGTTTGAAATTGGGTCATCTTGGGTCAAAAACTAGGTCATGGGGTCAAATGTTAGAAAAACCTTGTATGCTCTCTAGAGGCCATATTTTTGCCCGATCAAGCTAAAATTTGGTAAGAATGATTGTCTTGATGAAATCTTGAACAAGTTTGAAAATGAGTCTACTGGGGTTAAAAACTAAGTCACAGGGTCAAATCTAAGAAAAACCATGTATGCACTATAGAGGCCACATTTTTTTCCCAATCAACCTGAAATTTGGTCAGAATGATTGTTTTGAAGAAAATTTGTATGAGTTTGAAATGGGGTCAACTGGGGTCAAAAACTAGGTCACGAGATCAAATCTTAGAAAAACCATGTATGCACACTAGAGGCCACATTTTTTGCCTAGTCAAGCTGAAATTTGGTCAGAAGGATTATCTTGATTAAATCTAGGACAAGATAGAATTGGGTCAACTTGGGTCAAAAACCAGGTCACAGGGTCAAATCTTAGAAAAACTATGTATGCACTCTAGAGGCCACATTTTCTGCCAGATCAACCTGAAATTTGGTCAGTATGATTGTTTTGATGAAATCTAGGACGAGTTCGAAATTGGGTCAACTGGGGTCAAAAACTAAGTCACATGGTCACATCTTAGAAAAACCTTGTAAACACTGTAGATGCAACATTTTTTACCGCGATCAACATTAAATTTGGTCAGAATGATGGTCTTGATGAAATCTTGGATGAGTTTGAAATTGGGTCATCTGGGGTCAAAAACTAGGTCATGGGGTCAAATGTAAGAAAATCCTTGTATGCTCTCTAGAGGCCATATTTTTTGCCCGATCAAGCTAAAATTTGGTCAGAATGATTGTCTTGATGAAATCTTGAACAAGTTTGAAAATGAGTCTACTGGGGTCAAAAACTAGGTCACAGGGTCAAATCTTAGAAAAACCATGTATGCACTATAGAGGCCACATTTTTTGCCCAATCAACCTGAAATTTGGTCAGAATGATTGTTTTGAAGAAAATTTGTATGAGTTTGAAATGGGGTCAACTGGGGTCAAAAACTAGGTCACGAGGTCAAATCTTAGAAAAACCATGTATGCACATTAGAGGCCACATTTTTTGCCTAGTCAAGCTGAAATTTGGTTAGAAGGATTGTCTTGATTAAATCTAGGACAAGATAGAAAATGGGTCAACTTGAGTCAAAAACCAGGTCACAGGGTCAAATCTTAGAAAAACTATGTATGCACTCTAGAGGCAACATTTTTTGCCAGATCAACCTGATATTTGGTCAGAATGATTGTTTTGATGAAATCTAGGACGAGTTCGAAATTGGGTCAACTGGGGTCAAAAACTAGGTCACGAGGTCACATCTTAGAAAAACCTTGTAAACACTGTAGATGCAACATTTTTTACCGCAATCAACATTAAATTTGGTCAGAATGATGGTCTTGATAAAATCTTGGATGAGTTTGAAATTGGGTCATCTGGGGTCAAAAACTAGGTCATGGGGTCAAATGTAAGAAAATCCTTGTATGCTCTCTAGAGGCCATATTTTTTGCCCGATCAAGCTAAAATTTGGTCAGAATGATTGTCTTGATGAAATCTTGAACAAGTTTGAAAATGAGTCTACTAGGGTCAAAAACAAGGTCACAGGGTCAAATCTTAGAAAAACCATGTATGCACTATAGAGGCCACATTTTTTGCCCAATCAACCTGAAATTTGGTCAGAATGATTGTTTTGGTGAAAATTTGTATGAGTTTGTTAAGGGGTCAACTGGGGTCAAAAACGAGGTCAAATCTTAGAAAAACCAGGTATGCACATTAGAGGCCACATTTATTGCCTAGTCGAGCTGAAATTTGGTCAGAAGGATTATCTTGATTAAATCTAGGACAAGATAGAATTGGGTCAACTTGGGTCAAAAACCAGGTCACAGGGTCAAATCTTAGAAAAACTATGTATGCACTCTAGAGGCCACATTTTCTGCCAGATCAACCTGAAATTTGGTCAGTATGATTGTTTTGATGAAATCTAGGACCAGTTCGAAATTGGGTCAACTGGGGTAAAAAACTAGGTCACGAGGTCACATCTTAGAAAAACCTTGTAAACTCTGTATATGCAACATTTTTTATCCCGATCAACATTAAATTTGGTCAGAATGATGGTCTTGATGAAATGTTGGATGTGTTTGAAATTGGGTCAAGTGGGGTGAAAAACTAGGTCACTAGTTCACATCGTAGGAAAAACTTATAGGCACTCTAGAGGCCACATTTATCGCCAGATCAACCTGAAGTTTGGTCAGAATGATTGTTTTGAAAAAATCTTAGGCCAATTCGAAATAGGGTCAACTGGGGTCAAAAACTAGGTCACAGGGTTAAATCCTAGTAAAACCTTGAATGCACTCTAGAGGCAACATTTTTTGTCCGATCGACATGAAATGTTGTCAGAATGATTGTCTTGATAAAATCTCGGATGTGTTCGAAATTGGGTCAATAAGGGTAAAAAACTAGGTCACAGAGTCAAATCTTAGAAAAACCTTGTTAGTCAACCTGAAAATTGTAAAAAAGGAATCTCTAGTTGTACAGAAGCAACAGTATGGTTAAGCTGAGTGACATTCATTAATCATTCTTTTTCTTGACTTACTTTTTAAATTTAAGACTGTTCATTCAGGTGAGCGATTTAGGGCCACTATGACCCTCTTGTTACGTAAGCTCTTTATCATTTGATCAAATGCAGGGGAGCTAATGATTTGTGTGTATAGCCATTGACATCGTCTTTTAGCCATCATATGTGCGTCCTCCGAGTCGGCTTGGTATTTGATTTATATTTGAATTATTAGCAGAATGCTCTTTTCAGATCTCAACCGCATTTCATTCCAGTGTTTATCCAGACTCATATATTTTGCAATTCTATTGTACTCAAATAAAAAGTACACATATGCTTGTGCGATGTATGAATTACTTAATGATAATTAATGACTACATTTATTGGAAAATGATATTTTCCCTCCTACAGCTCGTTGGCGAGAAACTCCAAAAGCTCGAGCCCATTTCTGTAGCTAGATTGAATGGTCCATCAATGAAGACATACATGGCCAAGTGTCTAGAGCTAGCCTGGTTAATGTGTATTCAAGACCCGCCAGTTTTCGTTGACTGTAATATACAGTTACGTGGGAGGCAGTTTGACAAGAATCATTATAAAGAATACACGAAATCTGGTCCCTTATTTGACTATGTGGTATGGCCAGCTATGTACCTTCAGGAAGGCGGAGCTATACTGTGTAAAGGGACGGCACAGTGTACGAAATCGAAGGAAGACTCGTCAAACCCTGAACGGAAACATAAAACTTCCATACCAGTTGGCGCACAGACGCTCCCGGTGGGAAAATCTCTTGACAAGATACAAAATATGGTCCTTGGTGAAAAGGAAAAGACAAAAAATGTATCAATGAAAAGAGCAACATTCAACGGTAGCGCAGGAACTTCTATAAATTCTTCAAATCTGGACACACAGGAATCAAAAAAAGAATATTCGACGAAATTCTAGAATTATTTTACTTTTCGAACTATCACTTTATGTGTGAAATTTGACTAGCATGCTTCCCTTAATGGCGTAATATTTCTTAAAACTGCAAAAAGTTCGTTGCGGGCATGTGATCGTTTTCGTAAAGAATGAAAGAACTTATCGGTGAAAATGAAAGAACTTATCAGTGAAACTTATATATGATCATATTATCAAATGCAAGCATTTGTGCTTCATCTTAAATTTTAAAGAGAAGGTTTATATTTTGTTTAGTAATTGCAATAAAGTTAGCATTCAAATATTTTATTACCATTGTATCATATTTAATAATTGGTGGGGATTGTATTAAACGGATTTATTTTAGATAACCATTTACATTTTTATATACATGTACATGTACTACTCAAAAATAATTTTGCAAGATATGCTTGATATATAGTTATCCATTAATACTTATATAGTTTATTTAGTAAAACATGAAAAATGGGGAATGATAATACTCTAAATTTTAGGACATTTAGCTACATACTACTCAAAAATAATTTTGCAAGATATGCTTGATATATAGTTATCCATTAATACTTATTAAATTTATTTAGTAAAAACATGAAAAATGGGGAATGATAATACTTTTAATTTTAGGACATTTAGCTGAATACTACTAAGATCAGTTTGTTGGGCAGCATATAATTGCAAACCAATACAATCAAGAATTTTATCTATCTATCTATCTATCTGCAAGTCCAATGTTGAAGGAAATCAAAAATCACTGGTTCATCTTTCCTAACCCTTCATCACTATTTGATCAGTTATAATTGAAATATTTGCAAAGAATTGTGATAACAAGCGTTCAGTTTTTAGTCTGATCCACCGTTTACAGCGAGTCGACGAAGATCAACAGGCAACGTTCTGGATTCAACCTGGCTCAAACGCCAATTTCGTTTTAAAAGAAGCAGTACAAAGCAGAAGAAAAAAAATACTGATCATTAATAATTCTAGATATGTAAAATCTGTCGTCTATTTGTTTATAATTTGTACAGGTTTATGCCAGCAAATTCCACAGGTGGAAGCATCAAAGAAATTATAGAAAAAAATAGCAATTAATGACAAGGTGTCTTTCAAAAATTCAATGTCAACTTTCAAATCAATATAACCAGGAATTATTTGCACAAATATAAAATATCAAAATGCATATTTGAAGACCATGTTGGTTTCTATATATATGCAAAATTTGGTTGAAATTGACCTTTTATATACTTATGAGGTAAATAGGAAAAATACTCTCTCAATTCGCAGGGACATCACTGAGATGACATTTTTCTTTGTTTAGAAGCATTCCAAATGATATTTATCACTTTCACACTATTTCATTGGCTATAAGAAACATCCTCTATTACATATTATTTACAGGCCAATCAATCAATCAAATATTCTCTTACCATTTAGGATGACCCAGTTTTTCAACAAAACAATATGCAGGATAAAAGTGAAAGTTGACAACATATATATATATCATCTCAGTGATGTCTTAGAGTATTTTCAACGAAAAAACCTTGTATATATTTATAAACATAATTGTAAAATATTTTTTTTGATACTGCCCCATATGGCAGACACCGATAGCGGGATAACAATACACGTTTAATATTCGATCTAAGTATAAATCTTATGTTATGATCTACATACGCAAAGAAAGTAAACTTGAACGTTTTATTATTTGGCCGAATAATTTAATAGTTTCTTATTTGTAGATCTATAGGATTGCAATTATAAGGGCCGAGTGTATTTTTCGCTGCATTTACTGGAGCATAATATTTAAATTGCCTTAAACTGGTTTTATGATAGAAAAGGATTTCTTCCGAATAATCCTTTTTTTCCCAATAACTTTTGTGGAAAAATGATGGCAAAATTTAGAAAAATTCGAATGCACAAAATTTGCATATAGCTGAAATATTACGCCCTATTTGCCATTTGCTAAGGCAATTGTACTTTATACTTCAATAATCGCAGTGAAAAATTCATCCCTATAATAAAGATATATGAATATTACCATATGTAACCCGTCAAGCGTAAAATATTAAATTGGAACACAATGAAATAAAAAGGTGAAAACTAATTAAAATCCTGTCTAGTAGAGGTCAACCAGAGATCACAAGGTAAAAATTAAGAAAATTGCTTGAAAGCAAACGCGTCTTACTCATGCCATGTGTTCAAGATGTAAAAACGTTTCGCGAGCGCTTTGAGATGATACCCCGCTTTGCACGTGCACATACGTGCAAAGCGAGGTATCATTTCGAAAACGCTTCGCTAACGTTTTCATCCTGAACGCAGGGCTGCTCTACGTTCAGGATGACAAAACGGTGCGAATAATTTGCCAATTATTCCCCGCTTTGCACGCAAGTGCACGTGCAAATCGGGCTATAATTAGAAAACTGTTTGCACCGTTCTATCATCCTGAACGCAGGACTGGTCAACGCAACTCGCTCAGTCTGACCAGGGTCGAACCGTTTTGTATTAATCCTTTGATGGTTCCATGCATTTGCGTTACATTCTTCTCTCACATGTATATTCATTCAAATAAAACTATTTCTTGCTTCTATCACTTACCGTGTCAATTCGAGTTTTTGTTTACCAACTTATTTGCCTCTAGAATAAGGAGATGATTAGGATATCTAGTTCGAGATCATTTTGGTCAGATCGTGCTCAAGATAACCTAAATGTTATCAATCATTCTTTAATGAGTTCGGTGGATTATTCAGAAATAACGGTATATTGCCATTTGATAAACTCACCGCCTGACCCTTCTGAAAACATAAAAAAATCATGTCCCGGTTTTGTTCATTTCACCCTAATTGACGTTATTATAGCGAAGCCCAATAAGTGACGTCATAATTAATGTTGCACAAGCACAAAATTGCTGCAAAATTGCTGCAGGATGCAGCATAAATTGAAGTACGGCTTATATAACTTGCAACAATAAATTTTCGTGTACATGTTTAATTTTACAGTCTAAGAAAACTGACCAATCGAGAAGTGCAAAAACAATATATACCACTACTGTTTTGAAGAGTGGTATACATGAAGTTGACAGAAATAGAACAGTTATTTTTCCTTATTTCCTCCAATTAAATGAAGATTACATTATGATTACAAGAACAGGCAGAGCAACACTATAAACAAACTGACAAGAATCGACATAAACATAGTTTTACAACATTTAGATATACAAGAAACTTAGAAATTTCTAAGAGTATATATGTCGTGCCCGATCTCGGGAATACTAAATCTCAAGAACGGGCAAGTGGTGATAGGGGGTCGTTGCTCATTCTTTAGAATGGTCAAACCAACGTTTATATCAACATAACGTGTCTTACAAATGCGATTCTTGCATTTAAATATCCCATTTTATTCATTAAATGATTCCAAAATAAAGTTTATTCCATTAATTCTACGAATAAGCTATAAAATCATTTTATTGTTCGATCTAAGGTTTCGACAAACTGATAGATCAACTTCCATATGAATATCCCGGCTTACTTATCTAAATGTATAGGACCTATTGTTATTAATTAAATTGTTGGTCGCACAATTTTCAGTTTGTAAAACTATGTTAAATAAAGAGTGTCTGGACAATCATGAAACATCGGGAAACGATACATAACACACTGTTAACTCTCAGAGTCTGTACAACCCAGATAACTATTTTGAATGATAATTCATCCCAATGAAAACGTCTGGAACGGTGCATCAGTTCTTCTACCGGTCCCGTTCAGGCTCTTCCGAATTTTATCCAACAGAATATCCAGTAATTTCCAAAACAGACAGCAATTAAAATGCACTTGAAAAAATCCCCTGTCAATGGTGGTCATGAAAGAAGCCTATAGGGCAGCTAAAGCTTTACAAAACGGTTTTTAAACTATACACCTCACCCCTCACATGAAAAAGGGGTCGTCTGGGAACTCTGTAAAAACAATAATTGATTTGTGTGTTTGAATGGGGTTGTACATCCCTTTTGACAATCTTTCAGTTATAGCGTGGTGAATGGAGTACCTAATAATGGATTCCTGGTATTTCTCACACCAGTTCCACCATCACATCCTTTCTCAGTCTCCAGCTGCTTTTCCACATAGGTCTACTGTTATCGCCCGTTGTAAGAAGACAAATAGTCAGAAAGAATGAAAGCCTCCATCAGGAATCAAACTCGAAACCTCTAGATTGACATTCCGAGGCTCTACCAACTGCGCTATGAGGGCAGCTTAATCAGTATATGAAAAATATTTTATTACATTAGAGGTTAGCCGGATTTGATTTGTCATCGTGGTGACAAATTGTCACAAGATACGCCTGTTGCAGTGCTGGATGCCCAAGAATTAAAAACATCAAAGGGAAATAACTCAAAAATTTAGCAAGGTAGAGTTACTTTTCTTGCCAATTGCACTGCTTTAGACCTCTTTACACATTCTCGATTTTCTCTCTGATTCACCACGATTCACCCAAATTGCTCATGGTCAGAAAATAAGGATGGATCAGGATGAATCGTGGCGAAAAGAAGATACATTCAGTATCACTACGATTCCAGTAAGAATGTCAACAATATAAGTACGGTGTCTGTTAGGTATTTCTACGAATCAATGACGATTCATGACGGCGATGCTACGGTCAATGAGGATTGACTAGGGTGGCACAACGAATGCTCACAGTGCTTTTAAGGTTCGATACGGTACTAGTACGATTCACAGCGGCCATGGTCATGGCAAATCATGAAGCTCTGTAGCCAAACTTTGGACGATTTGTACGATAACTGTACACAATTCATGGTGAATCGTGAGAATTCGTAATGTTGGATTCCACGACTGGCTACGATCTTTTATGAATTGCCGCGATTAAGCTACGGTTGTGCTACGAATTAGGCCACGCCTAATACCCACCACGATTCACCACGAATGTTTTAAACAGTTTAAAACTTCCGTAGCATCAACGTAGAATTTCCTGAATTATCACAATTCATCGAGTGTCACCACGGTTGTACTACAAATCACCATAGTACATGACGAATTTACAAATTGTTGCGAATCGTAGGGGCACCATAGCAAAAAATCGTGAATGTGTAAACCGGCCTTTAATCACGAAAGGAATGAATTGCGTAGGTTCAAAATAAATCGGAAATAAGGGAACAAAGTTATGCTTCCGACATAGAAAAATCCGCCCGACAGTTGGATATTGGCACCACAAACCATCCAATATTACATCCGTTCTTTCAAGTGGCCTTTGCAGAAAGGTAAAATGACCATACACGATTAAATAAGGTGACAAATTGTCACAAGATAAGCCAATTACAAAGCTGGATGTCCAAGTTCGAAAAAAATCAAAGGGAACTACCTAAAAACATTAAGCTAGGTAGAGTTGTGGTTCTTGTGCACTGCTATCCATTATCATATAAGGAACATAACTCAAAGTTTCAAGTCAATCTGACATAAGGTTTTAGAAATATGCTCTTGACTAAGCAGTGGAAGCCAAAGGTGATCCCCCCTCTCCACAAAAAATCCACAGCCAGATTTTGGTCGACAATTTAATCACTATCTGGAATATCCCTTTGTCTGGCAGGTTACACATTTAATTATATAAGCCTATAAGAAACAATATGAAGTTTTATACTGGAGTCAAAAATAGCTTTTTGAACCTATAGGTACGTGTTTATCAGAAGTTTCCTTCTAAAAAATACTAAGTTTTTTAGCCCAGGAATTAAACATATGTGACCCGTCACGCGAAAAGGGACCATCTGGGAACTCTGTAAAATAAATATTTGAAAAGAGTATAGGTCTAGCACAGGTCACAATTCAAAAATCCTTTTACAGGAAGGAAGATTGTTCATTCTAGATTGGAAGATAAAGTAAGTGCGAAAATTTCCATCCTTGTCAGTCTGCGCAATCCGCACAGTCTGACTGGCCTCGCCACTTTACACACTGCCCGTATGGTCCCTTTCGCGTGGCGGGTCACATATGATAACATGCATTTTGATTCGAAGTAAGAAGCTTTACCGACTGATTTTGTTTGAATCGGGTTTTAAGACACTTTAAACTATCTTTCATTTATATTGTGGAGTATAAGCACCTAACAATAAATTCCTGGTAATTCTTACACCAGTACTTACATTAGCGGTACATCTTTTTCTAGCCTACAGCTGGTATCCCACTTGGGTCTAGGATTATCAACCAATTTGTGGTAGACAAAAAGTCAGAAAGGATGAGTGCTGCTGTCAGGAATCAAACTCTACTGACTGAACACATGAGACTGTTGCTTGCAGGGGTGTGGAATTCCCATGCTTGACTTGTACAACTTCTAGCCTGTGGATGAGTAGATTTTCCTTGAAAACATGTCCAAGTACAAGTTGGCCTTATATCAATAACTAAATTGCAGACTTTTGAAAGTGGTTTCATGTTGCAGGTAAAGGCATTTTCAGTAAAAGTTTGATATTAAAATAGAAAACATTGTTGTTAAGGGGGAAAAGCAGTTTCTCCTTTTATCTCAATGTTTTCTATACGCATTTGTTTCCAGCTTGAACGAGGTATCAAATTGTCACAAGATACGCCCACCACACAGATGTAACATTGGGCTTAGAGTAGAATTGAAGTGATTTTGAATGAATATCTTTTGAACAATTTTTTTAGACAGACAGATAAATAATTGTAGTAGGAGGATATATTTATTCATGTTGTCGGACCAAGGGTTATGAATGTTTAATATATCTTACCTGGTAATCGAGAAGAAGCTATCGATTCGATACCTCTTGACTTGTACAGGTGATCATTGTTATGATCAAAGCTAATACACTATTTAATTAGAGATAAGCGCTGGGCAAGATCCAAATATGAAAAAAGCTGACGGGCAATAACTCAAAAATTAAGCTAGGTAAAAGTAATGGTTCTTTTGCACTGCACTTCTCCTTGATGAGATCTATCTACCCATGAAGTTCTATAACTGAAATACTTTTAGAGATGTGCTCTGGACAAGATTCAAGTATGAAAACTTCAAAGGGCAATAACTCAAGCAATAACCAATGTAAAGTTATGGTTCTTTTGCACTGCACTTTACCTGAAAGAGATATATCTACCCATCAATTTTCATTATCATAACTCCTATACTTTTAAAGATATACCAAGGACAAGATCCAAAAATGAAAAACAACAACGGGCAAAAACTAAATAAAAAAGAAGAAAAACAGGTAAATGTATTTTTCTTTTGCTCGCACTTCCCATAATGAGATCTATCTAACCATCAAGTTTCATTATCATAGCTCCTATAATTTAAGTGATATGCACTGGACAAGATCAAAGTATAAAAAGCAACAAAGGGCAATAACTCATAACTCATATAAGCCAGGTAGAGGGTCCATTTTCGCGTGGCGTGCCGTATATATACACAAGGAAAAAGTACTTCAGCATCGAGATTATGTAAAAATAAAGGTATTTTTCTTGCATCCAGACACGATGCTCTTTGAACTTACGCGAGACATTTTGTGTGTGTGTGTGTGTGTGTGTGATCCAATACTTGAGCATGCACCTCTAATTTAGAATTTGACATCATTGTAAAATTTAGAATTTGACATCATTGTAACAGTTGCCGATAGAATAATGGTGGCGTTTTAAACACTGTCCAATCAAAAATTTGCGAAAATTTGAATGACGTACTTGCCGGTCCTTGTGGATATACAAGATATTAAATGACAGTTATTGCGATAAATACTCTTGGATTAGAGACAATGATAAGTTTGCAATCTCATCTACGAACTCTATGCAGCCATATCTAATCATGTAAGAATATTTCTTCAAAACTTGTTCTTTTTATAACGGTCATAGTTTGCATGAAATGGTCGGATTGGGAAAAAAGCTCGTTTTAGCACCACTATTCTGAGTCCACTGGGGCTATTGTCATGACCTGATGTCCATCGACAGTGCGTCCGTCCGTCCGTTAACTTTTTGCTCTAAACTTCTTTGAAACTACCGGACAGAATTCAACCAAATTTATCAGTAATGATGCTTTGGACATGCTCTTTCAGATTCCATCATTAAATTCTGAATGGGCTGATAACATGGGTGGTACGCATTCGGAACATCACTCGGCCATTTCCGTAAACTACAACATACCTCGGATGTATGTAAGGCGGATGGATATGTAACAAAATCGTGCATTTTGTTAGGCGGAAACAGTTTAAGAAAAACTAGCACTGTAGATAACTGTAAATAACGGCTGAAAAATCTTAATTTTTGAGAATGACGAATCATTCTCAAAAATTAACATTTTTTAGCCGTTATTTAAGAAGTTATTTATATAAGGATACGACGGTTTCACGTCAGTGACTTCAAACGAGTAGTGTTGGTGACGTCGAATGTTTTCACTCACAGTTTCGAGGGCTAACGCCATTTTAACTGACGTCATCAAGTTTTTCCCGTATTTTTTTTTTAAAATAGTCCATCTATGGTCCTCCGAGGTTGATCGTGAGATTGGCCGAGTGGTGTTCCGAATTGGGTGCTACGGGCTGTCGCGTCCCCAAAAAAGGTCGAACATGATAAAATATTAATAGATATTTTCCTCGAAAACTACTGATCAGAACTCAGTCAAAATTCACAGGCATGATGCTCAGGACAAACTCTTTCTTCTTTACATTCTGATAAGGCTGACAACGTGGGTTTTGCGTGCCGTCGAGTTACTGAAAAATAGTCCCAAATGATGAAATAAGACAAATCTTCTTCTCTGGAACTACTTGTTAGAGTTCAACGAAACTGCACAAGAATGACCCCTGGGACATGCTCTATCGACTTTCTTTGATTTTCGGTGATTTGATGCTGCGTCATGGAAAAGGGGACCTTTGTAATGCAACATTTCTTGTTATCATAACTTGTACATTTATTGACAGATTTTTGGGATATGAGTATGGGCACATTTAAGCTGGTTGGAAATATCTTTCCATTTGATGGAAAAAGGACCTATTTGTAAATTGATGAGTATCTGCTTACAAATAGATAATATATTAACTTAGTTTCAGTGGATGGATACAGGCCTTCTTGTGCCTCTTTTGTCCTTTTTATTAAAGAATATAAGATTAACAGAAAATATTTTTCCGCTTCTTTACTTCACAGAGGAGCAACAGTTCGCCTTTGTCGAATACTTCTTCTTCGAAAAATGGGATTTTACAATACTTTTTTTTCCTTTTGTATATATAACTTGGATATATTACGGTATAAGAAGTGTAAAAATCGGTTTAGTTCTATTTAATTGAAAGGGTTCTGGTAAATTGATATTGTGAAATGTATAGACACCCGTAGGACGTCCCCGTTCTACTATAATAGGAAGAATCCAATGTAAATATTGAACCATCGGTTTCCAATTTGTTCCGACTAATATTTCTAACAACCTGGCTAAGCTTCCCGTATCTCAATTTCAAAATCCTTTGTCAAATAAATGAGTTGATCGATATAAAGTTCAGAACATCGTAAAATTGACAAGATTGATAATTTTGTAATGATTTTTGAATGAGATTGAACGAGTTCGTGGAGAAAGTTTTAGTTTTGAGTGGAATTAAAAGCAGGTAATCCACTATCGTTAATTTTCTTCATCTTGAACAAAATTAGCGATATTTATTACCACCCTTTAATAAAACGTCCGTACTTTTCTGTTTTTGTGTCTTCGTGGCCTAATCAGACACTTTAGAATCCACACCAGCCAATAAAATCATCGAATAATTTGATCAATTTGAATAAAATGTTGATCATCGTGAACGATTTAAAAAAAAATCTAATGATTTTGGATCGTTTTTGATCGTGTGAGTGAGTGTTCGGAATTAATGAATTGATCGCTGAGAGAATGAATTAGAATGATTTTGACCGGAATGAAAGTCAACTTCACGATGTTTTCAACTGTAACCTTTGCCAGTAAACAAAAGCATAGAATTGTCCGTCCAAGTAAGAGACAATTTAGTTACATTTTACCTATTGTTGAGTCAAATATTACTGAATTCTCGAAGTTGTTTTGAGGTAGAGTTTCGGCTTCTTGACCAAGATGTAGCGAGACAATTCGTGGGAGCAGCTATCGATCTTAGTTTTATTATTGGTACACATTGCACATATTCCGTTGAATAGAAAAAGAAAAAATGGTAAAAAATGTGATCTGTCACGTGAAAAGGGCCTTCTGGTTTTTTGTGTAAAGTATCGACCCTTTTCAGAACGCGCGGATTTCGCAGACTGACTAGGATCGAAACTTTAAATGTACTTTACTAATTTTCTGAATCTAGGATGATTAATCTTCCTTTGGATGAAAAAAATAGATTGACCCGTACTAGAACCAATATCTTTTTCAAATATTTATTTTACAGATTTCCCAGTTGGTCCCTTTTCGCGTGGCGGGTCACATATCGATGTGTTAATGAGGCTCTGGCAGGGATTTGCATGTGACTCATCTCGCAATGAAGGACTGTCTACATTTTTCGTATTTAACAAGTATTTGAAAAGGGGATTAGATTCAGTAGATGTCACTAAGAACAATACAAAGAGATGACGTGGTAATTCTATATCATTTTAAATAGAATCAGAAAATATAATGCTGATTCCTAAAAGCGTCTAGCCTGGTAAGTCTATGCAATCTACGAGGGTTAACAATTCGACAATCAATATGTGAAGCTATGCATTTATAAAGAATCTAAATTGAAATTATTTTGAGACAACATTTGTTCTGAGTTATATTGAAGAAAAAAAAAACAAATAAAGTGTTACGTGTATTTGATATTACTCGATTTACTGTAATTAATAAATTGTTTAATCTCTCCACTCGCTATTGGCCATAGGCTAATGACAAATAGTAGATTTTTATTGTGTTGTATTGTGTTGTGTTGTATTGTAAAACAATGTATTACATTGCATTGTATTATATCGAATTGAATTATCCTGTACTGTACTGTACTGTACTATTTTGTATTGTTTCGCATTGCATTGTATAGCCTCGTATTGCATTTCATATATATATTTAAACAAAAATAGCCCATAACAGGTCAAGTAAACCAAACTAAATACAACTCAGAATCGTGAGCATCTGTGTTTGAACTGTCAAACTCAAAGAGTAACGTGGTGTGATTCCATGTATTATGAGTACTAAGCCAATAAATGTCCAAACAAATTGATCAATATACTAAAATATTGGCCTCTTTCTCTCTCTGCTCAATCTCATTTAATTAAACACAATCGATCAAAACTAATTGTATTTACTAATAAGTTTCCATTAGATCCTGTTTAATTCACGAATCAGCTGCTCTTTAAAAAGTGCATACAAACCATGATATTTTCTCATGAATTACATTTTAAGTTAGTCAGGGGTTTCGGCAGTCGCAGATTCTTTAGGGGTTCGGGTGTGTGTGTAAACCCCTCTGTATCCGAATTACTTCATTTAGTGGACAGATTCGCACAAAATTTTGTAACAAAAAAAATCGACCCCTTTTTGTAGTGTTCGAATCACAGGAACTCGAAATTCTACAAGTAAAACGACATATAATGTATAGAACTTGAGCAATTAGTCCCATAGTATCTATATAGATAGGGATACTATAGGACTAATTACTCGAATTCTAGGCCGACATCAAACGCTCTCTATACAAACGTTGGATCCGCTGCTGTAAGGAATGCGAAAATAACTATAGCAAAGACCATCAAATCTACCTAATGCGAGTGCCATAAAGCACCTGGGAGACCAACTCCAGAAAATAATTGAAGACTGTTTTACGTTTATCCAACACTTTCTTTTGCATTTAACATTAATTAGTTTACTTTTCAATAGTTTTTCAGTAGTTTTTTTAAGTTATACGAGAATTGTCAAGAACGTGTGAAAATAACTGTATCGTAAAACCAAAAGGTCACACGATCTAAGCGAACACATTTCATCCATGGGTTACCAAATCCTTATAACTAAAGTTACGAGGGTTTGGTTACCAACCTTCGATTTAAAGAATGTCGAATATCGTTTAAACTGAGTAATTATGAACAAAAGCTGATTTACCTACTTTATCTTTGATGCAACGGCTCGTTACTTAGGCTCCGCCCTGCCATGGAAAAAATCTTGGATTATAAGTGCCTATAAAAATTCGAGCCATTTCAATTTCAATATTTTTTCAATAGTCGTGGAATACGTTGGGATCTTTTTGTTGCGAATTTTATTGTATCGATTGTTCATCATTTACCTTTTTCACTGTGAAAATTGATGGCGTTTAATAATTGACATGATCGATATAAGTGAATAAGTTTCAAAACCGTTTTTTATTGTCGCAATGTGTCCATCAATAAAATATGAATTTGTAACACGATTATCCAAAGTGTTGATCAATAAGTTGGCGTTAATCAATTGTTTGTCAGCCTCGTCTAAAATACTTCTTTTGTATTTTGCTCACCAGCCCTGTATTTAGGATGACAAATCGGTGCAAACTGTTTGCAAATTATACCCCGCATTGCACGTGACCTTACGTCAAAGCGGGGTATAATTTGCTTACACTTTGCAATGTCATATCATCCTAAAAGCAGGGCAGGGACTAAATGTAGTATCGACGAAGTGCCATTCGACGAAAGGTCGTGCACCGCTCAGGCTATGCCAACAAATATGTAATATAGTGGAAGCATATTGACCTGAACCTGGCCTTTCTGATTTAAATGAATTAAATATCGGTCGTTTCCCTTCGGAAAAGCACGACTAACCTGCGAAGTTCAATCGTAAAGTTGGAGTGAACGCGTTAGTTCTGTTAAGGTTCATGGAAAGTGTTTGAGACCAAATTTTAAGTCACTTCATTTGCCAAGAAAAAGCAGTATGTCCAGGTATTTTATATATCAAAATGAAGCTATTATGGTTAAGCTTTTGTTATGCAGTTGGCCCTTTTAGTTATTCTCGAAAGTCGCTCTTTAATACAAACTCTTCTTTTATTAAGATAGAATGTGCTTAGGTATTATTCTGGTGTACCATATTTCCGTGAATGCTGTTAAAATTGTCAAAATTTTAAAATCAGGGGGAGACCAAACTTGTCATTTTTAAAACATCATGCAATTGTTAAAGCAGCCTAAAAATTCAAGGTGAAATCATCCTCTTTTAACAAAGTAATATGAATTTTCATAAAACACGTATTAAAACCCGCAGTGCTCATATTTCCGCGCACCCTAAATTAAGCAGTCCCTAAAACTCTACTTGAGTTATGTATGGCCTCAATATTTTAGTCATAAGTCACTTAATCATTTCTCATTGGCATATGAAAATAACGGATACAATGTGTCTTCATTTGAAGATTTACAGTTTCCTAACACAACACATGTACTTAGAAATAAAGAATTTAAGAGGAGTTTACAGTTTTACCGATTTCGTGTGTTTTAAGGTAATCTAAATGTTTTGGGTTTTTTTTTTTTTTTTTTTTTTTTTTGCAGATATTCATTTTTTCTACACCTTTCGTCAAAATATAGTGAAAACATTACTGAAATTTCAGTAAGTAACTCTAATTGACAATTCACGGAAATATGGTCACTAACGGAAATAGGGTAGAACAGGATAAAAGAATTGCAGGACAGTGCAAAGCCTATCTATAAAGCGTCGCTAAGTTTGACGGATAAAAGAGCAAAATGTCAATGGCTGTCGGAAGAACTCGAGTGGAGGTATTTTATTCGTCGCGGGGCTTTCGATTTTTTCATGGTTTCCCTATGGAATATTTTAAATGGATTTCACCTGTGAGAGCTTCAAACAAAAGTCATGGAGCGCGACGGAATTATGAATAATGAATTCCATAGAACTACATTTATCGTGTTAATCCCAGTGTAAACAGAGCGCACACAGATAGGCTATAGGAATGGACTACAATGCCACTTATAAGGACGTAAAGCATTAAAACCAAAAAAGATGCTAGCGGAATTTTGGTTGAACATAATGGTATTTATGATTTTGTAGTTGTCTATTATAATAAACACAAAAAAAGATCTTGAATGAAAGAGAAAGACAATAAAGATAAAATACATTGTATTTCAAAGTTGTAATAATCAACTTTGTTCGTTTACATGTACAGTTAAGTAAATCGTGAAATTGACAAGATGAAAAGATTTTGGAATGATTTTGGAATGAAATTGAACGAGATTGTAGAGTGAGTTTTGAATGATATTAATGGGGGGTAGACCGATATCGCTAATTTTGTTCAAGATGAACAAAATAACCGATATTTATTACCCCCCTTTAATCAAATATGCATACAGGTTCTTTGACTTGCTTTCTGTATCTTAATAAACTCACCATACGCTCACAAAATTAAATTGTGTCAATGAAATCGTGTGTTTAAAATACCGATTTTTAATTTAAATTTAGTTAGTTATCTTATCAATTTTATTGAATTTGGACTGTATTTCAATGGTTGGAGTGAGCGATTGGGATGAATGATTTGATCGCCGATCGAATACATTTAAATGGTTTTGATCGGAATTATTGTCAATTTCATGATGTAGTTAACTGTAGTTTAACGCTACGTTTAACAAAGTTTCGGTAATATCGCGGTAGTTGGAGACATAACCATTGATACATTTACCTAGTATTTCTCTCCCCAGTGCCCCCACATGAGCGCAACTTTAAGACTAAGATCAGCCTGTGCAGTTGCTCAGTCTGATCAGAGTCTTCACTAAGCACGTAATACATAAATACTGACTCAAAGTCTCTGAAGACAATCGAAACATATGTGGCCCGTCACGCGAAATTGGACCATCTGGGAACATCGTTAAACAAATATTTGAAAAAAAATTGAGACTAGAAAAGGCAACAGAAATTTGTTGCCTTTTCTAGTCTCAATTTTTTTTCAAATATTTGTTTCACGGGAAGATATATTAATCATTCTAGATTCAGAAAATCAGCAATGTGTGGAAATGTTCAACCCTAGCCTGCATGCACAATCCGCGCAGTCTGACTTGGGTCGAGACTTTACAATCTAACCAGATGGTCCCTCTTCGATTGACGGGTCATAATTTTGGTGCATTGCGTGGCTGTCCAGGCTGCTCCTTGTCTATCCATCAAGCAATTAAGAAATTGTTGGAAATGTCACGCACAGGCTCATTTCGTCCTGACGCATGGATGTTTACTAACATGTCGATCACTCCATGGGTTGTGTCGTAACTCAGATAAAGTTATACAGGGAGTTAGGTCATTTTAATCACACACATGTAAAATCGATTATTAACTCGGTCCGCGGTGTTTTCTTAAAAATTAGACCACGCTTGAAACGAAACGGCCAATCAGAGAACAGTATTTCAAAAGTATATATCACGGGGCCAACTTATTTCTCCCCCGGGCGGGGCCCGATTTGGTTGTTTTTCAGCCGGGCCACAATTAGAAACCAGCCCCTGTGTTCCGGTTGACATGATGCTACAAACCGTTTTCTAATTATACCCCGCTTTGCGCGTGCACATGCGTGCAAAAACGGGTATGATTTGGAAACGGTTTGTATCATTTTTTCAGCCGGAACACAGGGGCTGGTTTCTAATTGTGGCCCGGCTTAAAAAACATCAAAATCGGGACCCTTTCGGGCGAGAAATAAGTTGGCCCACAGATACAACTCCAAGCGTCGTATTTACAGATATACGGTGGTAGTGTGTCTTGCACGTGAATCTCGATAGGTTTTTGGGGCCGAGTCATTTCAAAAAGATGACGAGCATTTTATACCGCTCTTTTTTGCTAAAGACTTTCGATAGTCGCAAAAGTACAAAAGATCTGAAAGGGTTACGGAAATGGATTCATAAGAAATTTCAGCATATTTACACTTGATATCACGGCGAGATTTACTCTTTTTCAATATTCAGAGGTTCTGGTAAAAAACACAGATAGTGTAAGAAAAGCGTGGTCTAAGTCAGATAGAAAATCTCGTGCCGCGGTATATGGTAAATAGACACGAGCTGAAGCTCGTGTCTATTTCCCATATACCACGGCTCTCGTTTTCTATCCTATACATAACTGAAGGAAAGCTATAATTAAAGTCTTCAGGTCAACGTTGAGGGGTTCTACGCTTATATTTCGGGTAGACAATATGTCTCTTTTTGTTAACTTATATATCTTTACGTCGTCTAATACAGACAAACGTTTTGTCGTATATTTAGGCATCTCAAATTCTACTGAGTAAAGCCATACTTCCGCCGATATAAAAGCCGTTGCAGGGGCTGTGAGGGATATCAATTCGCACGACGCGCGGTATACGTTTCGCAGCTCTTTGGTATTAACACTTCGGGTTGTTTTCTTCTTTTTTTTAATGCATGGGTAACGGAAAACGATCGCATTCACAAAGAAGTCTCCTGCCATGGATATTAAAGAGCAATACTTTCCGAGATGGTACACCCCAAGGGGAAATACTCAGTGCCTTTTTCGGGAGGTTTTGCGCTTTACCGGGCCCGGAGACCAAATGACGTCAGATACCGTACGTGATGTACGGAGTTACGACATTGATTCTCCGGACAACTTCAAATAATAAAGAGCCATTTTGAACATGCATACATTGTCTACATCTAAATATTTGAAGTATTTTCCATAGCATTAGACCTGCATATAGCGGTCCCGCGGGTGGCGGATTTCTAATGAACCGTTCAACCCAATTTTAAAATACATTTTGTATTTAGAATACAGGCGCTATGCCTACCAACCCTATATTTTTTGACAATCTCTAGGTCTTTCATTCATGTTTTCTCTCCCAAATGCTGACAGACATACTAGAAATATTCGTTTTCCCATTAATGATTAATGATGATTTTTAACCAAGCTTCGTGAAGAAAATATGAGAAGAATCAACACATGCAAAACAGTGTCTCGCAAATAATATTTTGTCGAATACACTGCATTTAGGCCTATGGTTTGAGGCATAGAATTTCAATGACATCATTTACCTTAAAGCCGCAACTGTATTTGCGCGATTTCATTTCTTCCTTATCAATATAGTTGTTTGGTGCTATTTTTGGATATGTACATTAAAGTTACTTATCTATCATGAGTTCTCATTAGTACATTCTAAGTTTCTTTTAAATTTATAGTCATTTTTATATTCAATGTGAAGTAAACAGTTTGTGCGAATTAAAGAGGGTTGGATGTCCCTGATTATTATGTGACCCGCCATTCAAAAAGGAATGTTCTGGGTATTGCGTAAAATATTTTTTGAAAATGCGACCTCTGGTTGACCGGTACTGGAACCGATTCTTCAAATTCTTTTTCGGGTGCTCCCTTTTTTACGTGACGGGTCGTACATATTTCATGAACAAAATAAACCTAAGATGTTAATGTCATATTCCATTTGTATTTCGAACCGTTAACATAGGCTTAACAAAAAGAAGTAAAAAAACATTGTAATTCCTATTAAGTTTACATTAACATTGAAACTTGCCAATCTTGGGTCGAAACATTTTACATTTATCACATGTTTACATGGATAATTTCTTTTCGTCTCGTTTTATTTTTACCACAATGCCACCAGAAACGTCCACCTCCAGTGCTTTAAGCGCTTTGATTAGTCATGTCATCACGTGTCACGATAGAATTATCTGCTGAACATATTCGTTATAGGAATATACGGATTAATCAACGGTGAAAGGTTTATGAGGTCATGATCTAAAAAGTACATGTTACTGGCAAATTACATGTACTACGGGCGCTTGCAATAACGAGGGTTCAGAACAAAAACATAGTATGTACAGTGTATAGACATACTTTTTTAAGCTCTATGCCCTTGATATGCTTACGCGGATCATCCATACGCCTGATTAATAAATATGTTAATTCTTTTTTAAAGGAAATTTTCATTGTTTTCACTTGATTATTAATTCTAGTATCACGCCATTCATAAAATAGACAGTGGTTTGTGGAGAGATCTCTTGACAAATACTAAATTGAACCCCTATGGGCACTACTTTCTATGAAGAATCTACTTTGTGTTCCCTACGTAGTTACACTGGTGAACGAAAATGTTAACCAAAAATACTTTTAGCTTTTATATAGTCATAGATTTTAATGTTTTTATGATCGAAATCTGGACTCGATGCCATTTTAATTATTGCAAAAAGGAAATGAAAATAATGTTGAAAAAAAATATATATAAAAAGTATTTACTTTTTAATTGTCCATAATTTCATGGCTATTACACGCATAAATCGTTATTGTAATTCAAGCTTTATTAGTGGGTTAGCTATGTCGCCATTTCGTTATCGTGATTCAAGCTTTATTAGTGGGTTAGCTATGTCGCCATGAATATTTTCTACATACAAATGTACAACGTTACGTAAACGACGTACATGTAACGAGTGCTTGACCTAGGTGGTAAACGATTCATAACGATGCTAGGTGTACAATCTGTCTCTAGGGTAAAGTCATTCGAAACAACACTCGGACTTTTTTAACTGGAAAGTAGCTTGGGCATAAATTTTCTGTAATTTTGGGCCAGTTATAGTGTTTTCGACTTGTGGCGGTACACTTGAAAAAAAAAACTTAAATGTTTTTCGGCCGTCTTTGGAGATCTTTTTGGCATGTAATAATTTAGAATGAGTTAAATACTGCATTTTGTTACCAAATTATAATATGCCCAGTTTTTACCTTTCGTTGGTTTAGTTTTTCACAACGTTATCTTCAGTAATAATTGTGACGAAATGTAAACCCGCGTTCAAAACGACAGTCTTTCATGGTTGCGCCCTCTTTATTCAATAGGTCTATTCCTTAGAATTGCCGAAGAGTCCCGATTGGGATAAAGCACTCTAACATTCAATTTCCGAACAAATTTTGACGATTTTTAGACGATATTCGGCTAAATGCCAAATCGACGTTAGTGTGTCTTCGGCGAATTGGTTATCAACAAAATATCACGACCCAGTATTTTCTTTAAAAAAAGAATCAAATATGCATGCCGCATTTACAAAGCTGTTCGGTAGATTTGAGTTTCACTTTTTAGTCATTTAGATAGTAAATAGCTTTTCTATCATTATTCCGGATCATTTGTCAGACTACCGCAAGGGATATGAATTCTGGTTATCTATCAAAATGATAAATAATTGACAATTCGACTTAGAAAGGCAAATAGATCTAGATATAGATTTTTTGTTCCGTCACGCGAAAGAGGACCATCTGGGAATTCCGTATTTATTAGTACAGGCCTACCGGAGGTTGTATTTCAAACATTTGAATGACTGACCGTTTCCATGAAAATGTTAAGGCACGGGAGATCTATTGAAACGGCGTGTTTTCCAATCGGATCTATGCAAATTCATGCGTTTGTTTATCTGTAGTTTTGTTTCGCCCACATATTGTTTGTGGCATTTTGAACATGTAAGGAGATAGACAACGTTTGCAGTTATGCAGATGTAAGAACCATTTACTGTCGAAATTGCACCAAGTTGAGACTTGAAGGTCTGCATATCGTTCATGATTCGTCATGTTTGGCATCTTGCTGCCTGACAAGGGCCAGAGTGTCCAGGCGAAGCGATGTGTGTCGAATGGTCAATTTTTGCTTTTACAGGGACATCTCTGAGGGATTTGGCCTGCGGTAAGCGACAACTGGTTTCTCAGGGAACATTTTGTTGAGTTTGCTCGAGGCCTCGATTTTTGACCAATGGTTGTCAATACTTGAGCTTATTTTTGGCAAGTTGGGATGATAAGTCACCACAAATAGTATCCTGTTTGATTTTTTAGTCTTATCTTTGTATAGTAGTAGGTCTTGTCGTGGTATGGCAGAGGCTTTGACTATAGCAGCAGAGACGGCATCTTTTCTATAACCTCTATTAAGTAGATGTGCAGTTTTACTAGTTCTAGTAGACAATTCGGGTCAAACAAGGTCATGCAAATCATTCAGCTCAAGTATATGCTATTCTTTACTTTGGGTGACTAGCGGTAGCGTGCAGGTCAAATAAGTTTAGGTCACAGTGACGATTAAGTAGGTCACGAAGACTATTTTGGGTCATCTCATTGCTACTTTTTATGATTATTGACTGGCGTAAGTACGTAGGTCAAATTAGCTATAAATTGGTTTATTTAGAACCCCTGAAGAAGAAACATTATGTTTCGAAAGCGCTTGGGTTATATTTAATAATCCTAAAATTCTAACACTGTTTAGCAAATTTATTTCTCATATTTATCTTATTATTTTACTGTTCTTGAATCCTTTTGGACCCAGTATTTCAGAAAGTAATTACGTTGGTATTTTGATTTTTTCTCTCCATATATATATGCTAAAAACTTGGGACCGCTTTCAATATGTTAGCTATTTTTTTCAACGCAAAAACGATCGTCAAGTTTTTTTTTTTTTTCATTCTTCTTTTAGAACCGATTCTGCATTCGGGATGACAAAACGGTGCACGCAGGGGTATAGTTTAATAGTCTGTTTGCACCGTTTTGTCATCCTGAACGCATGGATGAATTAATTCGATTTATGGAAAAAGGCTTAATTGCTTAAAACACTTTCCTTTGACTCCATAGACTCTATATATTCATGCAATCATATACTTAATTAATGCATTTGTTTGGTTTAAATAATTTATGGAATGTTTATACCAGAAATTGAAAATACTGTTGCCACGAGGTTTGAATGCGTAGGCTTCTTTTCAATTATCATGACCAATAATGTTTTATTGATTGGAGTGCTTTAATATGAATAATTCAAAATATTGTGTTTGACAGTAAACCGAAACGATGGTCTCAAAATTTAAAGCCTGAAATGAATAATGTCATTTGATTGTATAGACTATAGAATTGCCAGCGGCAGAAATTGATAAAATATGCGTTCAAATTCGACATGTCGCGTTTTTTTTTTTTTTTTTTTTTTTTTTTTTTTTTCTTTTTTTTTTTGTTGTTTATTTGTTTTGTTTCGATTTCATCGTCTTGGTTAAGATTCTTTCATTTTGGTACAGTCTTTATTGATAAGAAAAGAAAGCAATGTTAAATCAAATAAGAGGATCAATCAAAAAAGGGTGTATCGATATTGTTGAGGCGTGTGTTTAGTATAACAAAGCACAACCTAGCGCCCCGAGCTCGAAAAACACATTAAAAATAAGCTTTTATAGACAATACAGGGTACCAATTCTGGGACGCTCCCTTGTGCTTCGTAGCGCAAGGGAGCGTCTCAGAATTGGTACCTTGCATTGTACCACGTAGGTGAAAGTTCTTTCAGAATCTGAGTAGCTCGGTAGAAAATCAAGAGAAAGGTTCTTAAAGTCTTTAACCACATTTTGATTCTTAGAAATAGTTCGTACTGTAGTCTGTTCCGAAACGAATTTCGGTTAACGAATTTACTCTATGGACCTGCGCAATATATTTCCAACAATTCATCATGTGCGCAAAAACCAACTCAAGCCAGTCCAAAGAGTCTGACCAGAGTCTTCACTTTGTTCTATGAAACATTCTTAATACATTGTAAGGTTGTTTGGGCTATTTAGTATTTGCGCCATACATGAACGTGACCCAGCACGCTCATATGGACCGACCATCTGGGAACTCCGTAAAAATGAATATAAGAAAATGAGATTTTGTACATCATAGGTCAATCAGAGGTCAATATTCTAAACTTTTTTTTATACAGGAAGGTAGAATCGTCATGTTAGATTCAGACAATCAGTCAAGTGCGAAAAGATACGAACCTTGTCGAATGCGTGCGTTGTGCAGACTGACAAGGGCCGAAACATTTCACACTAGGCTTATCTTTCTAGAATGTTTATCTCGGAAGATCATTGTACCTTCCAATAGAAGCATTTTTGAAATGCGTCCTCCAGCTGACCTCTGCTGGAATCAATGTTATTTTCAAATAATTGTGTTACCCAGTACCAGGAAGGCCCCTTTCTGTGTGACGTGTTAATAATAGGTAGAGGCATATGCCTCTTAAGGTAGTGGACCCGTAATAGTTCCGCAATATTTCAAAGTAATGAAATTTAACAGTCTTAACTGAGGTTTCCTAATGATTTTCATTAGGAAATCTCGGATAACATTGTGAAAGTTCATGAGTGCCAAACGTTGCGGAACTATTACGGGTCCACTACCTTTATATAGAGGAATGACATTCAAGTAGCTTTTCTTCTTTCGCAGTATTTTATCGACGATGCAACACTTAAATGGTATACCCATATAAAACGATATGAGATGCAAATTGCACCGATTAATTCCTTTTATGGCGCATCCGTGTGTAATTCTTTCATAACGAAAAACGAACCCTTTCACGTTGCAAATGAAAATGAGCCATATACCGCAGTAGACCTACTGCATGGTATATGTATAGAATGTTGGATAAGTGGTCACGAAATACCAAATTTATCAATTGAGTCATCTATAAACAGAGATATAAAGAGGCCTTGAGGTTATTTTCCTCATATTGAAATAGCGCTGATTCAATCTCTTTGCTCGTGTTCATAGTTTAGTCCGTTTGACTTCTATATGGACCGACCTTTTCATCAAAAGCATAAAATCGAGTTTGAATTTTGCATATGGTAAAATCTTAATTTCAGATTAATACCATTCAAGAAAATATTTTTTGAAAATAAAATGACTTCGAAATAATGATTTTGTCTATCTAGTTAATGTTAATATTTTCGCATTTTACACTCTTAAACACGAGGGGTGAAAAAGGCTGTTTAGTCGTAACAAGATGTAAATATATAGTAAAAACACGTGGTTATATACTATACATTTGACTGACGAAATGTCCATTATTCCTTATTTGGACATGCTTATTAGCATATCGACGGTCATGTCCTCCTAAACTTAAATATCACGTGAATTGTACCGTTATTACTCGTCTGCTTATCTAGTTTTCCTCGTGAAATTCACAACGACTTCGTTGAATAATGCTTTTTGATTGGTCTAAATATATAAATATTGGGTACGTCTCAAAATCGATAAGAACAATTATCATTCATGTGGCCCAACGGTTTTAAACAAAGAAAGAATACACTCAGATTTGATATTCCAAGGAATTAAAAATCTTCGACAAGATTTATTTTTATAAAATACTCGATTTCATATCGAAACGACTCACTTAAAATCATACACTTTTGACTCGGCCCCTATGCAAATCAGAACTTTTTTTGGTTTGGCAGGTCGCTGTTCCGTTTAATACAGACACAAGAAGGTATGAAAGGCTGGAAGTTAACATGTAGACAGACGGACAAAATCATTACTTTACATTAAAAAATTCTGAAAAACATGATTCGTCATGGTATTAGATGGAAAATATGAAATGACAAGAAAAAAGTACATTTCATTAATTCATTTCTGAGATTTTCGGCGAAATGTTGGTCCATATAGAAGTCAAACGGACTATATCATACACTACTGTATCATGAAAAATATTCAATGTTTCCTTTTTACTCCCGCGACGCAGATCATATATTATCTACCATGGGTAGTGACCGAGACCAGCCCTGCGTTCAGGATCGCCAAACGGTGCAAACAGTTTTCCAATTGTAACCCGCTTTGCACGCAAGTGCACTTGCAAAGCGGGTACAATAGAAAAACTGTTTGCACCGTTTGGCGATCCTGAACGCAGGGCAGATAACATGAACATGTATTTTGTAATTTATTTCAGTGCATAAAAATTGTATGTAACTTTAAATCAGTGAAATGTAGGGGTGAAAGGAAACAGTTCTGGTTAAGATCATGCATATGCAAATTGTTTCTAAAAATAAAATGTCTGATAACATTTCGTGTTACCAGGCAGGTGATATAAGACCGATACAGGCTTCTTTGCTTGATAAAAGACAACCCGCAGTTATCTTATCTGTATATCTGTGATTTTTTTCAGATGAAATGGTTCTCTATCATTGCTGCGCTACTAGCATCTCAAAACGGTAAGTATATCAATTTTTTGTGTTATTGTTTATGGCAAGGCTATGTGAGGGCGGGGCTCTGTGCATTTGAGGTTGGATGAAAGCATTTTTCTTTCCTCTGTATATTCTTTTTTTAACATTGGAAATTCTCTCAATATTCATTGATGGATAATAATCTGGACCCGAGATTATAAAACTGTTATTTTTCATCAACTTAGAATATTATCAAATTTCAAATCTAAATACAAGTAGCAGATTAATTTCATCAACAAAAGGACAGAAAAATATCATTTAAGAGATGGAGAGAGTAATTGTTGATTTCATGGAATTAAGAAACTAAAAGCCTAATAACACTGTATGAATACACGAAGCGGATTCATACATAAGTGTGATCCGGTTTCTAGTTACATGCCTCCATGAAATCAACAAAAAGACTGTGTAATCAAAATTCTTTTCATTGGGTAATGAAAGATTTTTTTCAGTCAATGCACGAGTTTTGGTGAACACAACCAGAAATGAATGATTGACAAATAAAACGTCTAAATGGATGTTTTCGTTAAATATATACCCAAACAATATTTGCTTTCATTATTTCCTCTCCAGCCCGACGGCGATGATACACAATTAATTTTAACAACATTTCTTGTATATTTATAACTATTATTCTTCCCCTTTAAATTGTCAATTAAATCAATTTTTTCATGACCGCATAAGTTACAGCTTTTGCAAGGAATCGAAACACATTTATCTGCAGAATCTTAAACTAATTTAAACATGTTTATTTGTGTGAATTATCGAAGTGGGAATGGCTGAATCAAAGCTGGTAGATCTTTGGGCAGCCCCCTTTGTCGATATTGAATTTATTTTTATGTTTAAAATGTAAATAATTGCCAATAAAATATGTTAAACTTACATCTCAGTAATATTTTATTTCAATTTTAACGGCTTTCTTTTCTTTTCTTTTCTTTTGGTTACACTACAATCATTCCAAATAAGCCCTGCGTTGAAAATAACAAACATATGCAAAATACTGCCAATTATACTCCGCTCTGCACGTGATCACAAACAGTTTTGCTTTCTCCGGCTCTATTTCTCTGTATCGAACCATTTTCTGCGATAAATCATTTATTCATTCATCCGACAGATGTTGTTTCTGGTGCAAACACATACGCCGTGGCGATGTTAGGCCTGGAGATTCAGACCGGAAGTACACCAACTGCCACCTACGAAGTTGTCATGATCAATCCAACTAACGCTCCAATAACGGTAAATCGTGAGAGTAAGTCACCAATATTAGTCTCCCTTTATTTCATAGCAAGCTACAACAAACCTTATTGTTCCTTACATTCCAGTAATTTCAAACATGCGGAAAGTGCTTATAGCTAGTTACATCGTGAAATTGACAGTCATCTCAATCAAAATCATTCTAAATCTCTTACTTAGCGCTCAATTCACTCATTTAAAACACTCACGCGAACCATTCAAAAACGCTCCAAACTCAATGAAATACATATAACAAAACCTTTGTTCAAAATTAAAAATAGCTGGGAAAAATTTCGGGATTTCACTGAATAAATTGAAATTGTAAGCATCTGATTAGATCTTGAAGAAATAGGAAGCAATTTGTAGAATATTTATGCATTTTTATTAAAGGGAGGTAATCAATGTCGCTTATTTCGTTCATCCTGAACAAAATTTGCTATATCGGATTACCTCTCATTAAATTCACTAAAAACTCGCTCCACACACTCATTCAATTTCATTCCAAACTCATTTCAAATTCGCTCACCCTGTAATTGCACGATGTTCTTAACTGTACATTCAAAAAGCCTGGAAATACAACCAGCTCTGCGTTCAGGATGACACAACGGTGCAAATTGTTTGAAAATTATACCACGCTTTGCACGCGTGCCAGTTTTCAACGTTTTGTAAACCTGGTCGCAGGGTTGTATATTGTAGAATATTTGGGGTCTGTGAAGTTTGCTGAAACCTTCGGTAATCGATATTCAGCTTGACAGTCAGCCCAACTACAAAACTAACAAAAGAGCTGCCTCTTGAGCTACTTTAAATCTTAAAAAATCACACTTTCATAAAATACCGTACTTTTCGATCAATGAGTCGCTACACCGATGTGGTCTGTCTGGTGAACTTTACTTCCAAATTGGTAAAAAAATGTGAGGCAAATTGCCCGGAAATGATGGCAATAACATACTTTTGTTAAGTCATGCGAAAAGGGTCCTTACAGGTAGTGAGAAAAGTGTCGACTATGGCTTGACTTCTCAGGAACAAGGGTCGACACTTTTCGCACTTGGTGATTTTCGGAATCTACAAATGACCATTCTACCTTCTTGTTTCAGAATCATTGGGAAAAAAACCCCTGGTTGACCTCTTCTGGTACAACCTCCTTTTCCAATATCTAGAAAGTTCCCAGATAGTACAGTCGACATTGCGCGAGCGACCACGTCTATTAAGCGTCCAATTTTATCAAGCGACCACCATAGAAAGTACCCTCACCGTAAGCAAATTCTCTGAAGAAGAGGACTTTTTAAACGAAAAATTGGTTATTGTTGAATCTTATGTTGTTGGAACCCATTAGAATCGTCTCAATAAGACGATTCTAATGGGTTAAAACATCATAAGATTCAGTACGACTTGACCGACTATCTACAAATGCTATCAAAATAAAGTGTCACATTTATCGTGGTATTTCGTATTAAGCGACTATTCCTATAAACGACCGCTTTTTTGTGGTCCCTTAAGTGGTCACTTAACACAAGTTTACTGTACTTGTTTACTTCAAAGTTCACATTTATGCGTAACTACAGGAAGACAGGTTATAATCGACCACTCCCGGAAACTTAAAAAGCGGTTGTTTTAGAGAATGGTCTCTTAGGACACGTTTCGATTTCAGTTTTAATAACATAGGATTCATTTATAATGTTCCAATAGACTAATTATATCTACATTTTGAGATAGTTTGATTTCAAAAGGGAATTCTGCCGCTTAATAAAAATGGGCGATTAATAGACGTTATCGCTCGTGCAAGATGGACTGTTGTTTAGCTGGCTGTTGGGCTAGAACATCGTGTATGCCAAACAAGCAGCAATCTTGTCTGGTTTTCTGTTGAGCTGGATGTTGAGATGTCGACACAGCTCAACGAACAGTCACCCGTCCTGTGTTCAGGATGTAAAAACGTTTCGCGAGCGCTTTGAGATGAACCCCGCTTTGCACGTGCACAAACGTGCAAAGCGAGGTATCATTTCGAAAACGTTTTGCTAACGTTCTCATCCTGAACGCAGGGCCGGTCAGCCTCCTATTTACATCGGGAAATAGGGACATTTTTTCAATAGTTCTGATTGACCGATTTGAAAAAAAAAATAAAAAAAAAAAAAAAAAAAAATGGTTGAAGTGAAAAGACGCCAGGGAAGTGCTTGACGTGATAGATTTTTAGCTCACCTGAGCACGAAGTGCTCAAGGTGAGCTTTTGGGGTTATGTGATGTCCGTCGTCCGTCGTGCGTCGTCCGGTGTCCGTCGTCTGTCGTCAACATTTACCTTGTGGACACTCTAGAGGCCATATTTTTAGCCCAATCAACCTGAAAATTGGTCAGAATGATTATCTGGATGAAATCTCGGACAAGTTCGAAATTGGGTCAAGTGGGGTCAAAAACTAGGTCACAGGGTCAAATCTTAGAAAAACCTTGTGGACACTCTAGAGGCCATATTTTTAGCCCAATTAACCTGAAAATTGGTCAGAATGATTATCTGGATGAAATCTCGGACAAGTTCGAAATTGGGTCAAGTGGGGTCAAAAACTTGGTCACAGGGTCAAATCTTAGAAAAACCTTGTGGACACTCTAGAGGCCATATTTTTAGCCCAATTAACCTGAAAATTGATCAGAATGATTATCTGGATGAAATCTCGGACAAGTTCGAAATTGGGTCAAGTGGGGTCAAAAACTAGGTCACAGGGTCAAATCTTAGAAAAACCTTGTGGACACTCTAGAGGCCATATTTTTAGCCCAATCAACCTGAAAAATGGTAGGAATAATAATCCTGATGAAATCTCAGACAAATTCGAAATTGGGTCAAGTGGGGTCAAAAACTAGGTCATGGGGTTAAATCTTAGAAAAACCTTGTGGACATTCTAGAGGCCATATTTTAAGCCCAATCAACCTGAAAATTGATAGGAATAATAATCCTGATGAAATCTCAGACAAGTTCGAAATTGGGTCAAGTGGGGTCGAAAACTAGGTCACAGGGTCAAATCTTAGAAAAACCTTGTGGACATTCTAGAGGCCATATTTTTAGCTCAATCAACCTGAAAATTGGTCAGAATGATTATCCTGATGAAATCTCGGACAAGTTCGAAATTGGGTCATGTAGGGTCAAAAACTAGGTCACAGAGTCGAATCTTAGAAAAACCTCGTGGACACTCTAGAGGCCATATTTTTAGCCCAATCAACCTGAAAATTGGTCGGAATGATTATCTTGATGAAATCTCGGACAAGTTTGAAATTGGGTCAAGTGGGGTCAAAAACTAGGTCACAGGGTCAAATCTTAGAAAAACCTTGTGGACACTCTAGAGGCCATATTTTTAGCTCAATCAACCTGAAAATTGGTCAGAATAATTATTTGGATGAAATCTCGGACAAGTTCGAAATTGGGTCAAGTGGGGTCAAAAAATAGGTCAGGGGATCAAATCTTAGAAAAACCTTGTGGACACTCTAGAGGCCATATTTTTAGCCCAATCAACCTGAAAAATGGTAGGAATAATAATCCTGATGAAATCTCAGACAAATTCGAAATAGGGTCAAGTGGGGTCAAAAAATAGGTCACAGGGTCAAATCTTAGAAAAACCTTGTGGACACTCTAGAGGCCATATTTTTATCTCAATCAACCTGAAAATTGGTCAGAATGATTATCCTGATGAAATCTCGGACAAGTTCCAAATTGGGTCAAGTGGGGTCAAAAACAAGGTCACAGAGTCAAATGTTAGAAAAACCTTGTGGACACTCTAGAGGCCATATTTTTAGCCCTATCAACCTGAAAATTGGTCAGAATGATTATCTTGATGAAATCTCGGACAAGTTTGAAATTGGGTCAAGTGGGGTCAAAAAATAGGTCACAGGGTCAATTCTTAGAAAAACCTTTTGGTCACTCTAGAAGCCATTTTTTTGAGCCCAATCAACTTGAAAATTGGTCAGAATGATTTTCTTGATGAAAGATAAGACAATTTTGAAATTTGGTCAAGTGGGGTCAAGAACTAGGTCATGAGGTCAAATCTTAGAAAAACCTTGTGGACACTCTAGAGGCCATATTTTTAGCCCAATCAATCTGAAAATTGGTCAGAATGATTATCTTGATGAAATCCTAGACAAGTTCGAAAAAATTGGGTGAAGTAGGGTAAAAAACTAGGTCACAGGGTCAAATCTTAGAAAAACTTTTTTAGAATGTTAATTCAGGTGAGCGATTAAGGGCCACTATGGCCCTCTTGTTCGATAAATCTTCTTATAAAAAGTTATTGACGACCAAGTTTTATAAGCTTTTTCTGTCATATCCAGTAATTTCTTAAATGTGTCCATCTTCTGTGCTTCGAAACGAATTTCAATTTGTCAGATATTTACAAAATTATAGACGAATTTCTGAATTGATGGGTCACGTTATTCCCCGCCGTGGTATTGTTGGGTAATTTTTACCTGGTAAGACGTGAATTAACCGTTACGTATTATTGTTAGTTTACTATTCTATAAAATGTATACGGTTATTAAAGATGTCGGTGACTTAGGTCGACGTGATAATATAAATGAATGCCTAAACCAAAATTATTAACTTGCTAAGTAAAAGTGCTTACAAAATCATTTCCTTGCTAACCAAATCTCGTAACTTCGGCTGAGCTTAGGAATTAGTAACCCGTCGACGATTTAAAGTTTTCAATGTAGATATTATGTCGACTATTTATAAATAGTGAATATCATTTAAACAAAAAACCCTAAGACCATAGTTAAAGTAAGTAAAACATTGACTTATACTTGACATTCACCTCGATCAAAACAATTCTAAATCGCTCAGGAATCGCTCCATTCAATGCTTCCAAAACGCTCACTCCAATCACTAAAAAACGTTGCCAAATCGTTCAAAGACGCTACGAATTCGTTCAAACTGACCAACGTTTAATCAAATCGATCAAATAAACGTATGGCTTTATAGGCTGGTGTTGATTTTTAAGCGTCTGGTTTGCCCGCGAGAACCGAAAAGTCTCGTACGTAGATCTTATTAAAGGGAGGTAAAAATATAGCCTTTCTCGTCCAATTGGGCAAAATTATCATTGTGAGGATATTGAATGAGTGGTCATTTAAAACCTAATTTATTTAACGAGTCATCTAAAAACAGATAGAAACGAGGATTTGTCGAGTTTTTATTTGTTTTAGATGATGAGTTTAATGAATTCGGTATTTTATGAGCACAACCTTGATAAGCTATTTATAATATGACCTGATTTCCACAAAAAATCGAGGGAATTACGGATATTTGTGACTGAGTTATTCCGCGAAACATATAACGCCGTTTGCAAATTGACCTCATCAAAACATTATGACGTCATTTTACAACGAAAATATGACGTTGCTAAAATGTCTTAGCTCTTTTGCAAAGTTAATCCACTAGTGTTATAACACCCGTGTAATATCAAAAATATTCAACGGGTTTATTTCACACCGGCGACGTCGTTCATATTATAAATTCATATACATTCCAGAATTATTCAACTTGTCAATTTTACGATGCTTCCAACTGTTCTTAGGTAATAATATATAATTTGCTCTAAGACATCTTCGTCACCGTACAATGATTTTTTTGTCCTTTCTTTCAGCAATCGACATTGTAGGATCGCCCGAGCCGCTTACGATAAATGCAGACAGCACGCACACGTACGTCATTCCCCAAGAGCAGGTGATGAACGGGTCAGAGTTCGCTAACAAAACGATCATATTCTCGTCGGATGACGATTTCATTCTTCAAATATTTTCGACAGACGGACATACAGAAGGGCTCCTTGGTATGCCGATACAGGAACTCGCGGGACCGAATCAAATAGACAACGTGTATGAATACGTCGTCACAACGTTTTGTGCAACGTCTGGTTACTGTCAGTTAGCAATTACGTCAGATCGTCAGGTTGACGTTAAGGTAACGTTACCTGGCAACGTCAATGACGTTGTGTTTTGCATTGGATTGCGTTATTACCGCAGTTGGAGAGATCAACTGATCACATTAGAAAAATTCGACGCCATTCAGATCGAAAGTGCGCGCGATCTAACGGGTACGCATGTCTATAGTACGGGAGTACCTATCGTCGTATACGTCGGCACACGTAACGTCACAAATGGTGCGTCCAATTCACACATGCTGGAGCAGTTGACGCCTTCCTCACACTGGGGCACGAAGTATGGAGTTACTAGTCTAGGACAGTCGGGATATGGGGATATCATCAAGATCGCTGCAAACTGGCCCGGTACCGAGGTTCGAATGCAGGGATTTCCTAGTTTCGTGATTTCAAACAGAAGTCACGTGGTTTCTAGAAGGTTGGACAGAGGAATGACGTCATATTTAGAGGCAAATCACCCGATTCAGGTAAAAATCATACTTGTTAAAGAATCAAACTCTTAAACCACATTATTACCCATTATTATCGGGGTAGTTCGAAAAGTATCAATTATAGTCAGACATCGTGCAATGCGAAGCCTGACTATGGTCGAAATATTTCGCTTCAAATCTATTCCTTAATGCGGGTGCATATTCTATCTCCGACTACAATCATCAAACCATTCCACCTTGAGCTGGGTCTAGTAATGAGTACCCGTGTATGAGGTAGGGTGACTTTTCTACAAGGGTCATGAATCATTTCCCGTTATTATCCATGATTAATGCCCTAGCAGGGCGGAGCCTAAGTAACGCGTCGTTGCACTTAAGGTTAAGGGAAATCAGCTTTTATCTAAAATAACCTTCTTCTAAAGAGAGTCGACATAAAAAAACTCGAGACCTTAAATCGTAGATTGATAACCAAATCCTCGTAACTTCAGCTTAATTAAGCTGAAGTTACGAGGCCTTGGTATCCAAACGATGAAATGTTTTCACTCTCTCAAAGCACGTGAATTCTTTAGGTTTTAGGATACAGTTATTTGTACGCGTTAACGATGATTACCGACTAAAATTTGAAAGAACCCAAACTATTGAAAAGTAAACTCGCCGAATTACGTCACAGTTAAGCCCCGCCCTGCCAGTTTATTAATTACGCAGAATACCCGAGAATTGTATTTATTAGCACTTTGTACCTTTGGGGATCAAATTCAGAAAGGAGACGAAGACTGTTTAAAACAAATGTACAGAATTTAACCTAACTTCACCAAATTGGTCTCACGGACAAGCTGTTTCAAATTTCTTCGTTAAATTCTGATTTGGTTGATATCATGGGTGCTACGGACTGTCGTGTCATCAAAAATAGGTCCCTTTGGTGAAATGTTACAAAAATCTGATTCTCTAAAATTACTGATCAGAATTCAACCAAACATCATAGGACTTATGCCTGGGAGAAGCTCTTTCAGGTTTTTTTTTTTTTTTTTTTTTTTTTTTTTTTTTTTTTTTTCGTTTAAATCTGAATTGTTCTTGGGACATTCTCATTCAGATTTCCTCGTACTATCCTGATTGACTAAGATACACATGTTCAATGGGCGGTCAACTCACCAGGAAATGGGCCTGCATGCTGATATATTAAAAAAACTTTTTTTGAATCTACTGATCATTCTTTTTAAAATGTAACATCACATAAATGATCCTAAGGACATATCCTCCTAGTTTTTTTTAGTTTAATCTTGATCGACCTACACATGGTTTCTATGAGTAATTGAGTCACCTAAAATGGAGCTACATTTTCCACTGAAACTAGGTATCTGAATTCAATGAAACTTAACTGAAATGATCCTAATGGTATGCTCTCTCAAATTATTGTTTGGCAACGAAATTGGGTACTTAAGGCTTTCAATTCAGCAGAAAATGGGTCAAAGGGGGGAGTAGAAACTCTAAATGTATTAAAGTAGGCAAATGATATGAATGATTTTGTGTAAGACTGTATTAAGTCAAAATAACGGTTGGTATATGATTATATTTGATTCTGGCACACTCTATTTGAGCCAATTATAATGATCTTGACCTACTTTATTACAATTTTAATTACTTAAATTTTCCTTAAAGCAATTTAATGCACCTACTGGTTATTCCAGAGGAGCGATACCTTGCCTTCCTGGGCCTCAAGTATTTCTCTATGGCTTGATCTATGCATAATTCACAAAGTTGTGAGACCAGCCATCACAAACCTAAAAGTACAATTAGAGAGAGAGTGATGGAAACCCACCACTCTCACTTGGGCTATTTATAGTTCTGTCCTTTAAATGGCATTCGGAACACCACTCGGCCAATCTCACGATCAACATCGGTTGTACATAGACGGTTTTTTTTTTAATATGACGGGAAAACCTTATAAAAAAACTCGATGACGTCAGTTAAAATGGCGTTAGCCCTGGAAACTGTGAGAGAAAACATTCGACGTCGCCAAGGCTACTCGTTTAAGTCACTGTCGTGAAACCATCATTTCCTTATATAAATATCTTCAGATTCTTGAATAACGGCTGAAAAAAATCTTAGTCATTCTCTAAAATTAAAATGTTCAGCCGTTATTCACTGTAAAAGATATAAATCTACAGTGCTAGTTTTTCTTACACTGTTTCCGCCTAACAGAATGCACGTTTTTGTTACATACCCATCCGCTTTACATACATCCGAGGTCTATTGCAGTTTACGGAAATGGCAGAGTTATATTCCGAATGCCTTTAAATGGCCTTCGACGGTCAGCCGTCACAGAGAAAAGAGAATCGTGACGTGCATCCATCACAATTAACGAAGATGGTCGGCGATCAAATCCTCGGCAGTTTAATGAAATAGTAAATGGTAGAGTAAATAGACAGAAAGCATGCCTTGAGCCGTCATATCTTTATTATCATTCTTATCATTGCAATCCATACAGGTCTTTATTGGGATGTTTTCAAATTTGTTGTATACGTTGTTATTAGTGTTGTTTTTTTTTTTTTTAAAGTTTTTGATTTTTGGATATTTACGTAAAAACGCAAGTTTGACGCATACAGTATTTAACAAACACGAATAAAAAATCGGTAAACAATATATTTTCTGTTCGTCTAATTTTACAATACTGAAGATTTATTTTAATGCTTTTCGGTGGATCGGAAATAATAGTAGATCATCATTTGATTAACTCACCGTCTAACCAGTGAAATTATCACAAACTTATACTCCGCTTTCGTTCATTTCACCCTATCAGACGTTTTCTGAGCGAAGCCCAATACGCTTCGTCATCATAAACGATGTATATCAATCACACGCAAAATTTAGAAGATTTGTCCTTAAAGTTTCGAAATTCGTCTCAATTTTTTTATTAAAAGAATTTAAAGTCGTTTGTTTTTCGAGTAAAATCTATTGATATTTCATTTCACGAACAACACAAGCTATGTTTTTACTCGAGGTTCCTCTTGTGAAAACTAAGCATTTATTCTACACCCAATGAAATATATAAGTCTATCTTTCACTGAAACAAACGATTAGCCTCTATATAATTCCGGGCCGGTATAAACAGTTGGCCAGAGAGGACTTATCATTTAAATAGAACGCTTATATTTATTTTGTCCGACGGTTGTTTTCAGGTTGTACAGATTATCGGTCTGAACTATGCCACGGCTGATTACAATGGATCCCTAGCCATGACAACGGTACCGGCTGTCGAGCACGGAACCAACTCGACAATTATTGTGACTTGCGGTGGTACAGCGACCCCTGCTAAATTTACTCTTCTTACAGGTAACATATCATTCGGAACGTCACTCGGCGATTTCCGTAAACAGCAACAGACCTCGGATGTATGTAAGGCGGATGGCTATGTAACAAAATCGTGCATTTTGTTTGGCGGAAACAGTGTAAGAAAAACTAGGACTGTAGATTTATATCTATTATAGTAAATAACGGCTGAAAAATCTTAATTTTTGAGAATGACGAATCATTCTCGAAAATTAAGATTTTTTCAGCCGTTATTTAAGAATCTAAAGATATTCATATTAGGGTACGATGGTTTCACGTCAGTGACTTAAGGTAACTGCGGACACATAGAGGGCCATTTTAGGTCCAAATTTAAATTGTCTGCAAAAAATGCAATATGCGATAGGGTACGTGATTACCAAACAACGTCTTTATGTAATTTGTTTTATTGGCTCCTTCTAGATAAGATCAAATAAGGTTAAAAGAGCGAAAGTAGGGTATCATTTTTGATAATTCCACTGGTTTAGCGTTGAGATTACCGATATTCAACCGAAAAGCAAGATTAGATTAGGACAATATTGTTGGCAACCCATCACCTTCTGTTGTGATGATATTGCATCACGAGGCATTTTTCTTAAAAACAGAAAAATTTTCCACTTCTTACCGTATATCACTTATTTCTATTCGGAACCCCACTCGGCGAATCTAACGATCAACGGAATATTTTGAAAATTAAGGGAAAACTACAAGTAGGGAAATTTTGATGACGTCAGTAAAAAATGCGTTTGAAAGTGTAATATTCCTCGTCGCCAACGCTACTCGAAATCTTCGTTTTCCTATACAAATATCTTTTTTTCTTTAAAAAAAAAGTTAAAAACTTGTTAAAAATATTTCGTGTTTAAAGTTTTAACTACACTCCTGAATATGCAAATCTTAAGATCGCGCCTACGAATGTAGCGCTAGTTTTTCACACATTCTTTCCGGCTACCAAAATGCACAATTTCGTTACATATCCACCCGCCTTAAATTAATCCGCGATCTTTTTCAGTTTACGGAAATAGCCGAGTGTCGTTCGGAATGCAGGTATTTCGCCTTGTTTACAAGAAGCGCTTTGACCATCTGTCCATAAGAATGATTTTTTTTTACAATTCATGGACGTAATATAAAGGTCGAAACGATGGACCAAATACCTTTCGAGACTGTTAGAAAAACGTTTAATTTCACCTATTACCTAGTACTGTTACAGCTAACAATATTGTAAAATTGACTATAATTCCAATCAAAACCATTCTTAATCGCTCAGTCAGCACTCAATTTATTCATTCCAAATTCTCTCTCAAACAAAAGCGCTCCAAATTCACTAAAGAAAATTGTAAGATTAACAACCACATTCGAAATAAAAACTGGTAGATAAATTCCACGATTTCACTAACATGATTGAATTTTGTAAGCGTACGATTGGTTCGTGAATACATATAAATCCATTCATATAGCCTGTGAGCAAATTTTATAAAGGAAGGTAATAAATATTTCTAAATGTGTTAATAAATAAGCGATTAGAGATATCCTCCATTGAATTTCACTCAAAACTCTCTCCACACACTCATTCAATTTCATTCAAAATCATTCCAAAAACATTCATCATGTCATTTTTACGATGTTCTTAATGTAGTGTACAGATTTATAACTTTAAGTCAATAAGCTCGATACAATATCCATATAAGGTAATGTCGTATTAAAATTACCTTACGCGGTTTTTCAACGCTTAGCATGGTATGTTAAAGTATCTATAATTTTCATAAAAGTATAAAAATAGTGATGGAAAAATGTTTCAAGTCTATAAATAGCTTTACGGAGAGCGACGGCTTTCAGTCACTCTCCCTGGGCTATGTATATATAGAGGATATTGAATGAATGGTCATTTAATACCGAATTTATTAACCAGTCTTTTAAAAACAGATAAAAACGAGGCTGCACCGAGATTTTATCTGTTTTTAAAAGACTGGTTAATAAATTCGGTATTTCACGAGCACAAATTTGGTATTCTATTTATGATATGACCTGAATATCCGCAAAACATTGAGGGAATTACAGACATTTATTACTTCAAGTTATTCTGCGAAACATATAACGCCGTTTGCAAATCGACGTCAACAACACATTATGACGCCATCTTCATAACGAAAATATGACGTTGCTAAAAGTTCTTAGCTCATTTGCATAGTTATTCCACTAGTGCAATAACATCCGTGTTATATCAAAAATATTCAACGGGTTTATTTCACTCCCGCGACGTCGGACATATTATAAATAGATTTATTTTTTAAATATCTAATTTGTGACGGTCAGCCATTATCGCTAAGATCATCATGACGAGTTCATGTCGCAATGAAATGGTGACGATAAGCCATCAGATACCCGATTGATAGTTGCTTTTTATGGTGTAAGACCGGCTTTTTTCACATAACGACCCTCGTTTTTTATCTCGAAAAAAATCGGTGCTACTTTCAGCACCCACCTTTAAAATCGCAATATTACACCAGAAAAACTTGTACTCATGTCAATATTATTGGACCCTAATTATAAAAAAAAGAGAACATTCAAAGAACCTCCTTTGTTTTCTTACTATAACTTTTAACCCTTAACTTCAATGCTTTATAATGTTGTTTGTCCATGATCTTGTAAAATGAATATAAAAAGTAAACAATGTAATATCTATTCCGTGTGAGATCTCAATATATACTTACAGTTAACAACATCGTGAAATTGACAAGGTGAATGGTTTTGAAATGATTTAGGAAAGAAAATAAATGAGTGTATGAAGCGAGTTTTGAGTAAATTTAATGGGAGGTAATCCCTTATCGCAAATTTGTTCAGGATGAACAAATTAAGCGATATTGATTACATCCCTTTATTAAGTATGCAAACAAGTTCAATAGATAGCTTCTTATTTCTTCAAGAATCTATTAGACGCTTTCGATTTGAATTATATCAATTAAATCGCGATTTAAATCTTTCCAAATTCATTTCGAATGATGTTGTTGATTCTTTATTTTCAATTGGTTTGAGCGTTTTTGAATGGTTTGCGTGAGTGTTTGGAATGAATGAGTGGAGCACTGAGTGAGCGATTTAGAATGGTTTTGATTGCGGCGAAAGTCAATTTCACGATGTAACTAACTGTACATCTCGAACTTTTTTCTTTTATTTTTTCAATATTGACCGACATATAACTTTTTTCATTTAGTAAATGACATTTAACATGAAATGTTCACTTCTCCAGGAAAAACAGCCTATATGACGACACTTTGTATTTTCAGTTGTTAAAAAAGAAACTACAATAGACCAATCCAATCTCAAAGGATTCGCAGACGTCAATTAAATTTGCGTTTATATTAAAAATAGAATGTAAAATATTGAAGAAGACATTGCAAAAAAAAAGGCTTGAAACAAGTACTAGTAATTTCTTCTTTTATATCAATGTTTCCCTCTTTATTACTTTCAGTCCATAAACATTTCGATTTGTTGGAAAGTGGCTACACAAGCAATCAAGGTCAAAGCATTCCTTTCCTTTTGGTAAACAACATATTTTCCTTGCTTTACGATTAATAATTATTGATTTATTATAGATTTGGACTTTATATTTATTGTCAATTTTATTGTCATTCAGACAGGTTTTCCTGGAGAGAGAATCAAATTTCTGAAATGCTTTTTAGTGGTTTATCGAGAAATAACGGTAGATTATCACTTGATAATCTCATCGCAAAAGCAGTGAAATTATCAAAATTTTATACCCTGCTTTTGTGCATTTAACCCTATCTGACGCCATCTATGCTGGGCGAAATAAGTGACGTCACAATCAACGTTGCATAGCAATCGCGTGCAAAATGACGCGCTTTACGAAAATATGTCCTAGAAATTTCACATTTTGTCTCATATTTGCATTAAAGAAATAGAATAATCGTTTGTTTATCGAGTAAGATCGATTAATTTTTCATTTCGTGAACAACAAAAGCTATATTTCACTCTTGGCTCTGTCACTCGTGAAAATATACAGTGGTCTCGCGATAGCTCGAACACAAACGGGGCCGACCAATTTTCTCGAGTCATCGCATGATTCGAGTTAATGCCAGTAAGCAAAATTATCATCTATGAAGACGTTTCACTTCTTTTCAAACCTACCTTTGCATAGTTTGCCTTCAAAATATGCAGTACCTATGTAAAATACTCCTAGTAATAATTTTACGAAATATATTACTCTTCTTTAAACCGATTTGTCAAATCAGGCGATTTAATTTGGTCAAATCGTGAGGGCTCTAAAGAGAAAAATCTAAAAAAATCGATGAAGGCGTCGGCGTAAATGTAAGTAATGTCTGTTCTCAGTATATAGGCCATTGAAATGACAAAATGTTATATTTGGCAATTTTAATGAGATGCACTTATAATTTCTTCCTTATAATATTTTTGTAGCTATCTTTGCTGAATGACAAAATTTTGGACTTTTTATCAGTCAGAAGATAGGCGAGGTTACAAGCAATTCCTTCTTTTCTCACAATGTTTTCTTAAGAGCTAACTCAATCTGTACCTAATAAAATTAAATTGTAAGGGTGTTTCCTTAAATGGAATCGTCTAACAAAGAAAGAAGTTTATAAACTTTTCATATTTTTTTCTGGAATGTATCAAAAAGTTTTGTTCAGCAGATAGCAAAATTAAAAGCGAAGCGGGACTGATCATTAAATTCCCGTCATTTACACCCTAAAATTGAATAAGTTTGGCATACAAAAAGGTGTGAAAACAAGTTATCTGCCTCGGTGAGACCCTGTGAAAAGGCCTGAAGGTATTCTTTACGATTGGGTGAAATAACAAATACTCATTGTAAATTAATCTTGATGCAAACAATAGGTGTCAGATAGGTGCGAACCTTTTTGCTCGAGAGAATGCAGTAAAATTTGACCACGGGACTGAGATTGCTGTTCGAGCGATCGAGCAATCGCGTATTCGAGTAAGTGCAGTGATAACCAACAAGAAAATAGAGAAAGATGCGTCGGGACCGGAAGGCGAGCTCGAACTTTCGCATGAATTCGAGATTTCGCCCGCTCGAGGAAACGCGAGACCACTGTAGTTTTTTTGTTGTTCACTCAATGAAATATAAATTGATCTTAGACTCAAACAAACGATTATCCTCTATATATATGCAGGAAAGGGAGCAGATTCTCCCGTAGTTGAGAGCACCACCTTATCGTCACCCACATCGATTATGTATTGGGACCATAACATCTACCGTCACGACCAGACAGCAGGCGAGAAGTTTACCGTCACAGGGAACAGGGTGTTTGGAATAGTGCAGTGTGACGACAAAGTCGCGTTTCCATTGGCGACAAAACACCTCTATCATATAACGGTGAGTTTTTGGCCGACTTATTTCTTGCCCGAACGGGTCCCGATTTTGTTGATTTCAGCCGGGCCACAATTAGAAACCAGCTCTGCGCGCTAAGTGAAAGATCAAAGGTCAATTTCAATTGTACAAATACAGGTATATACATTTGACATTGAATAGCTCAGTCAAACTAGTACTGGTGCGATAAATACCAGGAATCCATTGATAGGTACTATAGCCGCTGCGATATGACCGAAAAACCATCAAAGCGGCGCAAAACCCAATTGAAACAAATGAAATAGACAAACAGTAAAATAATGTTGTTATTTGATGCATAGATTACTCTGAAGACCCACTCGGGAACCTTCGGCGATTCTACGGAATAGACCTGGGGAATGATTAGGGCGCAAACATTTAAGCACGTGGGTTTGTTTGACGTCACGCACATTACTGAAGGTGACATTGCGAAAAACAAAATCAACGAAAGGTTTAAACTGGACATTTTATAATTTGATAACACAGCGCAGTGTTACACTGCGTTTGATATTCAAATAATAAAATGCCCAAAAGATCTCCGCAGATGATCGAAAAGAATTAACAACATTTGTTTTTCTTCAAGCGGATTAAATAACTGAAGTGCACCCAGGAGTAGAATAACCTAAATACTTTTCAAAAATTACTACACTTATGTCCGAGGTACTTTGGACTTTACGGAAAAGTCCGAGCGATGTTCCGAATGAAATGTAGTAATTTAGGATCATGTTTTAGGTACCTCGGTCGATACGCCTGAAAAATTCAAATTCCTTCAATGCTTTCTGATAGTCTATAGAAATAGTTGGGGCATATCATAATTTCATATCAAAACGCAGTCAAAAATGTTGTGATATCAAATCTTAATATGCCAAGTTTTAATCAAGATTATGTTGATTTTTTATAACTAATCGTGATGCTAGTGACGCCATGTAAACTCACGTGCGAAACGACGTGCTTTCATGGCTGCTGCCTTGTTATTCTCGAAGTCTATTCCGTAGAAACTCCGAAGAGATTCCCAATAGGATCCTGACCAGTAATTTCTTACAGATATTCACTGAACTAATGTAACTATTAACAATCATAAAATCAGGCTAATTGTACTTAATAACTTTAAATGGCTTGAAAATAAAACGAATGCTTAGGTCAATAGATTTTAATATTTTATCATAAAACAACATTTAAGTATTTTTTTCACTTTCGATGATGATCTTTGTAATGAATTTACATTAATAAATCGTAATAACAATAATAAAAAAATGAAGCTTGTTTATCTTATCAACAACTTATTCGTCCCACTTATTTGATTTTATTAATCAACCACTCAAATTTTATTACTTTTCTTAAATATGTGCTCTACTTACTTTTTTGTGTGTGTCTTCAAAGACCGATAAGACGCTTAAAATCGACACCAGTTAACAAAATCGTGCAATGATTTGATCGATTTGAACATAAGTAAAACGTTTCGATGATTTCGAAGCGTTTTTAAAAGATTTCGTGCGGGTTTTCGTTGTTGTTGCTGCTGCTTTTGTTGTTGTTGTTGTTTTTGCTTTTTTTGTTTTTTACATGAACATTGACCTGATTTTGGATGAGTGCTTTGAATGCATACAATGGAGCTGAGTGAGCGATTTAGAATTTTTTAACCGATGTGAATGTCATTTTACGATATAACTTGATGATATGACCTACGTCGCTGAAGTTATATTACCCCGTTTCATATTTTTGATATTACACGGATGTTATTACACTGGTAGAATTACTATGCAAATGAGCCAAGAAGGTAGATCTATAGCAAAGTTATATTTTTGTTGCGAAAATTACGTCATAATGCATTTGATAACGTCAATTCGCAAGCGGCGTTATATTTTACGCGGAATAACTTGAATCGATAAATATCTGGAATTTCCTAGTTTTATCACAATAATTCAGGTAATACATGTATTCCAAATAGAATATCAAAGTTGTGCTCTTCTTACACCGAATTCATAAACACGTCATCTAAAATGATAAAAACTCGGCGCAGCCTCGTTTTTATCTTTTATAGATGACTCGTTTAATAAATTCGTAATCAAATGACAACTCATTTAATATTCTCTATTTATCATTGAACAATTACAGGATGAAGAGGAAACTGTGCCCACTGAAGATACATGTTTAGGTATGTTTTTTGTACTGAACGCAAGAAGTTAAAGATTATTAACAGATCGCTACAGTGAATCAAAATGTCAACTCACAAAATAAAATACTCAAAATGAACGCCGATAATCTAGGCCATTTGTTAAAAATTATTTCGCAATTTTACGGTCTGTTTCGCGTTGACTCTAAATGAGGAGGATAAATGATGTTTTAATATTGGAAAGAGTGGGGCAACGATCTTACGTTTCAAGATATATATGTGTCGACGAATTATGGACGTTTCGTACCATAACCATTTCGTACCAGACGTTTCGTACCACATGCGAAGACGTTTCGTACCATAGGCGAGGACGTTTCGTACCATAGGCGAGGACGTTTCGTACCATAGGTGAAGACGTTTCGTACCATAGGAAAAGTCGTTTCGTACCATAAAATTACCATTTCGTACCGCAGGATAATTCTTTTCTTATCATTTTGATACAGAATTCGTACTATATGTGTTTTTTTGGGATGACAGAAAATAAGTCAAAATCTCATGATTTGATAATACTCCGTTGATATTTTATCATTTTATAAAAGGATACGCGATAAACATTACTTTAGCAGAATAAACCAAACAAATATCCAAGAGGATGAATGATGGTTTTTTTTTCTATTTATTTCTTTTATCTTTTTTTTATTGTTTAAGCTTTGTTGATAAATTTCAAAAGGCGCCTGAATTTCTTGACCTTGTTAGCATCTATACCTGAAAAATCAAAAGTTACGAAACAAGAATAAAAAAAAATGTCGTAACTAGAACTGAATCATACTTAATTTGTTAAATTGCCTAAATTGCTATAAATTTCCTTAAACTTGTTATATATTCTTAATCTATAGATAGTGTTAATTGAATAAATTCTTATTCATTTCTTAAATTATAAAACATTGAATACAAAATCCATTTCTCTTGTAGCCTCAAAAAAACGTACCACCAATATACTCTCAAAAGCATATGGTTATTTTTTCAATTAAAAAACAAGACTTATTGATAATCAGTTGACGATTAATAATTGAAGGCAAACACCAAACAACTCATTGTCAATTTGTTACTACCAATCTTGTAGCAAACAAGAGTCAAACAACATACTAGCCAAATCAACCTTTTCATAATTTGGCCTACTCCTTTAATTAGTAAAAGGCTATAAATTTTATAGGCTCACAGAACAAGCAAATACATTTTACGGTGCGATTTTACATGAAAAAATAAGTTATTTAAGAAATAAACATTTTGAAAATCATTAAGTTAATATTTCCATTTTGGTACGAAATGGTCAACATATGGTACGAGACATATTCGCCTATGGTACGAAATGGTCACCGTATGATACGAAATGGTAATATATTTTATGGTACGAAATGGTTATGGTACGAAACGTCTGTATACCTGTGTCGACTATCTATTTTATATCCGTGTAAATATTTTTTTTTAAAAAAAGTGGGTTGCAAGAAGTCATTTCGTCTTCTCCAACAGTTTTTCCAACGCATATGGTGGATGCAATTTCGCATTTAACCCATTTCCCATATTTGTTTGCAACCGCTTTCAATTTTGACCGGTCAAAGACATGAAAAAAACTACAATATTTATCCAGCCGCCGAGAAATGGCAGAGAACTGTTAAAAATGGCGTTTAACCCTATTAAAAAACATACATCTTAAAACCCAAATTCGCTTATTTGGAATGTTGTTTGTAAACAAATGTTCTGAAATCAGTGCTGTAAAAGCGAATTCTGTTTATATAGGGCGAGAAAGCATGGACTCAATCCGATTATTTCCAACAACGTTACTAGCTATCCGTAATTTTGACGTGATTTTAGGCCCCTTTGATCATATAATTGAAAAAACGAAGAAGTGGCTACTAATAAGCAATTTCTTCTATTTTTACACTATTTCTACCACAAGTGAAGTTTAACCCTTTCCTGTTTAATCCCTGCTTTTTACGTGTCTGTGATTTTATAATTGAGCAAACATTGTGAAAAAAGAAGAAATTGCTTCTGACAAGCAATTTCTTCTTTTTCCACACTAATTTCTACCCTACTGAATGGTTATTTTTCAAATTAAATCCACTTTAAATTTTCGTCTGCAAAACCTTTGAATTTGGACAGGTCCAAAATTTTGTAAAACAGGAAAGTGTTAAAACATCTAATTGCATCTATTTTTCATATTCGTCTGCAACCGCTTTCAATTTGGACCGGTTCGAAATTTGAAGGAAAACGTTTTTTTATAGATCCAGCCTCCACGATATGACACATTGACTTGGAAAGCGGCGTATAACCCACCAAACAAAATAAAATGTGATCTTAAACCCAAATTCGCTAATTTGAATATTCTTTGGTTAGTATACAAATATACTGTAATCAGTGCTAAAAAAAACAAAAAAACGAATTCTGTTATAGAAGATGATTCAGTGTGGGCGTCATACGATTATTACCATCTACCGGTACCAACTGGCGTGATTATACGTACTGTTTGCCATTAACTTGCGAAATTATTGCGAAAAAAGAAGAAATGGCTTCTTAAAAGTGCTGTGGCTTCTGATGAGCGCCGTATGTTAAAACAGTCGACTTGCAATTCGATGATCGGGGGGGGGGGGGGGGGGGGGGTTAAAGTGTGAAGTCGGTTGTATATGCCTGGCACAGAAACAGACTATAAACCCAACTTTCACTTTTAACCTTGCGAAAATATTGTGAAAAAAAAGAAGAAATGGCCCCTTCAGAGCCATTTCTTCTATTTTCACACTATTCACTTCCACAAGTGGTGATTACATCATCAAATTGCATATAATTGCAATCCAATAAAATAAAGAATTCTGATTGGTTTAAATCGCATCACATGGGGAAATCCATTGCACTTTATTTCTGTATAAAATGCAATAGGTCTTTCGGGAAACCCCCGAACTTCGATCTGCAAGTCCTGTGTTGTAGGAACTCGAATTAACCTAGTTCCCGATCATTAACGTAACATTTCTATTCAATCTATTATAAATTAAGATATTTTCGAAAGAATTTACGATAACAAGCATGCAGTTCTGATTCCGTGCCGACGTAAACTTAGAAAACCGCATGTCGACGAAGACCGTCAAGCAACCCTCTCAACTAAGACCGACCACGCCGTTTTCGTTTAAAAACATAGACTTACTTGGCAGAAACAAGCTTTTTTGTCATAAGTACCTCTACGAATTTTAATGTTGTCGTTTATTTGTGTATCATTTGTTTTACTTTATGACATTTCACTTCAATAGCGAGATAAACAATACACGATCTAAAAATCTAAAAATAGATCGTGTAAATTTTTTTACGCGGAGAAAGTAGACTTGAAGCTTTAATGTTTGGCCGAGTATTTTAATAGTTTCTTCGATCTATAGGATTGCAATTATAAGGGACGAGTGTCTTTTTCACTGCTTTTATTGGGGTATAAAGTGCAATTGCCTTAGCACATGGCTTAAACATAACGCCCTACGGGCGTTATTTGCCATGTGCTAAGGCAATTGCACTTTATACCCCAATAAACGCAGTGAAAAAGACACTCATCCCTATACTATATTCGTCAACTGCTTTCAAATAAGACCAGTCAAAAATGTAAAAAAATTATCGTACATTATAGAGGGTGAGACGGCGTGGACGTCATACGATTACTACCAACTACCGGTACCAGCCGTTCGTAATTTTGACGGTATGGAGGTCCTCAAGTTGAGAGCGAAGGTGTGCGGGGAGGCCGTAATACAGTTCGATCAAGGCAACAACAGCATCATTCTGCGACTCACAGAGAAACAAACGATCATCGACCTGTGTCATGCTGACGATTGTGACCATAACGAAATGGAAACGGATAGGTAAGAGCATAGATATTTTTAGGACAACAACTTACTCAATTACAGTATTTTTTCTAATAAACGCCAAACAAAATGGAAACGGACAAGTAGGAGTATAGGTGCTGTTAGGGCAACACGTATTTCAATTACCATTTTCCTTATAATAAACGCCAACGGGAGCCATACAAAATATGGCCACGGGGCTGTGATTCATTACAGTTAAGAACATCGTGGAATTGACAAGGTGAATGATTTTGGAATGATTTTGGAATGAGTGCGAGGAGTGGGTTTTGAGTGAAATTAAGGGAGGAATGTAATCCAATATCGCTATTTTGTTCAGGATGAACAGAATTAGCGATATTTATTACCTCCCTTTAAAAAAATATGCACAAAAGTTCTATAAATAGCTTCCTATCTCTACAAAAACCTATGCGACGCTTATAATTTCAATTATTCCAGTGAAAACATGATTTTTTTCTAGCTAAATTTGTTTGAATGCAGTTGCTGATCTTATCTCTGAAGTAACTTTGTGGCGGTTTTGAATGGTTTGAGTGGTTGTTTGGAATGAATGAATGGAGCGCTTGGTGATGGATTTAGAATGGTCTTGTTTGAGATGAATGTCAATTTCATGATGTTTCTGCATTGTACGTGTATCTGTACCCGTTTTCCAAACAAAAAAGGCATAAATAAAAAATGATGCATTTTCGCCCTTTCCTAAAAACATCAGGTTCTTTTCCACGAAACAATCATTTCAATGATGCTTAAAAAATGAACCTGAAATTAGAGAAAAGGATATTCATTAAATTATTGGAATTTATGTACTAAAAACCTCATCACACGTATGCATGAATCCGCGAATCACACAAAGCGGATTCATGCATACGTGTGATTAGATTTTTAGTTTCAAACCTCTATGAAATCAACACATTATCTTATAATTTCATACAATGAAACCAAACAATTAATTTTGACAACAATGAGGCAGTTTTCCTTTGGGAATACTTTTCGCAGAAGCTTACAAAATAGCTGCGCAATCAAAATTAATTACATTTAGAAATAAAATAAATTTTCAGCCAATTACAATGCGCGAAATCTGATGGAATCAATTATAAATAAATCAAAATGTGATGAAATGGTGATTTCTTGGTTACGTGTAAAAGTGTTTGGGTAGCTTCTTTAAGGAAGGGGCCTTCTTTATTTGTTGATATCTTCCCATTAAAATTAAAAGAATAATTGAATTAGTAATCAATGTTACTGACCGAACATTTATGTTTGACTGTCTTTCAGTTTCAATACAAACTTAGACTGCAGATACGACATGGCGGTTTATTGGTTCAGACAAAAACAGATCAACACAACCACGATACGATTTTGTTTCGGTACCGGACCAGTCCATGATCGTACAGACGACTGTACGGACACTACTTTATTCACGACGTTGTTCACCACGGACAATAGCCTCTTCACACAATACAGCGTCGTTGGTCTTCATAGTGACGCATTCTTCTTGATGGGTAGGTATAAGAGGTTTGCGCAGACTGACTAGGGTTGAAACTTTGCTTCTTTTCTGAATCTAGAAAGATTAATACACCTTCCAGTGAAATTAAATGCGACCTCAGGTTGTTCTATGCTGATCTCAGTCTCTATTTCAAATATTCATTTTTCAGATTTCCCTGATGGTTCCTTTTCCCGTGACGGATCGGATATTTTAACCAAAGTGCTGTAAGCGCTGTAATTGTGCATCACAACGGATTTACACTGTTATTGTTGATCAAGGAATATCGATTTGTTTTAAATCCATCCGAATCAGCTCGTTTTTGAAGATCTAGCCAATCGATACATGCCAAATTTAAAGATGCTTTTGTGGGAAAATACCATAGACATAGCATTTATCTTAAGCATCTGGGCAAATAAGACATTTGCATGCAAAAATATGAATAACATCATCAAAAAGGTTTCAAGAAACAATCGAATACACATTTGTTCCCTTGATGTGGAAATATAAAAAATAACAAGTTGTCTTGGCGGCTTACAGGCTATATGTTAAAATATGCAAGGCCTTCTGTATTGTAAGTTTTTTTGTCAAGGTTAAGTCAATGATTTTTGATGTGAAGCTTTTTTTTCAATTTAAAAAGAAGAAGAAGAAGAAGAAGAAGAAGAAAAATCGGTATATTTATTCACCTTTTAAAATTTGGATAAATATCGGTAGAATCGATGTAAGAACCAAAATATTTTACCCTTCTTTGGTCCATTTAACATAATTTGACGTTATCTAAACGGGACTCAGTATACCCATGACGTTCATTCGGGCATCGCTCGGCCATTTCCGTAAACTGCAACAGACCTCGGATGATGGGTATGTAACAAAATCGTGCATTTTGTTAGGCGGAAACAGTGTAAGAAAAACTAGCACTGTAGATTTATATCTTTTACAGTAAATTACGGCTAAAAAATCTTAATTTTTGAGAATGACGAATCATTCTCAAACATTAAGATTTTTTCAGCCGTTATTTAAGAAACTAAAGTTTTATAAGGATACGATGGTTTCACGTCAGTGACTTAAACGAGTAGCGTTGGCGACGTCGAATGTTTTCTCTCAAGGTTTCGAGGGCTAACGCCATTTCAACTGACGTCATCCAGTTTTTCCAAGGTTTTCCCGTATTTTTAAAAAAATAGTCCGTCTAAGTACATCCTAGATTGATCGTGAGATTGGTCGAGTGGAGTTCCGAATGCCATGACGTTATGAAGGTACCAGACAAAAACGTACGGAATGATGCGCTCAAAAAATTCATCCTTGAAAATTAGAATTTCGTCTCATTTTTGAAAAAGACAAATGTAGTAACTTTTTTTGTTGTTGTTGATTGTTTTTTTATTTATTTCTTTTTTTATTTTTCATGTGAAATCATTAAATCTATCAATTCGTGAAGAAAATGGCAAGATTTTCACTGATTGCTCATTGCTTCGCCACTTGTGAAACATAACTTTTGGTGTTAAGACATATCGATAACTCTAGAAGTTTTCTATTTTATTTTCTATCTTTCAGATCTAGAACCGGAATCGGGATGCGCAGTTCACGTCTCGGGTACGTGATATTAAATTGAGTTTGTGCGTGACAATTCCAACGCTTCCCCATGTGCGACAGAGATTGAGCAGATTGGACAATAACATAATACATTTAAAGTATTCTGGATTTTGAACAGGCCATATACATCTTTAGCCATATGTTAAGCGCGCTTTGAAGACTGGGATCAGTCAGTGCGCATGCATAGGCTGATCTGAGTTTTAATGTAGCGCACGTGCGAAACTGCTGGAAATGTCTCGCAAAGGCTGATTTCATCTTCTTTGGGTAATCAAAATTTACAATGTTTGCCGTTCTCCTGACGATTGCCTAAATATTCAGGTGGTTTGTGAGTAAAGACTTGATGTAATACAGTTAGTTACATCATGAAATTGACATTCATCTCAATCAAAACCATTCTAAATCGCTCACTCTGTGCTCCATTCATACATTTAAAACACTCACTCAAACCATTCAAAAACGCTCAAATCCAGTGAAAAATAAAGAATCCATAAAGTCTTTCAAAATAGATTTTGAAATAGAAAAATCGCGATTTCACTGACATAATCTTAATTTTTAGCGTCTCATAGTTTCTTGGAGAAATAGGAAGCTTTGTAAAGAACTTGTATGCATATTTTATTAAAGGGGGTAATCAATATTGCTAATTTTGTTCATCCCGAACAAAATTTGCCATATAGGATTACCTCCCATTAAATCGACTCAAAACTCGCTTCACACACTGATTCAGTTTCATTCCTAAATCGTTCCAAAATCATACTCCTTGTCAATTTCACGATGTTGTTTACTGTACGAGTATTAGTAAATTTAAGGCCGGGAAAAGTTTAATCTGATCTTAAATCCCAACATCTACCCCCGATTAATTAATTATAATTATTTATCATAACGGCTTCTGTTAATTAAATAAGAAATAATGTGGTTGGTGCAAGCTGATCTCTTCAATTTTCGCGATTAAAGCATAATAACTAGCATGGCTGTTTTGGAACTTAACCTCGAGGCATTGTCATCACATTGGCGTCGTCTCAGTTGGCGGTTGCTTTGTTTGTTGGCTTAGTCGTTTGCGCAACAAATTTTTACCTTGGTCGAATCTCCATTATCAGTGAAAGTTTTTATATTATTCTGAACTATTATAGTTCTGATAAAACTAATAAGATTACTTGTGTACATACTCATCAGACGGAATAGAAATATTAAACGACATGATGGTATCTACCCTGTTAGATGTCGATCATTTTCGGGATTTTCAACATGACATCAATTTTAGACTTAAAGGCGTCTTGTCTTTATCTTTAATTATCAAAATCATTCTAAAGGTCTCGTGTCTAATACAGTTGCAGTTTCTTTCTCTTGGCATATTTGTTTACCATCACAAGAGTTTCACAGACTATCAAGAGGCATAAATATTGCTGTATTTGTCAGAGTTATGCCTCTTTTTCGACACAGATATTTTTGCGTTATCCAGCACCTACAGCCGAGCGTTGACACCCGTATGTGATGCCATTGTTTTATATTTGTATAGATTGGAGATGTGAAGATAAAGTCACCAACTGTTCATCCTATGGTACTAGTGAATGTAACTCAGGAAACCCAAATTACGAGGAATTTAGGGAGGTGTGCAAAAAACATTGTGGATTATGTAAGTTACATTTGTGACTCATCAAGTGAAAAGGGACCGTCTGGGTAGTGCGTAAGTTATCGACTTTAGTTAGACTGCGCGGATTGCGCAGACTGACTAGGGTCGATACATTTTGCACTTTGCTTATTTTCTGAATCTAGAATGACAATCTACCTTCTCGTGAAAGAATTTTTGAAATGTGACCTCTGTATGTAAGTTACATTTGTGACTCATCAAGTGAAAAGGGACCCTCTGGTTGACCTATGCTGGATGAAATCTCTTTTCCAATATCTATTTTACCGGATTACTAGATGGTCACTTTTCGCGTGACGGGTCACATTTTAACACTCTGAATCTCATGATTTTTTCATTTCTTTATATTACAACTGGTCGTCATCAGTTAATATTGAAGAACAAACATATCCAGTACTCTCACTATGGCTATTTATAGATTTTATAGATTTGTACGTTTTTTTCCATCTCGATTTTTGGAGTTTCGAATTATAAGGGTAGTTCTATAAAAACACGCTTATCTTTAAATAAAAGTGTTAGATAGGTATAAATAATGTGTTACGTTCTTGAGCTTTGTCTAAAAAAATTGAAATATACTTTTTTTACATGGCTAAAAATGAATGAGATAAAAACGATTTTCTACCCGTCTTCGAAAGGTGTTTGGTCAATTTTTGCATACAATGTACGTTTTCGGGTCGTTATAGACATTACGCACAAAACGCGGGCGTTAAAGGGAAACAACGTGGATAAATAAGTGTAAACGCCGTAAAAACCCGGCTTTTTCTACTTAAATGTCCTCGGTCTGGGCCTATGCACTTTATCAGTTTTTGGTAGGCCACAGAAGCGGCCTACCAGTATGAATGCGTTTTGAATATGACTATGGGGGATTAGGGATACATTATTATAAAACCTGTCCAATGTTTTTATTCAAAACATAGACAACCGTATAATGCAGCCTGGATCAAACACCAGTTTTTCAAAAACTCTTTTGTTATGAAAATTATTGAGCAATAAAATCATGGTTTTTGGTTATGAACTTGATTTTATAAATATTGCACATTTCATTAAAATGACTGATCTGTCAGACATGTTTGACCTAGTTTTTCTCTCTTTCCCCCTGTTTTCTGCAATTTTTTACATCAAAGTGATTCTCACAGGAGATACATCTATGATTACACTCCTGTCTATTTTGGTCTTGTTAAACATAAAGTAAAAATGGCATTTTTGCGGATTTAAAAAAAAAACACAATACTTCATTGTGCACAATTACACTCGAAATCCTTTTGGTACAAAAGTGTGTGATGACTTTTATCAAAGCTTTGGTCTACAGAATAAATGTTTCTACCTTAATTAATCTTATCCTGTGTGTGATATGTAGCAATTGTCTGGCACTTAGCATAACATAATTTCAAGCCAGTTACTGTTATTCAAGCATTAAAACAATGCGACAAAAGGAGCATATCACTTTTTCTAACCAAACTATTTTGGAACAACCGAAGTAGGTCCTTTTACTTCAAATAGGTGCAGTCTTAGTACTAGTTTGAATGACAGCTATTGAATGATTACTTGAATCTTTGGCCTCGTGTTCGAATTTCAGAATTGTTTGTGCTATTATTTTAGGTCTGTATTTTCTTTCTTTACGCTCATTTCTTCGAATAACTCCGCATACATCAGCATGAAGGTTGAGTGTATATATTATTCTAACAAGAGCACCGCCTATGGGTGTAACCCTTGGCTGTGCTTGGCTGCAGGTGCTGGATAATACAAAAAGCTGAGTGGAAAAAGGGACTCTTACAAAAACCCTTTTTAAGAGTTGTCCCCCTTAATTGTCTGGATAGCTCTTGAGATAGTGAACATACATGCTAAATTTTATGAAGATATCTTCAATAACAACAGGTCAACAACAACAATGCCAACGCCCTAATGATCTCCATACGTCAAGTTTTCTTAGAAAACAGACAAGCTAAAAAAGGCAATCACTTTACCATCATGTGTAATTCATTGTACCAATGTTGAAATAAAGTACTCCTTAGTGTATTTAAGCCGGGTGTGCATGCTAAAGTAGGACCATTATTGTTGTTAAAATCTTAGAAATCTAGATAGGTATTGTTTCCAAAAAATATTTTAATAAAAAAAAATACATTATTCATTGATGATAACCAACTAATTTGCGGCCTACTTTGATGCATTGCATCAAAATTTTGTCTTGTTATATCTAACATCAATAAAACGATGGTCCTATATCATAAATCTACCAAGCATCGTCGGTATAAACCAAAATAACGGTGCAATACATAACGCAATTTTTCCGGTGCAAAGTGGGTTTGGAGCTAGTTTTTAAACATTTCTATGCAACATATTCAATTTATATGGAATAAATACGTATGTCTTTCTTTTTATGCAATAATAGCGTCAATTCACCTTTTCCCAGTCGTTAATATTTGCAGAGACCCTCAAAATTCTTTAACGCCCGAGTGCGAGGCACTTGGGCATTGAACCATTTTTCGGGTGTCTGCAAATGATAACGAACGGGAAAAACAGAATTAACCCTATATCTATGCGAAAAGTTCTGATATCTCCATGAATGAAAAACCTTAAAATTGTTCTTTTCAGCTGGAGAGATTATCACATTGATTTCTTGAAAACAAGGAAATTACGCGATCGACGTCGACAAGTGGGCAATATTCCCACTTTCTTTAGTAATTTGCCTTGTGACATACTACCGTTACAACAGAAGGTGGTGATATGCAATCGGATACTCGACTGTTTAACATATAACCAGCCCTGTGTGTAGGATGACAAAACGTTGCAAACAGTTTGCCAATTATACCCCGCTTTGCACCTAAGTGCACGTGCATAGCGGGGTATAAATGGCAAACAATTAGGACCGTTTTTGTCTTCCTGAACACAGGGCAGAACATACTTGGGTGCGAACACATTCTATTTATATATGTTTTTAATTTATGTCCTAAAGGAATAGTATCCCTGATAGTTAGCCAAAACTTCTTCAACGTCAACGTGATGGATAACCGTCACACTTTATAGACAAGTCATAGGAGGCAACTCATCACGATTCTTATTATTCGCGATGACGGCATGATTTTGGTAAAGGACTTGTAAATCTTTGGATGGACAATGAAAGAGTGACGGGATCTTCGTCTATATAAAAAAATGTGGTCAAGTTGTAAGTTCATACCATGGCATTTAAAATTGTTAGCTTCATGCCTCCGTGGTACAAAAAATATTCACTTCGTCTCATAATTATTCAACGTTTTACCATTTTAGGCGAGGTTGACAGCTATGGGAGGAAGTTTCTTGTACCCTTTCCGTTTTACAACGTGGATGAGACTACTACAGACTACGCATGTTATATCTATGTCACAGTAAGGGGTTCTAGTCTATCCGCAAGTGTGTCCGTAACCAGGCCCACAAGCGTCATCACAGCAACAAACATGACGGATAACAGAACGTTTGAATATGACTGTACGAGTTATAACGACGATCTTGTAACCATACGATCATCTGAGGATGTGGCCGTTACTGTGTTGTATTGGATGAATGGAAAAATAGTTACCCATAATGTTTATCCAGTAGACGCCTTTGGAACTAGTCACATGACCTTCTCACATGACAATCCCTTCAAACCATACTGTCACATGGTCTCTGAGGATGTTGACGTATCTGTGGTACCGTATTTCTCTGTTAACAATGTACAGGTCGGGGCAATGGCGATAACGGACGGAGTTGCCTTTAGTCTTACTGATTCTGAAGTTAATCACCTAAAGCAACAAGGGAAAGAGCTGAACTCAGGGGTAATGTTAAAATCAAACAAACCTATAGGTGTGTTTTGTGGGAACAGTGTTGATGATAATGTTGATGCTTATTTCCCAGATAACTACAACCAGGTTTTTCCTACAGATGTTTGGGGTACACTGTACCACATCCCTTCTTTTGGTACAGATATGGTCAGTCGGCCATTCAATGGCGAGTTAAAGATACAAGCCATCATGGCCAACACATTCGTTAGTATAGAAGGCGACTTTACGTCCAATTATTCTCTAATTGCCATCGGAAATATTGAGACTGTCACAATTAATCTCGGACATAAGTACGTCATACAGTCAAACTATCCAGTAGCCGTTGGTATTTCTCTCATTGATTCCGCTGATAACTCGGGGAAATTTACAACTTTCCACGTCATTCCACCGGCGACCAGCTTTAGTTCGGACAGCCTGATTTTTACGCCTTTGAAGGTTATAAGTGAGCGATTCGCTAGTTTCGGTGCATTGTCCTACGCCTCTGTAAACATGATCTCCAAAGATGGGGTGGAGAATACGCAAATTATCGATAATTTGACAGAGAATTTTTATATCGACATGGAGACTGGTCGCCATTTTGGTATGACCACGGTCGTTAGCTCTGGAAGCAAATGGTTCGCTATCCCGATGTACACGAGTACAGTTCCTGCCGTTAACTCGGTGAGTTTTTTTGTTTAAATGGTGTTGTTTGGGTGGGGTTAAACGCCGCTTTTAAACGGTGCTAGTCATATTGCGAACTCTGAAGTACCTTACCATGGATTCCTGGTATTTCCCGTGCCAGTTCTACCATGAAATCCTTTCCTAGCTTGCAGCAGTTATCCCATTTATGTTAAACCATTATCGATCTATAATCAATCAATTAGCGGGAGACAAATGTCGAAAAAGGTAGGTGTCTCCGTCCTGTTAGGCTGACAAACTAATAAAGAGTGACCTCAGTGGAATTTTCTTCCGGGGGTCATTATATAGTAAAGGTAGATCCTTTAGAAAAAGTACTGCGACATTGAAACGTTATTTTTGAGAGCAAAATAGCAACCCGTGTGCTCATTTTTGTCCTTTTCACCTAGTTTTGCACCTCTTCTTTGATATAACGCTTGGGTTTACCTTCTCTGTGTACTATTTCCTTTGCGAAAGGACGGGTAACGGGTGGAGGTCGTACCCAAAGTAACTGTCCTTTTCATAGGTGGAAAAAAGACGGTAACTCTACTTAAGCTTTTAAGATTTTTTCTTACTTTAAGGCAGGACATTGAACGAAGATGGATGGCTTAAGAGGTCAAAGGTCAAACCTCTCTGTGGAACCTACCACAGCACCGGAAAAGAGTGCAATTTTATACAGAACAAAGAAGGCCCAAAATTCGGTGGGGTCACACCATACCTTGTCTATTTCGGGAAACTGTTTATTCCGTGAGGTGGTTGTAAGTCGATGGGTCAAAGAATGACTGAAGTCAGTGTCTATATGATATAGACACTTATTTCACTCTTTGCTTTGGCCCATTGTCTTAAACAAAGTTATCATTTTTTCTAATATTGTCTGTTTTTTAATTAGAAAAAAAAACAGGTGGTGAATTTTTGTTTTAAGCTCCGTTGGTCAAAGGTCATTTGGGGTAATTGTCTTGGCGCTATGTCTATAGTGCGTCCGTCCGTTGCTTAATTCATTATGGTATGAAACGAAAAACATGTTCTCACTCATATACAAACCCACTTAATTATCAAATAGAAGTCAGGGGATAAGGAGGATATTAGGAATAACTAATAAGATTCAATAAAAGAAAAAACATATTTAACCCTTTCCTGTCCAATCCCTGTTTTTTACGTCCTTAAGGTTTGGTTATTGAGAAACATTGTAGAAAAAGAAGAAATTGTTTGTGAAAAACAATTTCTTTTTTTCTACAAAATTTTCTACCCTACAAACTGGTTATTTTTCAAATTAAATCCACTTTAAATATTCGTCTGCAAAACCTTTGAATTTGGACAGGTCTAAAATTTTGTAAAACAGGAAAGGGTTTAGATAGTTTTCCAGTATGATTATTTCAAATTATGCTTAATTTTCTTATACGTCGTACCATTTGACGTTACCTCTTGCCAAATTTCTTTGTTTCAATGGCAATAATATCTGTTATAATATCTGTCAACATAGTCGCTGGTCTGGAGAAAAAGTGTCCTATATATAAGTGATATTGAATGAGTGGTCAAGGAATATCGAATTTATTAAACGAGTCAGCTGTAAACAGATAAAAACGAGGCTTCGCCGAGTTTTTATCTGTTTATAGATGACGAGTTTAATAAATTCGATATTTTATGAGCACAAATTTGATATTCTATTTATAATATGACCCGAATTTTTGCAAAAAAGTAAAAATTCTTGAAATTCAATATTTTACGCGAAACTTATAACGCCGTTTAAAAACTGACGTCACAATATACAAATTATGACGTCATTTTCGCGATAACAAAATAGCGTTGATATTCGTTCTTAGCTCATTTGCATAGTTATTCCACTAGTGAAATAACACCCGTGTAATATAAAAACACGGTTATATATTCAACGGGGTTATTTCACTCCCACGACGTAGGTCATATTATAAAATTGGTTCATTGGTTCGTGGACTCTATGGCTTCAAATGTAGCTTTCAGCGACCAGACCTTATGGTCTTCTATCTGAACAGAGGACATGATAAGTACTCTCTTGAAGCATTCTTGTAATAAAACCCTGTGTTTAGGATATTTTGGAATTTTCGTAAAGGTTTAGCCTTTTTTAGGGGAGTGGGGTTGGGTGTGTGTGAAGAGGACACGAAAGTGGCATTATCTCTATGAAACTTAACCACTATATTCCTTTTGAGAACGCTACAAAACTGGCGTTTTTTTTGTGTTTTTTGTTTTTGTTTTTTTTTTTTTTTTTTTTTTTTGTAGTATCAGTCAAGAACAACCCCTCGTTAAGTATAAAAAAAGTTAAGTATGAAAAATAGTTTCTCGAACGTTTAATACCATTTTCCTTTTTTTCGCTCAAGTACTGGCTCATGCAAAAAAAGGACACCATTTCTTTTGCAAACGCTTTTTTTTAAAAGTTTAGGTGCATGTATGATAGATATTTGTTTCCAATATTTTGTTTATTGTTTTACTTTTTTTTTATTTCTCAGCAATCGGTGTGTACGATTTCGACAACGGTGTCCGGCGATAACATTGATAACGACTGTGATCTGCTAGTAGACGAATCCATTTGTTATTTGGGTTATGGTGTCTATGGACAAGGTAGGATGACGTGACTTGTAGTGATTAATTTAATTGTGTCTTAGAGGAGTCCATTTATTTATTTTGGTTACAGTGTCCATGGACAAGGTAGATTAACAAGACATGTTTTGAATTAATGGAGCACTGAGTGGGTGATTTAGAATTAATCTGATCGGAATTAGTGTCAACTTATGATGTAATTACTTTAATGGTGTTACATAGGTCCCCAAAATAAAACGAAGCAGAAATTCCATGTTTTCGAGCGATATGTTAAAAAGCTTCAAGTATACATTCCGATTTCGACGCATTTCGATATTCACAATTATGAAAATATTCAACCAATTCGGACAAAAATATAAAGAATATCAAAACACATCGGACAAAAATATGAAAATATTAAACCACGTCGGACAAAAATATAAAAATAAGCATATTCTTTTTCATATTTAGCTTTGATGACAGATTACGACGACTGCGTAGACTGTCCAGGGTTGAATATTTTCACACTCGGCTGATTTTCTAATTTTAGAATGATAATTCCACCTTAACATATAAGAATTGTTTAAATGCGACCTCTACCAACTTTTAGAACCAATTTCTTTTCAAATACTTACATGTAATAAACGGAAATCACTGATGGTACTTTTTGTGTGGGATTGGTCAAATATAAAGCAGTGCGTGACATTTCCAACAATTTCAAAGTGTGCCAAGTAAAGACTCTGGCCAGACTGTGCATCTGCACAGTCTGTCCAGAGTCTTACTTGGCGCTTTTGAGATAGATAAGGTCTCGAAGTGTATTAAGACAGATTGCTCCGTGAAACTGGCTAGGTTGCTGGTTTTTTGTGCCTCGCACATGTTTTAAATTGATGAAAATATTCTTTTCGCTTATCAGATCGCCCGTTATGTGATATACGAAACTAAGTTAAAATATTGTCCTTCAGATGATGACCTAGATGGTGATTTCAACAACGATTGTTACGTCGTCATGACAGGTATTATTTTTAGCTCAACTTTTTTATGAAAAAAAAATCGTTTTATTATTATCCCATTGACACCATTTTGCTGTCGGCGTCTACGTTGGCGTGACAAACTTTAACCGTGGTCATATCATTGTTGTTATTGAAGATTTCCACTTGAAACTTGGCATATTTGTTCACCATTACAAGAGCTACCAAGACTACCAAGAGGTTTAGCGTTTTAGCACGCATGCGATTCTATTCTTTTGGTCAATTCCGGTTTTCGTAATTATTGACTTGTCCAAATCAATCGATACTGTAGATGACGATGAAAAGTAGAGCATTTTCTAGGGGAACTACAAAATTGGTTATCATTTACATTTTAATGTCTTTTAGTCATGTTTGCTTCATTTTCTAAAAGGTAACACTTTTCGCTTTTTTCTATATGAAGATTTATTTTTGCGAAATGACCCTTGAAAATTCAAAATTAACACTGCACAACATCTAGTATTGTATGTCTTTGTTTGTGCCATTTCACTATGATGAATAACAGCTTCGCGATTTCATGGCATTTTAAAGGTGTCAGGAAAGAGAAGCATGTACAACACATGCGTTTTCGACTTTTTTTTTTATATATGAACTTGGGTATATTTGCATTCACATCTACGACTGTCAAAATTAAGTGACAAAAAGAAAGAGATCTTCAAAAGCTTAAAAATGATATACAGTTACGTGCTTTTTAATGTTTTGATGCGATATTATTTTTATTGAAAAATAGAAAATGAATGTTTTTCATAAAATTAGCTGACGTTACTGAGGCGTCTCCTTAGAGTCCTGAGTTAAATCAAAGCGCTAAAAGCGCTGAAGGCCTGGTTTATATAGAGGCAATGTGACATTTGAAGGCATGTCCTCCAATTTTTTAATCTTTTTAGCAAGGCTTTTTTAGGCGAGGGAAGCCAAGGGTTCCGTTTACGTATAGGGATTGTAAGCCCCATTCCGAACGCACTTCAAAGGAAAAATGTCGAACGGTATGCTCGCTATATAGCGCTGAGTCCGCCAAAAAACAACTAATTCCCAAGGTATAGATTTCCACGCACAATACCGCTTTGCAGACAGGCGCAACGCAACTTGTGTTTTTTATATTTCAGTTGAGTTAATTGATTTGCTACTAGTCAGTCAATTTATCCATTCGATCATTCCGTCTAACAATTGTAGTAATGCTATTTTCTAGGGGCACAAGTTCGTCGGCCCTTTCTTTTACATTGAATTGAATTCCATAGAGAATTTGTATTTTACTATTGAAACAGAAGAAATTGATAGGTCAATTTCTCCCTTTCCTACAATATGGTCCACCTTATACTCATATCCCTTTATTTTTTTTATTTCTACCCTAGATGTATCAATTTATTGTCTGCAACCTGTTCCAATTTGGCCCAGTCTAAAATTTTGTCGTCTATTCAAGGATTTAAGTTTGGGACAAGGCTTTTAAATCTTTCTAATTAAGATTAATCCATTACAAGACAACAGATTTGGGCAAATAAATAAAAATTGTAGCAGAAAGAGTAGATGAATATTAGGGAGAAAGGAGAAAGTGTTAGCTAGCAGCATTTTCTTCCTTTCCCTTTTAGCAAGGCCTTCGCCAAGATCAAATACAAAAGCTATGTATCTTTAACACAGCAGTAATTTTTGCAGTGATAAGTAAGAAAATATCTGGTATAATGATAAGGACAAGGTGAAAAAATAATGTTTAATTCCAGAAAATTGACCTCGTGTGTTGTTTCCCTCGCTTTCAGTACTATCAGGTCTTTGATTTTTGCACAGCGTAGTGATATGCAAGCACTGCGTTGAACACACAAAGCACTTTGTGACACACAGAGGTTGATGACTTATACTAGACCTATTGTTTGCGCGCTTGAGCACAAAAAAGCTACATAGTACACACGTTGTTCAAGGCCAAAATCAACCACATCAAACTCTCTATTTTAGAGCCAGTAGTTGAGCCAATCGGTCCAGAGCCCGTATGTCTGGTGATTGATAGGCCGCCTGATCAGTGCTGGACGGTCTGTGAATGTAAATGCTCCTGGGTAGAAAACTACAACCTTATGCAGAATTTGACCACGGACGAATTCAACAGTCTGCAGGCCAACAAATCCGCGGCCATTCAACAGGAATTAGTAGTAAGTAATATAGATAAAAATCGTCATGCAAATGGGATCATGCAGTTAGTTACATCATGAAATTGTCATTCATCTCAACCAAGACCATTCTCGATCGCTCACTCAGCGCTCCCCTCATTCATTTAAAACACTCACCAAAACCATTCAAAAATGCTCAAAATCAATAAACAGATCGGATAAGCAACTACATTCAAAATAAATATAGCTAGAAGAGAATCGCGATTTTACTGAAATAATTGAAATTTTTAGCATCTTATAGGCTCTTGAAGAAATAGCAAGCTATTCATAGAACTTCTATGCATATTTTTATAAAAGGGGGGGGGGGGGGGGTAAAAAACATATCGCTAGGTTTGTTCGTCCTGAACATAATCGGCGATATTGGATTACTTCCCTTTAATTTCACTCAAACCCCTTTAATTGCACTCATTCAATTTCATTTCATAACCATTCAAATATCATTCATTTCGTCAATTCTCAATTTTGTTAACTGTATCCATGTTTTACATCGAGCACGTACATGAATCTGTCGGATGTCAGCAGTAGTTTCTTCCTATATCCCTACGAGGGCACTATACCCCGTGACAACTGACCGTTTGGGGGAGGGGGGATTATCTTCACGATTATTCCGATCAAATGCATTCTAAATCGCTCACTCTACACTCAATTCATTTATTCTAAACACTCACTAAAACCATTAAAAAACGCTCCAAAATCACTAAAAATACTAGATCAAGTTCTTAATTCAAAATAAATATTTGCATGCAAAAGGCCATGATTTCATTGATTTTATTGATTTTTGAAGCATCTGGTTGGTTCAGAAGACAAAATGTTTTTTAAAAGAACGTTTATGCATATCTTTTTAAAGGGTGGTAAAAAAAATATTGCTAACTTTGTCCATCCTGAACAAAATTGGCGATATAGGATTACCGCCCTTTAATTTCCTTTAAAGCCCACCCATCGCACTCATTCGATTTGATTCATAAATAATTCAAAATGCATTCATCTTGTCAATTTTACGATGTTGTTGACTGTATGTATATTTCATAGATTGAAACAGACGACCTGTCCTCGTCAACGGCGCAGTTCCAAAGTGCTGAAGACGAGCGTCAGAGCGCGGCAAACATCGGCTATGTGGGGATCGCACTTTTTACCATTGTATTTGGGACGATTTTCATCATGGACTTAACTGCCCTCTGGAGAGACTTTCGAACTTTTGTGAGAAACTGGAGTATCGGATGTAAACGACTTTGGAACTTCATCTTACGTAGACAATGAAATTATTGGCTTGGAACCGAGACTATTAGACATTTTCTTTAATGCTTTTCGATGGTTTATCGAGAAATAACTGTAGATTATCACTTGATGATCTCACCACAAAAGCAGTGAGATTATCAAAATTTATACCCTGCTTTTGTGCATTTTATCCTATCTGACGTCATCTATGCGGGGCGAAATAAGTGACGTCACAATGAACGTTGCATAGCAATCACGCGCAAAATGACGCGCTTTACGAAATTATGTCCTAGAAATTTCCGATTTTGTCTCATTTTTGCATTAAAGAAATAGAATAATCGTTTGTTTTTCGTATAAGATCGATTTATATTTCCTTTCGTGAACAACAAAAGCTATATTTTCACTCGTGGCTCTGCCACTCGTGAAAATATAGCTGTTTTTGTTCACTCAATGAAATATAATTCGATCTTACACTGAAACAAACGATTATTCCCTATTTATTTTTTCGTACTCAACTTTGAAAATTTACTCAAAATAAGGATAGAGATTAAAGAGTGTTCTGTGATGAACTTTTTTTATGAAGACATTATTTTTTATTTTCTGGTTCTCGGGAGAGCTGGTCCATTTTTTTCTCAAAACTGGAATAAAATGAAATTATATAAAAATTACATTCCATCTTTTTTTTTTTCAGTGTTTTATTTATTTATTTTTTTAACCATTTCTTGCAAGTTAAACATGGGTATAACTTAAACATTTTCTTTTAAACCAAAGTTGGATTTCGTTCTATGGAAAGCATTTCAGTCCGTTATAAGAATTGATTGATTGGTATTTCTGATGAATCAACATTTACTACAAGAATGGTTTGAAGAAATCTTGTGAAAATTTTGTTCTTACTAAATTTGTAAAAACGGAGATTTTTTTTTTTCTTATTATTTATTGTGATCGTACAATGTCCGTCGTCCGTCGTCAGTCGTGCGTCTTCCACAATTTCTTTAAACATCTTCTCCTCCTAAACCAGTGGACCAATCTTGATGAAACTTGGCAGGGATGTTCCTTGGGCCAAGTTCTACCAAAGTTGTTCAAGTAAATGAAATCCACTCTTAACTTTCTCTTTACCCTTAACAAAAAGGGTGAAAATATGAAAATCTTCAAAAATCTTATTCTCCGAAACCAGACGGCAGACAGCTTTCATATTCGGTATGTAGCATCAACTGGTGGACCTCTACCAAGTTTGTTCATATCAAGACCCTGGGGTCATATTTGGGCTCCACCCAGACGCAACCCTTTTTACATAGAATCAAAGATTGGATATCTCAAAAAAAACTTCTTCCTTGAAACCAGAAGGCAGACAGCTTTCATATTTGGTATGAAGCATCACCTAGTGGGCGTCTACTAAGTTTGTTCATATTAAAACCCTCGGGTCATATTTGGACTTTTCCCGGGCGCATCCCTTTTATCTCTTCTGAGCACGAAGGGTAAAAAATGAAAATCTTAAAAAAACTTCTCCTCTGAAACCAGATGGCAGACAGCTTTCATATTTGGTATGAAGCATCACCTCGTGTGCCTCTACCAAGTTTGTTCATATCAAGACCCTCGGGTCATATTTGGGGTTTGCCCGGGCGTATCCTTTTAAGCTCTTCTGAGCACGAAGGGTTAAAAAAGTGAAAATCTTCAAAAATCTTCTTCTCTGAAACTAGAGGGCAGACAGCTTTCATATTTAGTTTGTAGCATCATATTATGGACCTCTACCAAGTTTGCTCATATCAAGACCCTGGGGTCACATTTGGGCTTCACCCGAGTGCAACCCTTTTTACATAGAATCAAAGTGAAAAGGCATATCTGTCTTGCTCTTGGCTGAAAACATTTCATGGTATTGATCTTATGTAGAAAGTGTCTCTTTGTTGACATCCGTCTATTTAATTAATGTGATGTCGCAGGGACCAAATAGACTCAGGTGAGCGATCTAGGACCATAATGGACCTCTTGTTTATTTCAACCGTAGGAAAGTGCACTTTATTATTAATTTCATTCCAACCTCTTTTTGTTTGAATTGTCTAGAGAACAAGAAAATGAAATAATAATGGCCAAAGTGAAATTAAATGTTAAATAATTCACTTTGAAACATTAAATGTATATGCTTTTAAACTGTAATTGATTTCTTACAGTTTGATTGGAAGTGCGAAGTGCAAAGCGAGGTATCATTTCGAAAACGGTTCGCTAACGTTTTCATCCTGATGCAGGGCAGGGGTGTGAGTAATTACGCAGTCTATAATCTTGGGCCCTGCCCTGCGTTCAGGATCACCAAACGGTGCAAACAGTTTTCCAAATATACCCCGCTTTGCACGTAAGCTCACGTGCAAAGCAGGGAAACTTTGGAAAACTGTATTCTACGTTTTGTGATCCTGAACGCAGGGCTGGTTTGTCCTCAAGCTTTCTTCCGAATCAATGCGTCATTGATTATTCTATTTCTTGGATTAATATTATGAAATGTTTACTTATCTGTGATTATGATACATTTTGTGTGTTTTACATTTCTTTGTTAATTTCTAATATTATATTATTAACGGTTTAAAATTTTCTAAGGACAGTCAATTGTAAATTTGTCGGTATATATTATATTATTAAATGACTTAATTATCAATCATTTTAAACGCTTGATGACAATAAAAGCGACTGGTCTCCAATTTAAAGAAATAATTCAAGTTATGTTAGACATTCATTTACATGTAGCTATTTAGTTTGTTATGCATACCGGTGGTACTCTGTGAATTAGATGGGAAGAATTTGGCCAAGAAGTTGCGCAAAAACTAAACGAGCATGTGCGTGACACTTACAACAATTTGACATGTGCGTGAAATGTTAACATTGAACATCTCAGACAGCCACAGAATGCAATTTTTAGATTGCCTGACTACCTTGAGACCTTGTCTATCTACAGAGTGAATAATGAAGATTCTAGTCAGACCATGCGGTTACCCAGGCTGGCCAAAGTCTTTGCTTTGCGCATATTCAAAATTGTTAGAAATATTACTCACAGGCCAAAATGTTAATTTTTGTGGAATAGCATTTGTGTTATATTAAGTAAAGTATGCTTTTGTTATAGCTTTCAATTTTAGTTTTAAAAAAAGCCTTCGAGATTTTATCCAAACATCATTCTTGTGAAAGTTTGTTTGGATTTTGTCCTTTAGTTTCAGAGAAGTAATTTGTCACAGTTTCAGAATTGAACATGTTTAAAAAAAAGTTAATTAACGAACAAACGCATGGTCAGACGGACACGATGACGGAGACCAGGCCATGACAATAACATGGCTGAACTGTGACCAGTGAAGCTAAAAATGTTTATATATTGAAAGATAAATCTTTCCTTAAGTTAACAACAAACGGTTCATTTTCAAGAGTTGCGAAGCCACGAGTGAAATTACAACATCTTTTCTCCCTAAGATCGATTTGAAGAAAAATAATTCTATTATTTCTTTAATGCTTTTTGTTGGTTTATCGACAAATAATGGTATATTATCACTTGATAATCTCACCGCAAAAGCAGTAAAATTATCGAAAACTCATTCCCTGCTTTTGTGCATTTCACCCTATCTGACGTCATCTATGCAGGGCAAAATAAGTGACGTCACAATAAACGTTGCATAGCAATCACGTGCAAAATGACGCACTTTACGAAAAGATGTCCTAGAAATGTCACATTTTGTCTCACTTTTGCAATAAAGAAATAGAATAATCGTTTGTTTTTCGAGTAAGATCGATCAATATTTCATTTCGTGAACAACAAAAGCTATATTTTCACTTGTGGCTCTTCCACTCGTGAAAATATAGCTTTGGTTGTTCACTCAATGAAATATAAGTCTATCTTACACCGAAACAAACGATTATCCTCTATTTCTTTAATGGAAATTTTCGCCCCGACGGAGGCTCTCCTTCCCGACTACTTGTCTTCTACCAATGGGTTGATTATTGTAGACATATCATTTGGAACATCACTAGGCCATTTCCGTAAACTGCAACAGACCCCGGATGTTTGTAAGGCGGGTGGGTATATAACAAACTCGTGCATTTTGTTAAGCGGAAACAGTGTAAGAAAAACTAGCACTGTAGATTTATATATTTTACAGTAAATAATGAGGTTTTTTTTCATCCCTTATTTAAGATTAAGATATTTATATTAGGATACGTTGGTTTCACGTCAGTGACTTAAACGAGTACCGTTGGCGACGTCGAATGTTTTTACTCACAGTTTCGAGAGCTAACGCCATTTTAACTGACGTCATCGAGGTTTTCCAAGGTTTGCCCGTATTTTTTGAAAAATAGTTCGTCTATGTATATCCCAATTGGTCGTGAGATTTGTCGAGTGATGTTCCGAATGGAAGACATATGGGATGGCAGCTGAAAGCTAGGAAAATGATTTAATTGTAGTACATGTGTGTGAAATACCTGGAAACCATTGTTATGTACTCCAGCCGCCCGATATGACTGAAAGATTGTGAAAACGGCTTAAAACTGTTAAAAGCTGCGTTAAACCAAATTCACACAAGCAAATAAATAAAAATTCGCTTAAATACTAATGATTTAAAACAAAATCTATTCAAGCGCACCATTTTAAATGATTACGAGCAATACAGTCAAGGGATTCATGAAGCACGTTTAGAAGACGCCTTAAAGGATGAATAAACAAAACTAGATTGTATTCTTCTGACAATTTCGCTGGTTTGGCAGTGAGATAACCAAGTGATATAATCCATGATTAATGCCCTGACAGGGCGGAGCCTAAGTAATGGGTCATTGCACTTAAGGTTAAGGTAAATCAGCTTTTATCTAAAATACCTATTTCTACAGAGAGTCGGCATAAATAACTCGAGACCTTAAATCGTAGATTGGTAACCAAAACCAAATCAGCTTAATCAAGCTGAAGTTACAAGGCTTTGGTAACCAAACGATAAATATATTTACTCTCTCAAAGCACGTGAATCCTTTACAGTTATTTGCATGCGTTAACGATGATTATTGTGAAACATTGTTGACCTGTCACTCATTATTTTTCGTAAACTTTCGTTAATATCCGCGATGTTATAAAAAGAATTTTATTTCAAAATCAAATACAATATTGCATTTTTTATAATTGGAATCGTAGCTCAGTGGTCTAAACCGTTCACCATTTAGAGTATTGAACTGACAGACCCGGTTCGAATACGCACGCAGTCGGATACAGTTATTTTATTTTCCAGATTGTTTCAACCTTGATTTTATGATTATTATCAAATAAAGGGACAGTTTTATTGTCTCTTAATTTTCTTTTTTTGTAATATTCATTACTGACATTTTTAATGACATTTTTTAATGAATCCAACCTGGCATTCATTTAATTTTCATGAAATTAATAAGCTGTTGCCACCTATTCAAGCTGAGGTCATGAGGCTTTTTGATTGTCAACTTAGCCTTTTTTTTATTCTCTAACGTAGAACCTGAACGAATGAATTGAATATCTTCTTTCGTTCATAATATTTAATGCTAATGATATTATTACTATTTTTCTTATCATACAGTACATTTCATTGCTTTCAGTTACTTCTGTTAATAATTTTACGGATTCGTTGTCCTTTTTTTATTTATTTTTTTTCTCAATAGACCACCAGACAAAGACAGTGATCAAGAAAAGACGAGAGCGTGATATATTTATCCCGTACTTTTCTGAAAAAAATGTTTTATGTGCGTAGGCTACTAAGCAATGGGAAATCATTTGATGCAGAATATCAAACGGGTCACCCACACAGAACGATTAACAAAAATTAAACTGTGTCGTGCTTTTTTACATACAAAGATTTGAATTATAGCCATTAAAAGTAACATCGTATTTAAAAAAAATGACGAGAGGGAGATTCGATCCTCGGACCTCTGCATTGCAAGTTCCAGACCTTACAACTATAGCTTGTCTGGTCATTTATCACAAGTGGGTATATTTTGTGAATTGAATGTATTATTCGCGTATTTTGAATCTATATAAGGAAGTAGGTTCCGAATATCAATGAAGGTCAACAGGAATATTAAATGAGTGACAGGTCAACAATGTTTATCAATACAGACTAAAATTTTAAAGAACCCAAAGTTTTGAAAAGTAAACTCGCCAAAATACGTCACGGTTAAGCCCCGCCCTACCAGTTCATTAATTACGCATAATAATATATCGATATTTCTCGATAATCTACCGAAAATTATTAAAGAACTATTTTATATGAACCTCGAAAGATTATGTGGTAACCAGTGGCGCCTGGGCGTTCGGCGCGCAGGCGGACGGCGTCGACTTCATAACTCTGTCACCTTACGACCGATATACCTGAAACTTGACAGCTATTTTCCTCTTATGATTACGTAGTGCAGTGCATAGAAACCGCAACTCTACCTTGCTTAATTGTTTAGTTACTTTCATTTGTTGTTCCTCATCTGAAGACATACAATAGTTTAACTGCGTAGTTTGTGACAAATTGCCACCTTATTGTGTCGCCTCATAGGCAACACCAGCAACGCCCATTGTAGTATACATAGAGGATAATCGTTTGTTTAAGTGTAAGATCGATTTATATTTAGAGTGAACAACAAAAGCTGTATTTTCACGAGTGGCGAAAATATAGCTTTTGTTGTTCACGAAACGAAATATGAATCGATCTTACTCGAAAAACAAACGATCATTCTATTTCTTTAATGCAAAAATGAGAAAAAATGTGACATTTCTATGACATATTTTCGTAAAGCGCGTCATTTTGCGCGAGATTGCTATGCAACGTTCATTGTGACGTCACTTATTTCGCCCCGCATAGATGACGTCAGATAGGATGAAATGCACAAAAGCAGGGTATAAGTTTTTGATAATTTCACTGCTTTTGTGGTGAGTTTATCAAGTGATAATCTACCGTTATTTCTCGATAAACCACCGAAAAGCATTAAAGAATGATTCTTAATTTAGATATTACGTCATGAGGTACAATTAATTTTACCCGTGAACGGCAACTGCATTCAACATAACTATTGTTTACAAGATAAAATTTCTCAGCAGTCCTATAAAATCTACTATGAATTTCATCTGATCTCGCAACACAACGAAATTTTATGGATACAAAATTTTAAATGTTTGATTTTGTCCCTGTTCACTTGAAAGTCCCGACTTCGGGTTTGCCCATAACACGTTTGTCTAAAACCTAATAGATTAAACCGCCCATTTTCAACTCGGCCCTTCGGCAACTCGGCCAAACGTATTACTCGACCCAAGTTTCACTTTATGCCAAACCCTGCTTATTTTCGATTATTTACGCACGCAAACACACACGCACGCACGATTACACACAAGTTTTCATCGATTTTAACAGTATGATCATCTAGAGGAAAAGTGTGACGCAAACTAATTCGCTCTATTAGTCATATGTTCAGGTTTAGGTTTATTTTTTTTTTCATTTTCGGAAAATAGTGAAGAATGCTTTTTATTGTGATTCATCAAACAGTTGCATTTTCCCCACTAAAAGTTCGTTACATCGTAAAATTGGCAAGTAAAAATCATTTTCAAATAATGTCGGAATGGAATTGAATGGGATGAGCGAAAATTGAACGATTTAATAGGAAGGTAATACATTTTCGCTTGTTTTGTTAAAATAAACGAAATTGACGATATTCTCTTACCTTCCATTGAGAAAAGTCTACATTTTCTTCTAAAAATAGATTTATGCATTCGCGGACAAAAAGGACACTTCCATATCAACCCGATCGTCGTGTGTCTGTGATTGATTGATTGATTGAAAGGAGCTTAACGCCGGTTTAATTTTTTGCCCCGGCGGCTGGAGCACCTAACAATGGATTCCTGGTATTTCTCTAACTTGTACCATCCCATCCTTTCCTAGCCTCCAGATGCTATCTCACATATGTCTACGATTATCAACCCATTGATGAGAGACATCTTTGAACTATCGCCCGTAACAATTTACCGTCTCCAAGGGGTATCGGTCATTTGGGTACAGTCAACAACATCGTGAAATTGACAAGATGAGTGCTTTTGGAATGATTGTGGAATGAAATTGAATGTGTGTGTAGAGTGAGCTTTGAGTGAATTTAATGGGAGGTAGTCCTATATCGCAAATTTTGTTCAGGATGAACAAAATTAGCAATAATGATACCTCCCTTTAATATAAAATGCATAAAAGTTCCATACAAAGCTTCCTATTTCTAAAGAACCTATGAGACGCTTACAATTAGTGTAATCGCGATTTTTCTCTATCAAAACCTATTTCGAATGACGATGTTGATTCTATATTTTCAATGGGATTGATCGTTTTTGAATGGTTTGAGTGAGTGTATAGAAAGAATGAATGGAACGCTGAGTGAGCGATTTAGAATGGTTTTGATTGGGGTGAATATCAATTTCACGATGTAACTAACTGTATATGTAACGGTAGTGGCGATAAATAGACTAGATCAAATCACTGAAAGTACTGAAGGCGGGTGTCTCTGGTGGCATTACGTTGAAAATAACGAGACGGAAAAGTAACTATCCCGTGTGGATATACGATAAGTGTAAACTGGTTCGATCCAAGCTCGGCAAGTTTCAGCGTAAATGTGAAAGGAGAAAAGCTTTTTTTTTGTTAAGCCTATGTTTACGGTTCATAAGACGAATTGAATATGGCATTCACGACTGATTTTCTAATAAATTTGTGCGGCCTGTTACACAAAAAGGGACAACCAAAAAAGAATTTGAAAAATAAATAAGTTCCAGGACCGGTCAACAAGAGGTCGCATTGTCAAAAATATTTTTCGCAATACCCAGATCGTTCCTTTTAGAATGACAGGTCGCATAAAATCAGGGGGCCCGACCCTCTTTTTAGCTCACCTGAGCACGAAGTGCTCAAGGTGAGCTATTGGGATCGTAGAATTTCCGTCGTCCGTCGTCAGTCGTGCGTCGTGCGTCGTGCGACGTGCGTCGTGCGACGTGCTTCGTGCGTCGTCCACAATTTCTTTTAACATCTTCTCCTCCTAAACCAGTGGGCCAATCTTGATGAAACTTGGCAGGGATGTTCCTTGGGTCAAGCTCTACCAAAGTTGTTCAAATGAATGAAATCCACCCTTAACTTTCCCTTTACCCGTAACAAAAAGGGTGAAAATATGAAAATCTTTAAAAATCTTCTTCTCTGAAACCAGAAGGCAGACAGCTTTCGTATTTGGTATGTAGCATCATCTAGTGGACCTCTACCAAGTTTGTTCATATCAAGACCTTGGGGTCATATTTGGGCTTTGCCCGGGCCCAACCCTTTTTACACAGAATCAAAGAGTGAAAATCTTTAAATATCTTCTTCTCTGAAACCAGATGGCAGACAGCTTTAGTATTTTGTGTGTAGCATCACCTAGTGGGCCTCTACCAAGTTTGTTCATATCAAGACCCTTGTGTCATATTTGGGCTTTGCCCAGGCTCATCCCTTTATCTCCTAAGAGCACGAAGGGTAAAAATGAAAATCTTCAAAAATCTTCTTCTATGAAACCAGAAGGCAGACAGCTTTCATATTTGGTATGTAGCATCATCTGGTGGACCTCTACCAAGTTTGTTCATATCAAGACCCTAGGATCATATTTGGGCTCAACCCGGGCGCAACCCTTTTTACATAGAATGGAAGAGGGAAAATCTTTTAAAATCTTCTTTTATCGAAACCAGAGGGCAAACTGCTTTCATTTTTGGTATGTAGCATCATCTAGTGGGCCCCTACCAAGTTTGTTCTTATCAAGACCTTTGGGTCATTTTTGGGCTCCACCCGGGCGCATCCGTTTCAGCTCATCTGAGCATGATGGGTGAAAATAGGAAAACCTTCAAAAATCTTCTTCTCTGAAACCAGAAGGCAACCAGCTTTCTTATTTAGTATGTAGCATCATCTTATGGACCTCTTCCAAGTTTGTTCATATCAAGACCCTGGGGTCACATTTGGGGTCCACCCGGGTAAATCCCTTTTTACATAGAATCAAAGAGCAAATAGGCATATCTGTCTTGCTCTTTGCTGAAAACGTTCCATGGTATTGATCTTAGGCAATTATCTTCTTTTTGACATCTGCCTATCTAATTAATGTGTTGTCCCGGGGTCAAAGAGACTCAGGTGAGCGATCTAGGACCATCTTGGTCCTCTTGTTTGACATGAACTGTTAACTTCATATGTATTCCAAAGAAACTCTTAGTTTAAAAGAAACTTACTTTACATGTGCTAGTTATTGTTTATGATAAATTAGTAACTTTAATTCACAAATAGCAGCAAACAGTTATATTACTAAAGAACTAATGAAATCTCACAAATGCAGCTGGTTATTGATATGATCGAAATTCTATTTCTTAAAACGTAGGCCTATAAAAGTTTGCATTCGCAGTAATTTGTCTTGCGTGAGTGACAGACAGAGAGATACCAGCGTTAAGGTTCATGTAAAGTGTTTGAGACCCAATTTTAAGGGCGCTTCGTTAGCCTAGAAAAAGCAGTATGTCCAGGTATATTATATATTAAAATGAAGGTATTCACGAGCACAAGCAGTTAAGCAACATAAGACAGCCATAGTTATAGCGGTATAGCCAAAACATCGTGGAAAAGGGTAATTTTGTTCAGAACAAGCAACTGCACGACGGTTGGATAAAACTGCCCCATATTTTAACAAAGTACAGTCTAAAATACTATCCAGGTAGTACTACAAACTTTAATATAAAACTCAGTCTCAAAAGGCTCTTTTGAAACAATCAATTTCCATTTATTTTGTCAACATACATGTCAAACCGGTTTGGTCTGTTTTCAAAATAGATGTTAGTTATGGTTCAACATCGTACCATACTATTGTGAATTGTTTTCTGCAATTTATTTCAAATTATAGTTTTTTAATTCAATGATCTGTAATAAATTACTATATTTTCATCATTCTGTGAAATAGAAAATGATATATTACTAAACAACCTTACAGGTATATAAACTATATATGTCCATTTATGTTGTGATAACACACCATACCATACACAGAACTACACGTTTACAAAATTAGAATGACATATATGCCATATGTGTTAATAAAATAAGTCAAAATTAATTGCTTGCATAACTACGTTTTGGGCCCGAATTTCATACCAACGTTTGTAGTACTACCTGGATAGTACTTTAGACTGTACTTTGTTAAAATATGAGCAATTTTTTTAAAACAGTCATGCAGTTGCTTGTTCTCTACAAAATGACCCTTTTCCGCAATGTTTTGGCTTTACCGCTATAGCTATGACAGTCGTATGTTGCTCAACTGCTTGTGTTCATAAATAGCTTCATTTTGGTATATAATATACCTGGACATACTGCTTTTTCTTGGCAAATGAAGTGTTTTAAAATTGGGCCTCAAACACTTTACATGAACCTTAAGCCACTTTTTAAAATGTCGTAACAACAACTAGTTTATTGAGCGGCATTCTTTATCTAAATGTATAGGTAGATTTTGTGCGGTGAGCCGTAAAATCAACTTTTAACGTTAGATTCTATGGCATAAGATTCTCGTGCCATGTTTTCGATAAAGATAAAACAGGTTTAAACAACTCATTAAAAAAGTGTAAGTTTCAAAGGTAAGTTATTACTTGCCTTAAATCACAAGGTTTACTAGTACATGTGCTCTCATTATTGAAGTAAAGGGATCAGGCTAAATTCCTAGCATATGATTTTTGAAGTACCCGATATACCTATTGAAATGGACTCAGCGCCTACGTCAGAGCTGAGTTTTGAAAAAAAACACCTATAACGTGTTGCATAAAATTTGAATTGCAAGAAGCTGTTTTGTTTGTGTTGATTCTTCTCATATTTTCCATGAAGATTTGTTTAAAATGTTATAACTTAGAAAAAGAATCATTCACCCAAAAAAATCCAAAGTCTTTCCTTATTGTGATAAAAATATTTGCGTGATTTGTCATCTTTTTTAACCGAACGAACACACCTCTTCTTATAAATTTATAGACGGTGAAACAACTAATGGTATATAGTACCGCGCAAATGTGTCGTCTGCCTCTCATTCTACTCGCAGATCCCATTGTATTTTTTTTTTCATTATTTATCAATTTCCGTTTATTGATCGTCGCATTGCACGTTTATACACTCCTAGTAGAAACTCAGGCAGAGGGCTAAAAATTCACCCACTTAGTTTTTGCCCTCCTTACACCACGGGAAAATTCAATTGCCGAATCACCGCCTTGTCGTTCAATAAAATTCTTGCGCGTGAGTTTAAAACGAGTGGTTTAGGATTGGAATCTGATTTCGCATTGAAAAGGAATATTTAGATAATCTACAGATTGTTTAGAATTCTTGTATAATGCTTTTTTTTCAAAATGCACAGTTGTCTAGCGGAAAAAAGACTTGCAGAAAAGAAAATTGAACCCAGGAATTCCAATATTAGCCATTTTTTCGAGTGACGGAGGACACTTTCTTGAAAAGGAATATCATTGGTAAACAATGAAACTGGATAAAGTTATGTAGAATAACTCGTAAAAGGTATTGTACATAGTCAGCCTGCATTCTGTGCAATCTGACAACGGGCGGTAAGTTTCACACTTCTAACAACGTGAGTGGGCTGACAGAGTTCATATGGAATTCCTGATTAACAGTAGGGAATCACCGGCGAATTTATTCGCAGAAAATCGCGGTTAATATGACTAGTTTCGTTATCGAAATATTCACTTCCAAACAGCTGAACCTTTTCCCATTACACGCCGCCGTCGTAGCGCAGTTGGTAGCGCGACGGACTTTCATTTAAGACAACTGCGGAGACATAGCGGATCATTTTAGGTCCAAATTTCAAATTTAAACGTCTCAAACCTTGCCTAAACTGACATTATTTAAATCTGTACGTATAATCCATGATCCACGATCTTGCACGGCGGTGCAAAGTAACGGATCGTTGATTGAAGATTAAGGTAAATCAGTTTTTTATATATAAAGTCCTTCACTCACTTTTATAGATAGCTGACAATGTATAGTTGAAACGATAAAGTGTCGGTAGTTGACCAAATCCTCGCAACAAGTTGAAGTTACGAGGTTTTGGTTTCGCTGGGATGATACCAGTTATCTTTTTCTTCGCTAACGGATACTTTCGTAATATAGTGTGCAGGTAAATGTTCTGCAACGTTTTGGAAGTCACGAACTTAACAATGTTAACCGAGGTTTCCTAATGACTGCATCAGGAAACATAGGTTAACATTGTGAAGACAATAAGTTCCGTAATGTTGTTGACTATTAAGTGTCCACTACCATAAGTACAACTCTCGACTGACTTTTGAAAGGACCCACACCGTTTAAAAGTAAACTCCCTAAATTACGTCACAGCAAAGCCATCCCCAGACAGGTGAAAAACCAAGCAGAATACAACACCAATCTGTAAATAAATCTACTGAAGCATTCCTGTAAGTTCGTTTCCTACGCCAACATTTTTGTTCGGCCTAAAGAGTGGCCATTCAGCGTTAATTAGGTCCGTCTCATCGCAATCATCTATGCCGACTGTTTGATAGAATATTTGATTTTAGCTTTTTCAGTGTCGCGTGATCTTAAACTCTTACGGTTGTTCTACTTTTCAACTTACGATAGAGTTAGACACTGCAATGTTTTGAATAAAGGGTGTACGATGCGTAGTTTTAAATCGAAAGTAGAATTTCCCAAAGATAACAGTGGGAATTTATGACACACTGGCCCGCAAAATAACGGACGTGATGTAACATAACGACATACTGAAAATGGATCTGTTCTAAAAAAAAAAAAAGAGTTTTGGTTCGCCTTAAAGGAAACCTGAATTTGGCCGATTGTTATAAGACGAAATATTCCTGGGTCAGCGCAAAATTACTGGTATGGTAGATCTAAACATTTTTATGAAATTACAATAATCATCCACTTTAGTAAACCATTCAATGTGATAGAGGGCGTGCGATTTCCAGAATTTATTCTTTTATAACGCCCTTTTACGTATAATATGCCTTAGCGCGCTAGCAAAATACCGTAACTACAACTTCAAAAAGCCGTAGTTAGGATCATTCGCTCGCCGACTGACCAAATGATTCTTTGCGCAAACAGATTTTCTTACTTAATATTCATACTTTGCCGGATTTCAAAGGGGGTGGAGTACGGTACACATGGTACACATGCACCAATTTTATCACATGTTGTTAACCCTTCTCCTGCTATTATCGACATATACTTGCTTTACACTGTATGGTTTGGCAGACAGATTAGCCCAAGATCAGCCTGCACAGACGTGCAGTCTGATCTCAGCCAACGCTGTTTGCTTTCTATTCAATTACTATGGTTTTAACCTATGGTAAAACTGGGTAAAATGAAAAGAAAAAGCAATAAGTTTACAAACAAAATTCAAATTCAGCCGGATAAGCGTTAATACGTACATGTTGCAATTTATAAATTCTCGTCCAAATCGATCACACGATGCTTGATAGAACGGGGCCCTAGATCCGCCATTGAAGGTGAAAACAATAGCAATTTCACAATGGCAACGGACAATCCATTTTTTAATGTAACGTTATATAGATATGTATAAGGTTTAAACATTGCTGAAAGAGAGGTTAACTTAATACTTCTATATTACATTTTTTTTTTCATTTATACTAAATGATTTCCAAAATATTTGCGCGTATCTACAAAAATCGGACTTCCTCGGAGGATGTGTTCGCGTTTAGCAGTTATTTACGAATTGAAACATCGACAAAAGACACTGCCGGATAACGTGTGAGGAAAAAGGACTCGTGATGATTGCTACCCCAAACATAATCAATATGTTAAAAATTTAAGACCTCAACATAAAGGAATTTGTTAAGAAAATGGTAATTTTATTGCTCCAAAATAACGTTTATACGAGTAAATACTGTTAAGGATTTAATCGATAATATTCCGACTGGGTTTTTCGCGAAGATGAACTTGTTGCTATATATAGCATTTTTTTGGAAAACCCAGTGTAGATTCCATATTCAAATAGGTATAGGGCCTATATAACAGCTGGGTTTCTCAATAAACGGTTACTTTCTCTTTTGGATTTAAGGAAAAGTGAGTAAGTTAAATTTATTATAAAGAACAAGAAACTAACTATTCAATATTCAGCATTAGTAAGGCTATTTTATAATTACTTTTAAAGGTAAAAATGATAAGAGACCATTTTTATAAGAGCATTATCACACTTTTATAGATTGGCTATGTTACTTGTTGAATATACTTGCGATCAAACCGAAAAAGCTGCACTTTACAATTAACTGAACTCCAATTCACTGGGCCAAATAAATAAACGGATATCTGATTCTAAGTTCGTTTTTTATAAAATGTCATTGGAGGAAATAATTGTCAATTCATATACTAAAAGTACTAGAATGTAACACAGGCGATCGTTTCACAATCTTATCTTTTGTCATAAAGATTTTAATTGTAACCTTTACGACAAAATTCGGATTATGAAATAATATTCTGTGAAAAGCATTGAGGCCTAAAACAAAAAGCTAGAAAAAAAGAGGGTGGGTAGGTAGGTTGGCGTGTCTTTTTTTTTTTTTTTTTTTTTTTTTTTTTTAAACTTTTGCTGCGAAAAATACGGGGTAGGTTGGTAATTTGTTAAAATTTTTTTTTTTTTTTCAAACTATTGTGATTTGGATGTGCGAAATGAGCATAAAGCTTACAATGACCAAGGGCAATAACTTACCAATTTAAAGTGATAGTTTTAAATTTCTTGCTTATGACACATCTTCACAATAAAATCTGCAAGTGTACTAAGTTGAGATATGCAAGCAGCAATGGACTAGGAGATAGGGCCATGAGAACATTCAAATTCTACTAGAGTGAAAACAAAGTCAAAATGGCCATTTTTGACATTCAAGGGTAGTTAACTCAAGACTTTCAGAACGAAAATATTTTTTTGAAATAATCTGATGGAGGGTCACCCAATGATCATTCCTGTGAAATTTGATTGAAATCCATTCAGTTGTTTCTGTGGAGAAGATTTTTAAAGAAAAAGTTTTCGACCGGACACACACATGAACGACAGACACAGCGCAATGACAATAGCTCGCTGGCCTGCAGCACAGGTAGCCAACACGAGTGTGGATAGTGTTAATTTACCAAAAATTAACCACAAAAAACTTTAATACTATTTTTTTTATCACAATGAATAATATAGACAATGTCCTGAACTACCCTCTTTTATGCAGATAATCTAGTCGGTCGAGATCGCGCAACTCAAATTTACACCTATAAACCCAGGTTAAATATGATGCTCTACTTAAATCACTGATTGCATTCTATAGAAAACATTTTTTTCTGTCTCTCACGATCTAATTCTTTTCAGAAATACCAACAATTCAGTTCACATTTACTTATCAATTTGGAATCGGGAAGAAAACATTTCTGCAACGGCCATGTTTGTTTGTATGCTCTCGACCAATCAGATAGCCTGTTACAACTAAACTGCAGAATCAGGCTATCTGATTGGTTGAGAGCTTATAAACAAAAATGGCCGCTGCAGAAATATTTCCTTCCCGATTCAAAATTGATGAGTAAATATTAACTGTATTGTTGGCATTTCTAAAAATAACTAGATCGTGAGAGACAGGAAAAAATGTTTTCTATAGAATGCAATCAGTGATTTAAATAGAGCATCATATTTAACCTGGGTTTATAGGTGTAAAGTTGAGTTGCGCGATCTCGACCGACTAGATTTTCTTCATAAAAGAGGGTAGTTCGGGACCTTGTTTATATTATACATTTTGTTAAAAAAAAAGCGCGTTGGCTACCTATGGCCTGCAGCCTGTGGAGCTATAATTTTATGACAAGAACAATAACTCAAACAATAACAGTACCAGAGTTCAGATAAGAAATCCAAATGCACATCAACGCACCCTGCATAAATCAGACGGCAATATTTCGTACTGTTCCAATTTGAAAGCTGTTGCAGACGCCATTTTCAAGTTGATGAAATCATTTGTCCAATTTGATTGCCAACAGTGGCCAAGCCAACTACTTTCGACTTTCTTGCTTTAAATCGGTGAAAATCGGTACATCACTTATGTTATTATGTTACCCATGAATCGACTAAAATTTCTGTCGGGGGTCAAATTTTTCCTGAGGTCAATGTAAAAGTAGATCCTTTAGAAAAAGAAGTGCGACATTGAAACGATATTTTTGAGAGTAAAATAGTATCCCGTGTGCTCATTTTTGTCATTTTCACCTAGTTTTGCATTACTTCTTTATATTAACGCTTGAGTTGACCTTCTCTGTGTACGATTTCCTTTGCAAAAGGACGGATAACGGATGGAGGTCGTACCCAAAGTAACTATGCTCTTCATAGGTGTAAAAAAGACGGTACCTCTACTTAAGCTTGGGTAGCCCGAAAGTTGAAGGGAGTTTCCCTAGATTTTTTTTCTACTTATAAGTAGGGCATTCAATGAAGATGAAGGGCTAAAGAGGTCAAAGGTCAAAACTTTTTGTGGAACCTACCACAGCACCGGAAATGAGTGCAATTTTATTTAGAACAAAGGAGGTCCAAAATCCGGTGGGGTCTTGAGTTACCCAGAAAGAGTTACCCCGAACAAAGCAAACGGCAAAAACTACGGATATGTAAAAAAACCCATACATTTCGAAAATTTCATGGGTCGAACAAAAATAAGGATGTGTCGGGCATCGATTTTCTTTTCTTTTTTTTATTTTGCCGACAAAAACAGCAGAGTAGGGGGTCAGAAACAGGGTCGGTCAGGTTTGCGGAAACACAGCATTTTTCTTTATTTTATGCCTGATTTAATCTGATTGGTTGAAATCCGCGTAGTGATGCGTGTAAGTTTGCGATTTTTACCATGAAATGTTGCGGGAATTTTTATGCACACTTTCACAAATCGTCTCTCCAACTTACCGTAAGAAGATACTTTATAAATGTACATTTTCTCGAAGATTTTTCTATACTTTTCCGACAGTAAAGCTTCAGACCACCTCTTGCCATATATCGGTGGATGTGTGAGTGTGGGATTCATTTCTTTTGTCACATTCTTGTTCGGAACATAGCCTCTACATGTGCACTCAACATCATGACTTACACCAATCAAAGCACTGAAAGTACTGATGGTGAACGTTTCTGATGGCATTCTGCAAATCATACACCCTGTATTGCAAGTGACGTCACTTTTTGTTTTCTTTTCAAAGGCAAAGTTGAAGACAAATTGTTATTCAACTCGCATTAAAATAGCACTACAGTCTAAGCAACGTTCCCCAGGGTTTCAAATCAGCGCAAAAGATTTTTTTCATTTTTTTTTTTTTTTTTTATTTTTTTCATAAATTCAAGAATCAAAACTTGATGCATTGTATTAGCTTTAGCGAGTTTACACGTCCGACATTATTATACGGTGCAGAGCTATTGAACAATACAACTTAAAAAACCTTTAAAAAAACTTGGCCATTTGTCAATATTTCGTAGTAAAAAAAAAAATGTAGGAGTTTTCAAAACGGAAGGGAAAAGATTTGGCCGAGGCAATGGTTAATTTCCAAATATGGTAAAAAGAGAGTTTTCTCAGATTCTAATCAATGGATACCAATAAAATTTTACATGAATGATCCTTGAGTGACCCTTTATCAGTCTACAAAAATTATTTCGATCGGATGGAAAATATGCATTTTATGGGCGGAGTTCTTTCCTCTATATGTTATATAGTTCAAACTTTCAAAATCATTTCTCAGAATCTAACTGAAAGATATCAACAAAATTTCACTGGAATGAACCTTGAGTGACCCTTTATCAGTCTACAAAAAAACATCTCGATCGGGTGGAAAATATGCATTTTATGGGCGGAGGTCATTTCTCTTTATATAATATAGTGGAAACTTTCAAAATCATTTTCTCAGAATGTAACCGATAGATATCAACCAAATTTCACTGGAATGATCCTTAAGTGACCCTTAATCAGTCTACCAAAAATTATTGTGATTGGATGAAAAATTTGTATTTAATTGGCGGAGCTCATTTCTCTATATGTTATATAGTGGAAACTTTCAAAATCATTTTCTCAGAACATGTAACTGATGGTTATCAAATAAATTTCACTAAAATGATCCTTGGGTGACCCTTTTTCAGTCCACCAAAAATTATTGTGATTGGATGAAAAATATGTCTTTTAAGGGCGGTCATCTTTTATATGTTATATAGTTGAATTTTTTTTTAAAATCAAATTCAACATCAGTAGAACCCAAAATATCTCAAAGTCTAGTCAAAACTTTTATTTGCTTTTACAAGAATTTCAAGCCTGTGGAGCGACTCAAGCCATTCGTGGCTTTCTATATTTTTTATTGAAGTAAAACCTAACTTCCGCAATTCGCTTGCAGAAGATATTATTTCTATGGAAAATTTTGCCATTAACTTTGCGTATCATGGGAGCTCCGTTGCTACCGACGCTTGATAGAAGTACAGAACAGTCATTCTTAAAGATATTTTTCAATATATTGCACTATGTATGAAAACCTATTAATGATTTAACGTAGTTTTAATGTAACACTATCAGTTTTCACATCGCCTTTTATCCGCCGGCAATAAAGACACATGCTTACGAACATGTGTATGTGTTCGTCTACGGCGATACCTATGTAAATATTCGAGTGCGAGGTTGAACGTTTGTGTAAGAATATACGATGCTTTGAAGAAAAAAATACTATGTATTATATATTAACATAACTTCACCAATGTTTGTTTAATTTCACATTTTTATGTTAAAATATTCTATTGTACTAAGCAATATCATCAGAATAAAAGGTATTAAAGTATTGTATTGTATTGTATTTACAAATAGTTACAACGTGAAATCGAGATTTTCTTCGATCAAAACCATTCTAAATCACTCTCTCAGCGTTTCATTCATTCATCCAAGACACTCACTCAAATCACTCAAAAACGCTCCATAATCGTAAAAAGCAATTTGAAATCTTTCACCATTTTTTTTGTAATTGATTTAATTATTCCACGATTATTCTACGATTTTTTTTCTCCTTCTCTTTTCTTTTCTTTTTTTTTTTTTCTTTTTTTTTTTGGGGGGGGGGGGGGGGGCTGGTGTTGTTTTGGCTGGTCTGATTGGTATGTGAAGACTCACAAATTAGAAATTGAGAAAATTTTTTAAAGGGAGAAAATAAACATCGTTAATTTCGTCCTACTTGGACGAAATTAGCGAGATGAATTATCTCCCTTTAATTTCATTCAAAAATCGCTCTACACATTCGTTCAATATCATTCCGATATCATTCAAAAATCATTCAACTTTTCAGTTTCACGACCTTTTTTGTTGTTGTTGTTTGGTACATATCTCAAAAAGTAGTCAATCTAGAAACATAAATTTCACCGGTGGATTGATCTCAATGTAGAGAAATGCTTTGATCAAAAATCATAGCTCTAGCATCATATTTTTTAAGTGTTATTTGACAAAGAATAGTTCATTGACCTTCTCTTATGGGAGGCATAGGTGTCTTGTACAATCATCTATTATTGGATAAATGTTTAGATTCAAAATATAGGTCTATCTTTTTCCGCACCATATGCCTTGAAAACATTTCTAATTCTTATCGCTTACTTTGTATGATTCATTCCATTTTCGAAAAACGACAAACACGCATTTCCTAGAAATCATTAAATATTGTATCAAAAGAAAGCGAACTAGCAACGTATTGGATTCTGATTGTAGAATTCTGTCGATCGGATACCGTAGAAAAAGCTGTGACCTATCTTGAAAACTCGTATTTTCATAGACAGGAAAAATTGGGTGTCTGTGTAACAAGTGAACGGATTTTAAACAGGATTCGATGCTTTTGGATAAAAGTTTTTTTAAAGCTTATCATAGTACTTATATTTCAGTCATATAACAATACTAACAAAATACTAACTTCAAATATGAATTTACAAATTACGTATTTTGGATGTACAGACGATTTGATTGGCTACGAAAGATGATTATCTGCAAAGTCATTGATCGGACTTCGATTTGCAACCCACTTTACACAGTAAAATTGTATTGGTTCGGTTATGATAAAACATCTTTTTTGTTTGTTTTATTTCCAGGTGTGAATCATGTCGTCTGTGTTCAGAGAGCCACAGTGTTTGATTTTTACGGACCCGACATCCGGGAAACTCTGTCTAGGTGACCACGTGATTGACGAGCTCATGACGGTGACGAAACAGCTAAATGTCATTGCAATTGCTGGTATTTATAGGACTGGAAAGTCCTACCTACTGACTAGAATAGCTGGACATTTTAAAGGTTTGAACACACATTTTTAAACCCAATATTTTCTCTCCTTCTTTTGTGCGCTAATAGTATTCATGATTAAAATCATCTGTAAGTTGAAGAAATTTTATCAAACGAACGTTTTCTTTCTTTTTTAGCTCACCTGAGCACAACGTGCTCAATGTGAGCTTTTGGGATCACTTTTTGTCCGTCGTCAGTCGTGCGTCGGTAGTCGTCAACAATTTTTTAAACATCTTCTCTTCAGTAACCAATGGGCGGATTACAACCAAACTTGGAAAAAGTGTCCCTTTGGTGACCCTTCTTAAAACTTGTTCGTGAAATTTCGATGGACCCCAAAATATAGGCGTTGCATGGCGGGGCAGTTCTTTACATTTTAACCTTTAAACATTTTCTCTTCAGTAACCAATGGGCGGATTTCAACCAAACTCAGTGGAAACGCTCCTTGGGTTACCCTTCTAAGAATTGTTCGCGAAACTTTGACTGACCTTGAAATTAAGGCGTGGCAGGGAGGGCCATTTTTGGCCCTCAATCTTTAAGAATCTTCTCCTCAGTGAGCAATGGGCAGATTTCAGCCAAACTTGACAGAAATATTTGCTGGGTGACCCTTTTTAAAATTTGTTCGTGAAATTTTTATCGACCCCCATATTAGGAAGTGGCAGGACGGGGGCAGTATTTGACCCTGAAATCCTTAAATATCTAATTCTCGGTAACCAATGGGCAGATTACAATCAAACTTGGCAGAAATGTTCATTGTGTGACCCCTTTCAGAAGATGTCTGTGAAATTCTGATTGACCCCCAAATATGAGCGTGGTAGGGTTGGGCCTTTTCTCACTTCGAAATCTGATAACAACATCACCTCATTATCCAAAAGACTAATTCAAATGAAACTTTGCCAGAATGCATCTTTTGCGACCCTTTTCAAAAAATGTTTGCGACATTCTGATTGGACCATAAATATTGGCATGACAGGGTGGGGCCAATGTTTCCTTTGAATTCTTTGAATAACATCCCCTCAACAACTAGGCAAATTTCAATGGAATTTTACTAGGATGTTATTTTTGTGAGATCAACTTCACCAATAAAATCCAGGTGCGCAGTAAAGGGCCATTCTGGCGCTCTTGTTTAACAACAAGTTATTATATCTCATTTAAATGTCGCACGCTTGTGGTTTTCATTTCTTTCTTTTGTTTGTAACTGCATTGGCAGATGGCAGGTCACACAACTTATAGTATGATGATGTATTCTCGAAAGATACATGTGTTATTTCTTGAAGGAAAATGAATTATGGCATATCCGGCAACAACTGCTGTTACGATCTCAAAGAAATGAAAAATAAATGTATCGCCTAAAATTTCAAAATAAACGTTGATGTAGAATCGTTCCAGGGGAGTAAGATATTCTGATACGTTTTTTTAGCTCCACTGGCCAAAGGACATTGGGGCTACTATCATTTGGCTGTGTCCGTCGTGCGTCCGTCGGTCCGTCCTCAGAAACTACTAGATGAATTTCAACCAAACTTCACAGGAATGATCCTTGGTGACCCTCTTTCAAAGTTGTCCAAGAAATTTTGATCCAATGAAAAACATGGATTAAATGAGCGTGGCTAATTTCCAAATATGTTAAAAGGTGAGTGAGTTTTTCTCAGATTCTAATTGATGGATACCAATTAATTTTACATAAATGATCCTTGGGTGACCCTTTATCAAATTGCAAAAAGTATTGCGATCGGATGAAAAACATGTATTTTATGGACAGAGGTCATTTCTCTATACGTTATTTACTGGAAACTTTCAAAATCATTTTCTCAGAATGTGATTGATGGATATCAACCAAATTTCACTGGAATGATCCTTGAGTGACCCTTTATCAGTCTACCAAAAGTTATTGTGATCGGATGAAAATAAGTATTTGATGGGCGGAGGCCATTTCCCTAAACAGTGGAAACTTTGAAAATCATTTTCTCAGAATGCAATAGATGGAAATCATTCAAACTTCTTGGTATGACCCTTGGGTGACCCATTATCATGCAGATAAAGATTATTGTAATTGGATGAAAAATATCTTTTTAAGGGCGGCGGTCATCTCTCTATATGTTATAAAGTGAAAACTTTGAATATCATTTTCCATTACCCAAAATATCTAAAAATCTAGTCAAAACTTTGATTTGCTATTACAACATTTCAAGCCTGTGGGGCGACTCAAGCCATTCGTGGCTTTCTAGATTGATGCATTATAATAAAAACTGGTGAAAGCCAATGTAATATAGTTAGAAACATCGTGAAATCGATCAAAACCGCTCTTAATCTCTCACTGAATTTCATTCATTCATTCCAAACACTCACTCAAACCATTCAAAAACGCTCTAAAATCACTGACAAATCTTAAAACCAACAACGATATTCAAAACGAAAGAATCGGTTGATTGAATCCACGATTTCATTGAAATAATTGAATTTTGTAAGCATATATTGGGTTCATGAAAACATATAAAGCTATTCATAGAACTTGTGTGTATATTTTATGAAAGGGCAGTAAAATTATCGCTTATTTTGTTCATTTTGAACAAAATTAGCGATTTTGGATTACCTCCATTGAATTTCACCCAAAACTAGCTCCACACACTCATTCAAATTCAATTAGAAATCATTCGAAAATGATTCATCTTGTCAATTCCACGATGTGCGTAACTGTATAAGCATACTTAATTTTTAATCCCTATGAAAGCATCTTTATAAATAATACACAATACCCCTAAATTTGCTTGTAAAAATCATTTTTTAATCCAATTTTCTAGGTTTCCCTTTGGGTTCTTCGATACAATCAAAGACAAAGGGTATCTGGGCGTGGTGCATGGATCACCCTGTACACAAAGACCAAGCATTACTGCTGCTTGATACAGAGGGGCTCGGGGACATAAGAAAGGTAACTCGATATGGAAATTTTTATCAAGATCTAACTACTCTAATATGGTCGTATTGCTGAAAACTAACAAAAAGGAAACCAAACATAAAAATTTGAGGCTGTGCGTGCCATTTACAACAATTTGAAATGTTAGTGCATTGTAATGATTGTGAAGACGAGACAGCAAGATATACGCACAGTCAAGAACATCGCGAAATTGATAAGATAATTGATTTTGGAATGGTTTTGAAAAGATATTGAATGAGTGTGTGGAGTGTGTGTGGAGTGACTTTGTATGAAGTTAAAGGGAGTTAATCCAATATCGCTAATTTTGTTCAAGATGAACAAAATTAGCAGTATTTATTACCTCCCGTTGATTAAAATATATATACTTTTCTGTAAGTGTGTCTTCGTGAACCAATCACACACTTTAAAATTCAAACCCGCCAATAACATCGTAGAATAATTGATCGACCCGAATTAAATGTTGATCGTCTTGAACTAATTTTACTAATTTTCGAAGCGTTTTTTGATCTTTTTGAGTGAGATTTTGGAAAAAATGAACGAATGGAGCGCTGAATGAATGATTTAGAATGATTTTGATCGGAATGAGTGCCAATTTCAGTAGAATATAAGCTTGTCCGGCTGTCTAAAGTAATTTTGAGACCTCATCTATCTGTGTGGATACACAGGCTGACCAGAATCTTTGTTTTCCGCAAATTCAAAATCGTTGGAAATGTCACGCACATGCTCATTTAACAAGGGAGATTATATATACGGATACCATTAAAAACTCATAAAGCGATTAGATTATACAATTTATCCTTGTCATGCCTTATGAAAACCTCTTTCAAAGTTGTATCTATATTACGTAAAAAAAAATTTAAGACAGATGTTTCATTTGATACTTTCAAAATTGTGTATACGCTCACTTTTATTCAATGCATCGCCAAAGATTAAAGTTTATGGCGAGAAAGTCAAGTAGAAAATGAAAGAGACTTACATGCGATATTTATATACGGTCAATCTTGCTAGAGCGACCACGTCTATTTAGCGACCATTTATATTAAGCAACCTCTTTCAAAAAAGAGGGACAGATATAAACATATTTGAAATCATTATTGCGAACTTAAATTTATTGTTTGTTTGTCTGAAATGTAATTCTCGATTTTTTATGACTGTTATCTTGTAGGGAGATCAGAACCATGACAACCAGGTATTTACCTTGGCCACACTGTTAAGTAGTACATTGATCTACAACACACTCGGTGCATTTGATGAAGACGCTTTGAATAAGTTAAAGTATCCTTTTAAAGTTTTATCTATTATTTCTTCTTCAATGAATTACACTTTCTCACTTGCTTTTCTTCCATAGCAAATAGCCATCAAAAAATCCTATTTAACACATTGGCAAGGCAACTTTTCTTATTACGTCATCATGCCGTCATATAGCACATGTCATTGAGAAGTCTAAAGTGCTTTCGGTGGTTTATCGATGAAAAGTGATAGATTTGCATTTTGATAAACTCACCGCCTTAGCAGTGAAATTATCGAAAAATCTATACCCCACCTTTGTTCATTTCGTCATGGCGTCATCTAAGCGGAGCCCTAAACGTGTTATCACGAACTTTGCATTGCAATCACGTCTAAAATGACGCTCTTTAAGAAAATGTGTCTTAAAATGTTTACATTTTGTCTCATATATGCCATGAAGAAATAGAATAATCGTTTGTTTTTCGAGCAAGATGGAATGATATTTCGTTGCGTGAACAACAAAAACTACATTTTCACCGCATCACTTAAGAAAATAAAGCTTTTGTTGTTCACTCGGTGAAATATAAATCGATCTTACACTGAGACTACGATTATCCTCTTTATATCTGTCATCTGAAAAATTACCGATAGTCTAGCGTACAAAAATTTGGTTTATATGAGAAAAGGAACCATATTACTCGATTTTCAAGCTGGTCTTAACCTCGTCTAGACGGAGAGGTATTCACCAAGGTTCGAATTAAACAATTCTTTTCTACTAGACTTGGTCAAGATCATCTTGTCTCACAAAAAATCTCATGGAAGATCATTTATGTATTATTTGACTAATTAAATAAGCCATGTAAATCATAGAGAGGGGTCTTTTTTTTTAGCATAAGAAAACTATACTAGAACAAATTCTTTTTCAAAGGAGTAGTTCAAGAAAGCAATTTTTAGTTAAGTTTGGAAACCAAATTGTCAAAAACAGACTACGGCAAAACTTGTTTCAAGCGACCACAAACGGGACCAACAAAAGCGGTCGTTATGGAAAATGTCTGCTTAATACACGTTTCAGTCACAAATAAGAAACATATTTTTTTTCAAAATGAATAAGCAAAATATTGCGAAATTCTCAATAATCTTATGTTATTAAAGCGAGATGGAATCGTATCATTGAGGCGATGCTGGTAAGTTTAACAACAGAGTATTCATTCTTCAATAATGTTAAGACGAACGAAGACTACCTATCAAGATATTTTTATTCAAAGAAGGGGATTTTGAAAACGGTCGCTTAATAAAAATGGTTGCTGAATAGACGTGATCGCTCGAGCAAGATTGGCTGTAAACATATCACATGTAAATCACAGTCTTCCATTTTCGACTTGACTTTCTTGGCGACTGTTTCAAAGCAAGATTACAATAGTGGTGCGTAAAACTGCTGTATACTTGATTGAAAGATTCTAAAAAACTTTGAAACATCTATATATGGATCTTCTTTAACTTCTGATCAGTTTCATAACAGAGATGTCGAAGAGCATCAAAACAGCTGAAGTCAGTCTTTCGGTATCGAGTGATGCCGATTTCGATGTTTATTTCCCGGAGTTTATTCTCACCCTGCGCGATTTTACCCTTGACCTTGAAATTGATGGTAGAGAAATTTCGCCGGACGAATACCTGGAATATTGTTTGAAAGCACAGGAAGGTGACACTCCGGATATTCAAAGGTATTTGCCTATAGCGGGTGGCTTATTTATTATTTAGTTATTTTTTAGCTTTTGTGGTCGAGTGATGTCCGTGTGTCCTGCGTCGTGAACATTTACCTTGAAGACACTCTAGAGGCAACATTTTTGCCCGATCAACCTGAAATTTGGTCAGAATGATTGTCTTGATAAAATCTCTAACAATTTAAAAATTAGGTCAAGTGGGATCAAAAATGAGGTCACGTGGTCAAATCTAAGAAAAACCTTGTAGACACTCTAGAAGCTATACTTTTTGCACAATTAACTTAAAAATTGATCAGAATGATTGTCTTGATGAAATCTAGGTCAAGTACAAAATTGGATCAAGTAGAGTCTAAAATGAGGTCACAGGGTCAAATCTTAAAAAAAAACATTGTAGACACTCTAGACGCTAAATTTTTGCTCAATCATTCTGAAATTTGGTCAGAATGATTGTCTTGATGAAATCTAGGTCAAGTTCAAAATTAGGTCAATAAGGGTTAAAAATGAGGTCACATGGTCAAATTTTCGAAAAGCCTTGTAGACACTCTATCAGCTGGAAATTTTGCTCAATCAACTTGAAAATTGGTCAGAATGATTGTCATGATGAAATCTAGGTCAAGGTGAAAATTGGGTCAAGTATGGTCAAAAATGAGGTCACCGGGTCAAATGATGTGTTGTGTGTCGTGCGTCGGCAACATTTACCTTGTAGACACTCTAGAAGCCATATTTTTTGCCCGATCAACCCGAATTTGTTCTGAATGATTGTCTTGATAAAATCTCGGACAAGTTCGAAATTGGGTCAAGTGGGGTCAAAATGAGGTCACGGAGTCAAATCTTAGAAAATCCTTGTAGACACTCTAAAAGCTATATTTTTGACCGATCAACCTGAAATTTGGCCAGAATCATTTTCTTGATGAAATCTCGGACAAGTTCGAAAAAGGGTCTAGTGGGGTCAAAAATGAGGTCACAGGGTCAAATCTTAGAAAAACCTTGTAGACATCCTAGAAGCCATATTTGTGCCCGATCAACCTGAGAATTGGTCAGTATGATTGTCTTAGAGAAATCTCGGACAAGTATGAAATTGGGTCAAGCGGGGTCAAAAATGAGGTCCCGGGGTCAAATCTTTGAAAAGTCCTTGTAGACACTCACAAACCCGTACCTTTTCCTCAATAAACCTGAAAATTGGTCAGAATGATATTCTTAATGAAACCTAGGTCAAGTTAGAAATTGGGACGAGAGGGGTCAAAAAGAGGTGACTAGGTCAAGTCATAGAAAAACCTTGTAGAAACTTTGGAAGATATATTTTTTGCTCAATTAATCTTAAAATTGATCATCTTGATGAAATCTAGGTCAAGTTTGAAATTGGGTCAAGTGGGGTCAAAATCTAGGTCATGGGATCAAATCTTAGAAAAACCTTGTAAGCAATGTAGAGACATCATATTTGACCAGTCAACCTTAAATTTGTTCAGAATTCTTCATCCTTTCTAAATTCACTTTATACATTTTTTGACAGTTCATTCAGATGAGCGATTTAGGGCCACTATGACCCTCTTGCTTTACTTCTTCGGGGAAAGTGGTAATGTTACTATACAAAGTATTCACAGACGAGCCTTTGTAGTGATAAGCATTTCATACATCATCTCTAAACCGTTTGTTTTTAAAGCAACAATATCCCGAAGGTGAATCAGGTGTAACTGTCTATATGTATATGGGCCGTTACAAATGTTGCGCACTAAGCCATCGAAATGTCATTTGAAATTCATTCTTTGTGTGTAGCGAGGAATTACGCTAAACTATCATTTTGATAAACCCTCCACCTTACCAGCGAAATTATCAAAACCACATACATCGTCTTCGTTCGTTTAACACAGAAACAAACGAGTATCCTTTTATAATATTTTCTCTTTATTTTTTCTATTGTAGATTTAATGAGCCACGGCTCTGTATTCGTAAATATTTCAAGAAAAGGAAATGTTTCGTATTTGAACGCCCAGCTAGTCGAGGAAAGCTGAAGACCCTAGAAGATTTGACTGATTCTGATCTTAGCCCTGATTTTGTAGAAGATACCAATGTTTTCCTGAACTATGTTCACAACCAAACAGTCCCAATGAAACTAAAGAACGGGACACCAGTCACGGGAAGAAGTATGATAATTCTTTTTATCTTATAACTATACAAATATCCGTATGCTAACATCCCATATGATACTTTTGTGATATCACATAGTTATTTTTAGATCTAAGATATACAGCGGTTATTTTTAGAAACTTGCATTTCAGTTAGAAACATCGAAGAATGCAAGACGAATAGAGGTTATAAGATAAATATAATACGTACTAAGTGTATTGTATGAAAAAATATCTAACTCGGTTGTGAGAATTGATAATTGTCTCGGCAGAGCCTCGACAATTTTCAATTCTCCCAACCTTGTTAGATTTTTTTTTCATATAAAACACTAAGTACGTATTATATATTTCTATGATTTCTTTTAGTTTGTTTGAATGAAGTTCAACGCCGCTTTTGACAATCATTCTAAACATCGATTTCCTGGCGATTCACGCTCCTGTGCTACCGTTCCAACCTTTCCTAGCCTCCAGCTGCAATCCCACTTAGGTTTATGATTATCTGTCCATTTTTAGCTCCACTGGCTGAAAGCCACTGGGGCTATTGTCATGGCGTTGTGTCCGTCGTGCGTCCGTCCGTCCGTCCGTCCGTGCGTGCGTGCGTGCGTCCGGTCGTAAACTTTTCTTTAAAAATCTTCTCCTCAGAAACTACTGGATGGATTTCAACCAAACTTCACAGGAATGATCCTTGGGTGACCCTCTTTCAAAGTTGTTCAAGAAATTTTGATCCAATGAAAAACATGGATTTGAGGGGCGTGGATAATTTCCAAATATGGTAAAAAGTGAGTTTTCTCAGATTCTAATCAATGGATACCAATGAAATTTTACATGAATGATCCTTGGGTGACCCTTTATCAGTCTACAAAAAATCATTATGATCGGATGGAAAATATGCATTTTAAGGGCGGAGGTCATTTCTCTATATGTTATATAGTGGAAACTTTGAGAATCATTTTCTCAGAATGTAATGGATGGATATTAACCAAATTTCACTGGAATGATCTTTGAGTGACCCTTTATCAGTCTACAAAAAATCATTGTGATCAGATGGAAAATATGCATTTTATTGGCAGAGGTCATTTCTCTATATGTTATATAGTGGAAAAATTGAAAAACATTTTCTCAGAATCTAATTTTTGGATATCAACCAAATTTCACTGGAATGGTCCTTGAGTGACCCTTTATCAGTCTACAAAAAATTATTTTGATTGGATGAAAAATATGCATTTTATGGGCAGAGGTCATTTCTCAACAAGTTAAATAGTGGAAACTATGAAAATCATTTTCTCAGAATGTAACTGATGGATATCAATCAAAAATCTTTGGTATGATCTTTGGGTGACCCATTATCATGCAGCCAAAAATCATTTTGATTTGATGAAAAATATGTCTTTTAAGAGCGGAGGTCATTTCTCTATCTGTTTTATAGTTCAAACTTTGAAAATCATTTTCAACATCAGTAGAATCCCAAATATCTAAAAATCAAGTCAAAACATTTATTTGCTTTTACAAGAATTTCAAGCCTGTGGAGCGACTCAAGCCATTCATGGCTTTCTAGTTAGGAAATGAATATGGGAAATAAATTGATAAGTGTCGCCGCCGGGAATCATACCCAGTCCGATGTGCTGTGACGGAGGCTCCTTCTTACATAACTTTATACATTTTGTTATATCTGCATGTGGTCGAACTTATACATCATCTTATTGGTGGCCTTTGTCTAAAAGAAATTTTGTAGACGAGTTTCTTAAGGTTTGGTAAGGAATGTAACAAGGTTCATACCTTTTTTCCGTAAAGTATAGATTTAGGACCACAATGGAAATAAGAGGATCTAGTTTTCTTCTTTTTTGTGTTATCCTTGGTAAAGGAGCGCATAACATGGTGCTTTATATCAATTTTTTCCTCGATGCAAAAATTATTTGTTATACTACTTTTACTATGCCATGTTCTGTACTCTTTTACCTAAATAAACTTGTTATTATTTATTATTATTATTATGTACCTTTCTTGTGTGACAATAAGCAATACCACTTCATAAATCTAGTCACTCGTTTCATAAATGTGATCCGTCATACGAAAATAGGGTAGATGATGTTCTCTTTTCCCTGGTGATCTCTTTTCGCATGATTCTGGGTCGCGTTTTCTACATGAAAATAATTTGAAAAAAAAGAACATTATCACATAGTATGAAAACGGGAGCGTATTATCATTTAAGCGTTATTATATTTTGCGTTCTATAACTCAATAAGATAAATATGATTTCCCTTATATTAGGTACTAGTTGGTAAATTATAAGGATTCAACAATTGTTTGCAAGCTTTCACAGTTATTTCGAACGAAAATTCGTTTAAAAGAGGTATGAACCCGAATTTCAATAAACTAGACCACTGTTTTTGGCAAACGAATGATATTAGTAAGACACCAAAATCAAAACATGTATATTCTTCTGAATGCTTAAAATAATGTTTATTAACATTATGTATGTTACTCTTCAGTGTTCTGTAACTTAGCCCGTAGTTACATTGATGCAATCCGGCAAGGAGCAATACCGTGTATCCAGAGTGCTCTCGTGTCCATGGCCATGATAGAGAACGAAAGTGCGGTTGACGAGGCATTGAGTATCTACTGTAGAGAGATGGCAGCCAATGTTCAACTGCCTGTAGAGACAGAACAAGAGCTTCGTGACGTCCATCTCAGAAGCAAACAAGCTGCGTTTGACCTGTTCTTGAGACGCCGCGTTTTGGATGATGATGATACATATAAACTTAAACTTGATGTGAGTTATACTTTTTCACCATTTTAAACAAATAAACGACCATTCACAAGAACGTAGTATAATTAAGGTTTTGAATAAAGCTTCCTTTCTCGCCTTGCCGTTACGACTTACCTTTGTATAGAGCTTTTCAGCAAATAATCATCTATAGATTCTGATGATACAATTATCAGGAGGAGCTAGATAAAAGACGGTTACTTTTTTCCTTTTGCGAATTCACAGACTTTTATTCAACGCAAATTTGCATAAATGAAATGACAGAAAAAGGGGGAAATCTAAATCACTTTAAAACTTTGAACTATTCCAAAAGGAATGGAGTAACAACCCTGTTTTCAGAATGGCAAAACGATGCAAAATTGTTTAAAATTATACCCTGCTTTGCACGTACGCTTGTCATCCTGAACACAGGGCTAGACCTTTTTTTTATCTATTTAATTAATGAGGGTATTCTATTCGGAATTAAATGTCTTTATGTGAAACGTCACATAAAAGCTGGATATCTTGGATTTCCATGAAATAGACCTTGGGCAAACTCTAACAAGAATTTAAAAAGACCCACGAGTTCTAATGAATATTATATTATTTGAAATAATGAAATTTTGAAAAAAATTGATTGAGAATAATTCATTAACAAATATCCAAATATAGGATTGTTCTTGATGCCGTTTAACCCGTTCAGGTTTGTAAGTCAGACCGGTGTCGATATTTTTTCGTGTTGCATAGATATTCAAATTTTTGCCTGGCAATTCATTTTGGTATGTACTGTATCTTTTAAAAATAGAGTCGTGTTAAAGCTGAGTATGAAAAACTCGTGTCAGAAAACGAAGAAAAGTCTAAAGAGAGATGTGAAGATGTGCTACGAAAACTCCACGCCAACATCTCGAAAAACATAAATAATGGTGTATATGCAGTGCCTGGAGGCTATGAACTGTACAACAAAGATAGAAATGAGCTAAAGAGAAAGTATGATGCCTCTTCAGGACTTGGTGTTATGGTAAGTCATTCTCTCGTGTTTTTTTTGGTTTAAAGCTGGAGATTAAATTGACTTTTAAGATTATTAAGCATTTTTTTTCTTGCAATAAATTCAAAAGATGACAAATAAAGAAAATACAGCCAATTTTGCTCGAGCGAACACGTCTAATAAGCGACCATTTTTATTAAGCGACCGTTTTCAAAATCCCCTTTCTTTAAATCAGAACGTCTTAAAATATAGCTATTATTGGTCTTAAAATTATTGAAACATGAATCCTATACAGTCAAACCTGTCTAAAGCAAGCACCCAAGGGACATTCGAAAAGTGCTTGTTTAAGACAGGTGCTTACTTAATACAAGTCAATTTAAGTGCAAATGGTTCAGTTGGGAACTAAGTGGCCGCTTGCTTAAGACAGGTTGCTTGCTGAATACAGGTGGCCGCTAACACAGGTTTGACTGTATTATTACAACTCACCAGAATCGTCTCAATGAGACGATTCTATTGAGCTTTAACAACATTGAGAACTTTGCAATCTTTGCATATTCAAAAAAAAATATGTTTCCTTTTTGTAAACAACACTTCTTTTAAGCAGATATTCTCTTTAACGACCGCTTTTAGGTGATCCCCTTTGTGGTCGCTTATGATAAGTGTAGTCTGCTTTGTCTTTTTGGCTTCCTAACTTTACCAAAAACTGCTTTCTTGAATTACTCACCAGAAACATATCAACGAGAAGATTCTTTTGAGCTTTAACAACATAATATTATTGAGAATTTCGCAATATTTTGCATATTCATTAAGGTAGCAATGGACACATGGCGTCATTTTTTTCCGCCCAATGAATTTTTTTCTTGGTCACATATGTTGTAGATTAACATTATGTAGTCATTATATCAAAATTTGAAGGTACCTTTTCACGCTCGTTTTCATGCTAGAGTTATTTTCCCTTGAGTGGTATTGGCCATTTTTCAGTAAAACGGTTATATTCGTTTTAGGTCTAGTATAAACTCTGTACTAGGTTATAGCTATGAAACACATACATTTTGATAGACCTTATAATGTACACAATGGCTATTGACAAGAAAATTTCTCTTTGATCAATTGCATTTGCACAATTTGCCTCCAAAAGTTAAAAATGCACTAATTTTTGTAATTTTACTGGATAAAACGCCACAAAAACCTTTTTTTTGAAGAAATTACCCAATGAATTTTTCTTATTTTCCGATATCTTTATATCCTATATTTTTCCTTTATTTGGGAAGAAATTCAGCATACCATTCCATGAAAATAAGAAAGTTTTTTCGTTATTTTACAGTGACCCCTCCAAATCGAATGACGATTTTAACGCCTTTTTATTGTTAAATTTAATTATCCAGTCATTCAATTAATATCAAATGATGAAAAGAGGCTAAATTATGAAGTTTTAACATCATTATTGTACGTTTTTTCCATAAGTAGAATCTTGCGAAAACCGGTCTTTTTAAACAACGCGCACAAAGAGCAGTAAGATAAACGAAAACCCACTTCCGGTTTATAGAGTCAGGAGGCCGCTGTCCATTGCCACCTTTAGAAAATATGTTTTTTATTTGTTTACAAAACGTGTATTAAGCAGCCATTTTCTTTAACGCTTTTTTGTGGTTCCGTTTTGGTTGCTTAAAACAAGTTTTACTGTATTCATAAAGAAAATATAGTTACAGTTGCTCATTGGACAAAAGCCTGCAATGTACATATACATGTAAGGTACCATTTGAACTATTAGAAACTATTGGTTAATTATCTAAACAAATGATATATCTATGTATTAAAAGGGAAACTTGATTTAAATTTCAAAGATGCAATTTCAGAAAAACGATGCATATGTAGCTTATGTTCACTATATGAAGAATGAATCGGAGGCCGTGTTGAAGTCAGACCAAACAATTACTGAAAAGGAAAAGGTTCTTCATCGTAAGTTTACTATATCAAACGCTTTTGTATTTCTTCTGGTAATTTAGATGACCAGACAGTTATCAAAATAAGCGAGATAACTGTAATTTATCATGTAATGAAGGCAGTAATGACTTTATACACTGTAACACCTGCATGATAACATCAAATGATATCAGGCAGTCTTATTTTAGGAAAGAATTTGCATACACTTTGACCTGAATTCCTATGATTTATTAGGTTTTATTTCAATTTAGTGCTGAAAAAATGTTTTCGATAAAGGGATTATATATAAGTGTCTGAAAAAATCAATGTTATCGACTGCAAGAAATTATCATGACTCGGCAAAGCATCGTCATTATAATTCTTCCAACCTCGACCCGATAACATTGATATTTTAAGACACTTATTTATCATTCTCTATATCCTGGTCGTAAAATATGTTTTTGAAGTTAAATGGCGAATCACATTTTTTAGCAGTAAGTTGTAGAATTGTAGTTCAGAATTGTGGTTGCCTATTTCATTTGTATCATTTTATCTTGTGGCACTGTTTCATAAATAAATTCTATAGCTGACACCTTGATAAATGCACTAGAAAATGTCGAAATCACCATTGCTACATCTTAATTCTTATTAAATATATAGTTATTATATGAAAAATCCCTTACCAAACTATTACAGTTAAACATTATACTCCATTTTATGTATTCTTTTGTAAGCACTGAGAGAAATAGAGGTTATTGGATTTTCTTTAATGCTTTTCGGTGGTTTATCGAGAAATAACGATAGATTATCACTTGATAATCTCGCCGCAAAAGCAGTGAAATTATCAAAAACTTATTCCCTGCTTTTGTGCATTTCATCCTATCTGACGTAATCTATGCGGGGCGAAATAAGTGACGTCACAATGAACGTTGCATGGCAATCACGCGCAAAATGACCCGCTTTACGAAAATATGTCCTAGAAATTTCACATTTTGTCTCATTTTTGCAATAAAGAAATAGAATAATCGTTTGTTTTTCGAGTAAGATCGGTTAATATTTTATTTCGTGAACAACAAAAGCTATATTTTCACTCGCGGCTCCGCCACTCGTGAAAATATAGCTTTTGTTGTTCAGTCAATGAATATAAATCGATCTTACACTGAAACAAACGATTATCCACTATGTTATCAGCTGCCCCACTTGGAGATGAATTCTAATGGAAATTAGCTGTTTCTAAATCGAATCTTCTTTTTCAAGGTGCTTCAAACAAAGTTTTTTTTTTATTCTGGCCTAAAATTCATACGTATAATATATACCATCATGATGATAAAAATGTTCCTATTCTTTTAAGTTGAAAGAGAATCGAAGAAAAGAGCAGAAGAGAGAGAAGCAATGGTTCAAAAGAAAATGCAGGAAGCTTATAAAGAAATGGTTGATATGAAAGATCAACATGACAGGGAGTTTGAGAAGTTACGAGAAGTTCATTCTAAAGAACTAGCCAATGAGCGTGCTCGATTAGACGATATAGCTGAGAAGAGAATGCAAGAATTATCCAGGGTTCAGAGCGAAAATCTGAAACAGGTTCAGATAGGGTATGAGAAGGAGCTTAGTAAACTTCAAGAGGCTCAAAGACAAAGAGATGAAGATATGAAGGATAGTATGGAGAGAATGAATGACCAGCTAGAACAGTTGACAGTTGATAATAGAGAGAAGGAGAAGAAATTAACGAAACTTCAGTCGGAGTTGGAGTACGAAAAGAAACTGAGGGCTCAACAAGGAAGGGGAGGCGGTGGCGGTTGTATCATTTTATAATTATATCATAGAAAGAACATGACATTATGGTATAACTGTATTCTTGTTGTTTAAACGATTTTGTGAACATTAATTGCGTTGAAAAGCAAACAATAGTCAGACCTTTAGATGAACTCACTATAGATCTTCAAATACTAATTAAGATTGGTAAAGTTTTAATTATGTCTCTATTGCACCAAATTTCTTTCAGTTTTCTTATACACGTATTTAAATTATTCTTACACATACTTCACCGACGATATAATACAATTATAACGAACCACAAAAATAAATCCTAACAAGCAACTTCCATATCATATTTGTTTTTCGTTAAATTTTTCCGTTTTCTTATTTCAATACAATACAACGTTAAAGTTTATGCAATTCTAGGATATTCATTACTGAAATATATATTCCGTTCTCCAGGAAAATCTGTGTAAACGGTAATGAAAATTTACAATAAACTAAAATTCTAATTCCGCCAAAATTGCAACATTTGTTTATTGTTAATTGGTGAAACAAAAGAAGGCAAAAAAAAACAACATTTATTTCCTCTTAATGCGTTGGCATATTTGTGAAAATATTTCAACGGAAAGGCGAAATTTTAATGCGCTGAAAATAATTTGGAGGGAGAAAATTAAAAAAAAAGAAGGAGAAACAACTCCATTCACTAGTATTATACAGTTTGTAAAATTAAACCAGTAAGATCTTAATGGAGCTTAATATCATCGAGAGAAAGTAGTGCGTACTTAGTTTCAATCTAATTTTTTTCAAGACTTGTGTCCCTTAGACAACAGTGCATTTTGGAAATGGCGTGATAAAAGGACAAAATGAAGACAGTGTAAAGACTCTTTTTAAATATTCAAAGACGGACCAATCTTGGATCACGTTCGTAACCCTTGGTTCGACAAGATGCAAGATGTGGTACATAGATAGGCATTAGATTTTGGTGGTTTGTTCAGTGACCTCCCTTGCACCACGGGGAAACTAAACTGCGAATCACCTTGAAAATCCTCCGCGTTACAAAAACTCGCGTGCTCCAAGATTGGTCGGTCATTTCAGATTTAAAAGGAGCCTTTACACTGTCTACATTCTGTATAGAGCACGCCATTACCAAAATGCACTGTTGTCTGATGGACACAGACTTGTCTTGAAAAATAGTAAAATGAAACTAAGTGCGCAATATTTTCTCTCGATGATATTTAACTGTATTTAGATATACATGGTTTAGGGTTGTATTTTTCATACTGTATAACACTGAGGAACGCCGTTTACCAACGTTCGCTAAAAATGGGTGATGGAATGATGTATGGGGGTTTGAGTCCCACTCAACAACTTGGATCATACGCAGACGGGGCTTCGTTTAACCCTTTGCTGTTTAATCCCTGCTTTTTACGTGCCTGTGATTTTATGATTGAGAAAACATTGTGAAAAAAGAAGAAATTGCTCCTGACAAGCAATTTCTTCTTTTTCCACACTATTTTCTACCCTACTGAATGGTTATTTTTCAAATTAAATCAACTTTAAAATTTCGTTTGAAAAACCTTTGAATTTGGACAAGTCCAAAATTTTGTAAAACAGGAAAGGGTTAAAAGTCTCATGCGAAAGTCCGAGGAAGCGTGATTATCTGACTCTGGAGTTCAGTGCGTTGCCGTCGGACTAGATCCGCTCCTATGATTGAATGAACGTTGTTACAACTATGAATGTAGATAAAAGAATATCAATTGTGAAAATTCGCTAGATATTTCGCTCTCATGAAACGTGTCAATTTCGCATTTTTTTAAATGAAGGATGTGTTTTTCAACGAATGCTAAATACATGTATACCACGGACACACCTTTCAATTTCTAAGCTTGTTTATAGTACATGTATCAAATACTCTTTTATCACAAAGACAGCGAAACTAGAGCGTCGTTTCTGAATACGGTGTTTATGTCTGATCAATGTGGAAATTAATAAGGCGACGGTATTCTACGTTATAAATGAACTGGCAGAGCGGGGCTAGCCGTGGCGTAATTTGGCGAGTTAATTTTTAAATATTTTGGGTTCATTGAAAAGTTAGTCGGCAATAATCGTGAACGCGTGTAAATAATCCTAAAACCAAAATGATTCACGTGCTTAGAGAAAGTCAACACATTTCATCGTTTGGTTACAAAAGCCTCGAAACTACAAAAGTTTGGTTACCAACCTAAGCTTTACGGTTTCAAGTTAATTATATCTTAAGAAATAAATAATAATAATAAATAACGGCTGATTTACTTTACTTAACTTAAGTGCTCCGATCCGTTACTCAGGCTCCGACCTGCCAGGGGAAAAATGGTGGGTTATACTGTAAGACAAATGCATAAACATGGTGGTACACTGCCATATATCGTCATCATTCTAATGATGTTTAAAGGGGAATTCTGTGCAATAAACTTTGCTGTATGTTCTTCATTTTTTTACATTATCCAAAAAAAGGTTAGAAATGTGTAAGGTTAAGTATAACATTTCAGAATTCCAACATCAGAAACAATCAAACCTAGCATTTTTATAATTTTAAAGTTATTTCTTTTTTTCGAAACCCAATCGTGAAAAGATAGATATAGGGTGAGAGAAATAGACGGACAGACACAGACAGAAATAGACAGAGAGACATTCAGAATGAGACAGACAGAGGGAGACAGATAACGAAAGAGAGATAGAATAAGAGAGAGAGAACGACAAAAAGAGATAGAGAGAGAGAGAGAGAGAGATAGAGTGAGAGAGAGGTGGACAGATATGTAATCAGTTAAGGTTCATATAAAGTGTTCCACAAAGTGATGGCTAGCTTTTTCTATTGCGCTAGAGGTTATGTTACCAAAAGTCAAACAACAGTAACGGTTTACTAACCTACTTTGCAGATATAAGATGAACGATTTTTAACGTTTTCCTCAGGTCATAGGTTCAAAAACCTTCGACCGTTTCCGAGCTTACTCTTACATTATTGTATAGTAAAGGGTCCATTACAAATTCATTTAGATTGGTAATATTTTATTCAGATTGGTAATATTCATGTCTGATGTTTTGTTACATTAAATAATTATACGAGAAAAAATTCAGGTGGTGCGTTTTCATTGCTCGTGAGTATATAGTAATTTATTATAAATCATTGATTTCAAAAAACTATACTTTAAAATAAATCGCAGAAAATATTTCACAATATTATGATGTAATGTTGCACCATACCAAACATCTTTTTTTATTAACAGACAAACCGGTACGACACGTTTGTTGACAAAATATATGGAAATGGATTGTTTCAAAAGAGCCTTTTGGGACTGAGTTTTATATCTAAGGTTGTAGTAGTACCTAGTAGGAATATTTGACCACATTCTGGTCAAATTAAGGCAAATTTTACCCAGCCGTAATGAAGTTGTTGGTTCTGAACAAAATATCCCTTTTCCATGATGGTTTGGCTATTCTGTTATGAGATGTTCTGCAACTGCTTGTTCTCGTCTACAGCTTCAATATGATATATTATTTAGCAGGACAAATTGTCTTTTTTGTAAATAGAAGCAGTATTAAATTTGATTCAAAAACTCTATAAATCTTAAACGGTAAGGAAAAGTGATTGCGCTGTATAAAATGTACATCGCTTGTCGTCCGTGAAAACATGATATCCACAAATCATATTTTTGCGCGTCCGTGCGCTTAGTTGTAACGGGGTTGGAATTTGCTGCACAAAACCCATCCAAAATATGCAAATGGGTGTAATTGTACTCCTTTTTTATTTGAAAAGTAAGGAAACAAACCCTTGTTAACACTGTAGATGTCTCGTCTATAGATCAAATAACGTGAAATTTGATCAAAATGTTATCAAGGAGACAAAATTATGCACTCGAAGACTAGTTTACTTGGAATATAAGTAGAAACATTTTTGAGTGCATTGAAAATTGAATTTTTGGTGCGCTCTGTGTGTCACATTTATGACTCATATCCAATCTTATGTGAGGAGTTTAACGTAGTGTCCAGTTAACATCATCGTGAAATTGACAAGATGAATAATTTTGGAATGATTTGAGAATGAAATTTAATGAATGTGTGGAGCCAGTTTTGAATGAAATTAAAGCGAGGTAATTCAATATCGCTAATTTTGTTCATGGTGAACAAAATTAGCTATAGTTATTACCTCCCTTTAATAAAAGAAAACGTACTCTTTTTTGTTTGGCTCCGTGCACCAACCAGACACACTTAAATCGACAACAGCTTATTAAATCGTAGGATAAATTTATCGATTGGAATAAAATGCAGATCGTCTAGATCGATTTCGAAATGTTTTCTAATGATTTCAGATCGATTTCGATTGATTTTAGTGAGTGTTTGGAATGAATGAATGGAGCGCTGAGTGAATAATTTGGCAAGATTTGGATCGGAATTAGTGCCAATTTTACAATGTTCTTAAGGAGGGCCGTTACAGTTTCGGGGTATTTCCAGACATCCGCGAAACAGATGTATGTTTTAGAGCATTCGTATGCACAGATATATTGAAAATATCAACATAGCTTTCCACGCATATTTTGAAAATATTTACAATTTTCTTAAGGTTGCCATGTTTTCGAAAATATCAAAGAAAACTGTTTATTACACCGACCAATCACAATGCTGGTGTGCTAAATTAACATATATTTATAGCCATAGATATGGAAAACATAAAAATATTATAAACTTTCTAGTAAGGGCATCAATAAGTGACAAGTGGACATTTCGCTTTAAATGCTCATCAAAGATAAAAAGTGAATATTTTTTTGAAGCCAAAAAAAGCAAACACTCATATTAAATAAACTCGAAATATGTCAATAGAAAATTAGCCCAACTATCGTTCAACTGAAATTAATTAAGAAAAGTATATGTATCCGGGCACTTTTATTCAATTTCATAAGTTTGAAGTACAGTACCCCCTACAATTTACTACTCTAATTTGATTTTGTCCAGGCATTGTTACGTCCCCTGATTTCCCATTCAACAATAAAAACCATTTGTAATTTTGATACACTTGGTAACGCCTATGGCAGTTGTAGGATTTCTGTAACGGGGTTTAAACTACAATTAAGGGGGAGGGGGGTAGTCATTTCACATTATTACCAAAGTTTTGCCGAATTACCCAGTGAAAGACTGAACACCCCATTCCCTCTGGATCCGCCACATGCACAGCCATTATCCTGATCAAAACACAAGGTTTTCCTCCATGAACTCATTTTCTATATGAGGCAATTACATAATGTAAATAATATGCCATTTCAGTTGCCATGGAAGATAAGATGGTTTATTACTCGATTGAAACAAAAAAGAAAGAAAACATGACTTTCGATTGATTTCAAAGATTTTAGAATTCTATGATTATGTTGATAATTATAACCTAATTTATTTTACAATGGTTAGAAACAATTTCTTAAAATTTTACATTGATCCCTCTTGATTCTGTGGATTACAGAAGAGTTCCAAAGAAATGAAAAAGTACAGTCGCCGGTAGTCATACCCGATCTCGGGACTTCTGGGTCAGGAAGCAGACGGAGTAACTCTTGAATACATACGCTCTTTGAATAATACGAAAGCTTTTTGAAACCATTGCCTATTGAAATATTCAATGTTGACAAAGCTATTGATGGAATATTAATAATTGTTATCAAATTACCGTTTTCCCTCTTATAAACACACATAAACGGAATCAAATAAAGATGGAAATTAAGAGAGAAGAAATGAATTTTTTAAAGGTTGATATTGTCCTTTTTCTACGTTGTCTCCTTTTCCGTTTTCACAACGTGTAACATACGTCATGAATGGGATCTTTACAGGCAAAAGTAGCATATCATTTTGAAGGTTTATAAAAAGAGTAGTGAAAAACGAACAGACAGTTAACAGTGCAGAAAAGTAAACTGAAAAGGAGAGAAATGGCATCCAAGTGACAAAATCTTATTTTTTTTTGGATATGATTCGTCATCCCGTATCAGTTTTTACCGAGGTCGTAAACAAAAAAGCATATTTTTTCTCCTTTTCAAGCAATGTTCAAATAACTGAAAGATGACCACCTTTTATAAGCATCCATTATATGATAGTTTTATACTTACAACGATATGACCCGAACTCAAACATTCCCTTTCGGTGATGAAGAGAACGTGACAGACCTGCGTTCAGGACAACAAAGCGAAGTAAACATTTAGCTCATGCACATGCGAGCAGTGCAGGGTATAAATAGCAAAAATGTTTTTTTTCTGTTTTGTCATCCTGAATGCATGTTTTGTGATAGGTCTATCAACGTCGCCCGTACTTCGTTGGAATAACGACGCACAAGTGTGAAACACTTATTATATATCCTTTACACGGTAATGCAGACTAACCATTTTTCGGATGATCGTTTGTGATTCCTTATTCTGAACGCATGACCGAATTTCATTTTGTCTTTCGTAATAATTGCCAAACCCAGCAGTTCAGGATGCAAAAACATTTGAAAACGTTTAGAAAGAGAACCTTTGTTAGCAGTCGTATCTTTCTGAAATGTTTCGCGAACGTTTTTATTTTGAATTCAGGACAATCCTGCGTGTAGGTTGACAAAATTACGATTGTTTGAAAAAAGGCCTTCAACTGTTCTCGCCCAACTTCATATAAAGTTGATTTTAACAAGGCCCCTTCATAATTTTTTTCTAGGCGAGTTGTCTCCCCAAAACTGTAACGTCCCACCTTAACTGTAACAGAAGTAAATAATGTCTCATTACAGCACTTCATTGTGCGTGTTAAGACCAATTACCCTTTTGTTTTCTAAAATTCGTATTTTACTTTTTTTAATCAAGATCGTAATTGTGTCCATATACCTTTTAGCATTGCCTATACGCCTCCTTTTAAATTTAAGCATTATAATTTTGGTTGTTTTACAAATTGTTTTGTTGTAGAGTCCTAAAATGAATAATAACTTTATTGATATAGTTTTGTTTCACTTGATTATTTAATTTATACTCTCAGAGAAAAAAATCGTCAACAAATAGTCTTCTGACAATGTCCGGTTGTCTATCAATCCATCCGCTGCGATTTCTTACCTACCAATCATCAGAATTCAATGAAACTTCATACATGTACAATAGTTCTTTTTGTGGACTTGCAAAACGCATTATTTTATCTTTGTTGTTGTTGATATTGTTGTTGTGTTGATGTTGTTGTTGTTGGTTTCAAATTCGAGGCATTGTCTGATAAAATGTGCTTTTATGATTTTTGTTTATTTTGATTTACATATACATGTACACACTTTTGTTGTCACTTTGGAAGACAATTTTTTGTAACCTCACATGATGTCGTTTATTCAGTTGCCTGATGTAATTATGTACTTATCTTGTTTTGTACTCATTTAAATCACATTGTGCAAAAATGAAATTTCAGTCTGAGTGTAATCGGCGCTTTTCGCCATTTCTTTGTGGTCAATACAATTTATAAGAAGCTTTTTTACTGAGCATTTACGTGCAACGTGTTCAATCTGATGTTCAAGGAAGTTCATTTGTTCAAAGAATAACTTAAAAATATTTGACATGATTGAGTATGACCTCTATCTCAATAATTACACGCTTTATTGATTCCAACTGTACATAATCGTTAGTTTTCGTATTATATCGGGAGTCGGCCATGATGATTTATATGCTTTTTTTGCGCCACTGTGGGGGTTCTTCTAGATGTAATTGTAAGGTCGACGAACGGCGGAGCATAAGACCCGTGGTTCGAGACTCGATAAATCTTATTTCTATTTTTCAAAAACAATAATATATGAGCCTGTGCGTGACATTTCCAACAATTTGAAATGTGCGTGTGTTACAAACAATAAGTAGCCAAGATAGCTACATGGTCCAATTATAAGATTGTCTGGCTTTTTAAAGATAATTCTTTACCTTACCTTTCTAAAAAGCGCAAAGTGAAGACTCTGGACAGACTTTGCGGATGCACAGGCTGTCAGAGTCTTTGCTTGGTGCACATTTTATCTTGTTGGAAATCTCACGCACTGGCTCATATGTTTTACCCATTACTTGTTAAAATTTCTTTCTCTTTTTTCTTTTTTTACATTTTCATAATAATTTCTTTTACAACTCAAATATCTCTACATGTATCTCTCAAACAATAACAAATAAGATCGTTTGTATGATTTCAAACTCAGAATCCGTGTGCTCTCTCAAACATTTCAAAAAAGGTTCTTCAAGCTGCTTTTAAAAAAATGTAGTCTGATTTACACTTCTCAATTTGCTCATTCAAATTTCGACAAACTAGTAAATTGAAGACAATTCCTTTGATGACAAAAGTACAAAATAAATATTTCTTATAAATGTATCGTCTGAAAACATTAGAAAGTCATTTTGTGATATGATAAAAAAAAGACAAAAAAGACAAAAATATGAGTGCAGATTTGAACCGCCAAATGTATACTTCGTATGACTGCGACATACGCCTCCCGACCACGAAACCGTTAATTACTGTAGCTAAAGTTTTATAATCAAATGAAAACGGATTAAGACGATGCTTTTCGTAACCACCGACATTCCTTGATGGTAAATGTATCCATCGATTAATTTATTCGTTGCATAAAGGTCAAATCTTGTCAATAATTTCAGATTATATCTGTTTACCTTATATCTGTTTACCTTTTAGCCCCGTTTTACCCGACGTTGAGCGAACTTTTGTTTCTATCTCAAGTGATTCTTCACGCTTACGCTCTTACGCTAAAAAGTATCATTTTGTGACAAGCGCTTATCTGGGGAGAATTCCTCGTCTGTGACGTCTGTTTTTTATGCCCCCGCATCGGCAAGATCGGGGGAATATTGTTAACCATTTTCCAGCTGACAGTCTTTCCGTCTGTCTTTCCGTTATTCTCTGTCTGTCTAACTGCAAATCTTAACTAAAATATTAACATTGACAATTAATTCAATCCTATTCAAATTACAAAGTTCACATTTGAGAGATCTATTTTATACGCATCTGCTGGTACAAATGTCAAGATCATGTTATAGGTCATATGTCAAGGTCAAACTTCTGAAATTTTTGCTGTTTTGGAGGCATTCTTGTGTCACAAACACTTCCTTTTTTTAACATTTTAACTGTTTTCTTAACCCTTTCTGTTTAATCCCTGCTTTTTACGTGCCTGTGATTTTATGATTGAGAAAACATTGTAAAACAAGAAGAAACCGCTTCTGACAAGCAATTTCTTCTTTTTCCTCACTATTTTCTACCCTACATAATGTTGTTTTTTTTCAAATCAAATCCACTTTAAATTTTCGTCTGGAAAACCTTTGCATATGGACGGGTCCAAAATTTTGTAAAGCAGGAAAGGGTTAAATCTATAATTAATGTCAGATAATGCTTTTATAATAACTTGCAATTTTCAAAATATAAAAGTCATTTGTCGTTTGTTTTATTTTCTTTTCCCTCTGAAGCTCAATTGAACACAAATGCTCAAGGGGAGCTTTTTTGATCACCAAGTTAACTTGCGCACTTCCGGCCACAACTATTTTAACAAACATCTTGCTTGTAAAATTTTAATTGGATGGAAAATGTGTTAGTGGCAGTTTTGTGCTCATCGTACCTAGGATGATGCACTCCATTGAAATATTTCCCTCCTAAACCGCTTTTCAAATTTGGTCCACAACACACAACATGTATGTTCTTGTTGGTCCAGTTCAAAGACTTATTCGTGCAATTTTGATTCACCCAAGGTTCTGACTGGAAAAGTTTAAACAACACAATAAGTTACTGAAAACACCTCTTAAGGTAGTGGACCCGTAATAGCTTTGTAACGTCTCGGTGGTAATGAACTTTAACAGTGTTAACCGAGGTTTCCTAATGATTTTCATAAGGAAACCTTGGTTAACATTGTGAAAGAATATGTGATCCGAAATATTGCGGAACTATTACGGTTCCACTACCTTAAACCACTTGGCCAATCCGGACCAAAAAAATATGGGAAGGAACGTTACCTTTGTGATCCCTTTTCGTTTGTTAAAAGTATGGCAGGTTTGTTAAATCAGAATATAATTATTCATCAAATAACAACTCTTTATGGCACCAAACTTGTTAGGAACGTTTCTAGGATGATCCTTTTCAAGACATGCAGGATTTTGAATCAGGAATATTTTTGATATGGCACTTGTATCAGGTTTCAAAAAAAAAGGAATTAATTCTTTAGGGAAATTTTTCTCCTTAACTAATGGGCTGATTTGGACCAAATTATGGAGCTCGGCAGGCAGGACAGGGTAGGGCTTTTTAGACTTGCAGCCACAATGAAATACCTTTTGAAACATTCTACCAATTAGGTCAAATTGGACCATAATTGTCTTTACGGTTTAAGGTAGTCGACCCGTAATAGTTCCGCAACATTTCAGAACACATGATCTTTCACAATGTTAACTGAGGTTTCCTAATGAAATTCATTAGGAAACCTCGGTCAAAACTGTTAACACTGTTAAAGTGATAATTTCCGAAACGTTGCGGAACTATTACCAGTGTGTTACGAATGCGTGTATTTGACAAGAGCGAAATACGGGGAGAGAGACAGAGGGAGAGATATAAAGAAAGACAGAGAGAGTCAGAGAGATAGAGAATGAGCAAGAGAGAGAATGGGAGAGAGAGAGGGAGAGAGAGAGAGAGAGAGAGAGAGAGAGAGAGAGAGAGAGAAGGAGAGAGAGAGAGACATAGACAGATATATATTCAGTTAAACGACACCACTATTATAGCTGAAATAACAACTATTGAGCATGGCGACCGTCTTTATAATAAGTCCACCATGCTGCTTGCCATTTCGATTACCGTACTTTTCTGAATGATTTTCAGCCTTTTTTATTGCCCATAGGCAATAGTAATGTGGCCACATTTGGAATTGGTGGGCAACTGGTAAATTGACCACGAAGTACTTATGTGGCAAATCTGTTTTCGTATCACTAGGTAAATGATTTTTAACGTCGATCCATTTATATCGTTTTTGACCATTGATTATGGCGACCATCTCGTAAGCCGGCTGCCATATTGCCTTTGGCTACCGTACTTTTTTAAATCGCTTTAATAAGGAGTTTATCTGAAGCACATTTTGTGCTTGTATGCTAACAATTAAGAATTTTTGCAATGAGTATCCCTTATAGCCAATAACACTTGCTACCACCTTGTAAAATGGCCGCCATTATGTCTTGTCATTGTGGATACCTTGCTTTTTTGAAATAGTATGACCTGAAGTATATCTGTGCCAAGTTTGGTGCTTGTATCACAAAGTTTTTCTTTTCATCGGCCCCACTACTTCGTTACCTTCTTAAAATAGTGCAGCGACTATAGGTGGTTTTATTGCGCATAAATGGTCATTATATCGCGTTTTAACATTTTTCTTCGTGTATTTCGAGTTATCAGTCGCTGTATGGCTCGCGATCCTGAAATATAAATGAGGTTCTATAATTGGAATCAATCAGTTGCAGACGACTTATTCAAGAATTTCTCCCCCTTTTAATGATTTCTGTATGACAATCAGTGTGGTCGGACTAGAGTTTCTGAACTCGTCCATGATCGGTATCGACAGTCTGTTTGTTGATTCCACGGAGAATGTCACGCTACAAGTATTTATAAGATACGCTGAGTATAAAGAAGGCTTCATGGCCATTCCAGTTTCAGATCTAGGGAATGAGTATTACGTCAGCACTTTCTGTACTCTTGGTGGATTCTGTCAAATCACCATAGCAACAACGGTTATCGGATCAACTGATGTATATCTTAGATTACCTAACAACACATATGAGGAGATCGTGTTCTGTATGACAACTAAACTATGGAAAAGTGTTAGAGACAATGTTATTTCCCTTGAATATCCAGAGACTATCCAGATTACATCACCACGTGATTTTACAGGTAAGCCTCGGGTAAATGCGTGCATTATATCAATAAAGTGTTGAGTACGACAAAACACAACCGTGTATCCCCCATGAAATTTTCAACGATAATTTTTTTTAATGCTAGGTTGAAAAAACTTCTTTACTAGGATTTATGATTTTTTTGCGTAACTCAAATGCAAATCAGAAATGTCTAAGCAAAGGAAATTCGCTATCTGTTTATTACAGAAACGCATAAGTTTTGAAAAGCTTAAAATTATTATGTAGCCATTTTCATTCAAAGTTTGAAAAAAGAATTCGTCGTACTTATAGATGAAAGTGTTACGGATTTGATTGAGAGTATTTCACCGAACTGTAGGCCTATATAGAAGTCATACTAATTGGATGAAATGTTCGATGCGGAATTAGTTTGAAACAATACATAAGTTCAAGGTTAACAAAATTATATTCTTTGTATTGGTTTAGGTTCTTACATTTATACGGATAATCCTGTAAGTGTTCTGGTTGGTGCCCATTCTATACCTGATAAAACGAGTACCAGCATGTACCATTATATAGAACAGCTGGTCCCTTCCAGAGAATGGGGAAAAGAGTTCATGCTGAAGACACGAAGTAAGGGCTTTTATGGGGATGTACTCACAATCACTGCTCGCCAAGATAATACGAGAGTCTCCATAAGTGGTTCACAAGATACCACCTTGTCAGTTGGCCAATACATCAACCACCGCGTGCAACCAGACGGGATCACGCACATTGTGTCAAGTCATCCCATACAGGTGATGCTTTTAGAAGGTATTGAGTTTGAGGCCATATCAAGCACAACGTCAAGATTGGTTATACAGGATCCCGGAATGTCATTACTACCCGCTGTACAGCACATGCATTCTGTATCTACCTTTGGATGTCCACACTCTACAGGATCTGTACCGAGCTTTCAAATGACGTCACTGGCGACCACCCCGTCATTGTTTCCACCGCTGAGCGTCGTTTCTACCTACAATGTACCGTTTACTGAATATAAACTAGACACAGCTCAGAATTCTGATTCAACTAGCCATATGTTTGCGTACCAATCTGTCGGTATAGTCAGATGTGATGAAACAGCCATAATGCCATTTACGAAGTTAGTTCTACCGGTAAGCAACTGTAAATAGAGGATAAGCGTTTGTTTTAGAGTAAAATCTATTTATATTTATATAATAAACTGCAAAATCTATATGATTCTATGAATATATAATTTATATTTCAAAAATTAGCTTTTGTTGATCACGAAATGAATCACAAATCGATCTTACTCGAAAAACACACGTTTTCTCCATTTCCTTAATGCAAAACTGTTACAAAATGTGAAAGTTTTGAGACAAGTTTTTTAAGGTAGTGGACCTATAATAGTTCCGCAACGTTTCGGGAGTAATGAACTTAAACAGTGTTTTCAAAGGTTTCTCCGTCAACATTGTGAAAGATAACAAGTTCCGAAATTTTTAATATCATTAGTTTTTTCGGTGAGATATCATAAGTAAATCTATTTTTTATACCTTTATTGCACGATAATCTAACGAAACGCATAAATTAAACTATTAACCTGTTGAATCTAAATGATTGACGATTTGTTCAAAATTACTTTCGATGGACGCATGAAAAGAACTCGTCTTGTATTTATAAACGTAATTGTATATTTCTATACATTTGTACCGAAGTTAAAACGTAAAAACGGAAAATCATATTGACCATCTTCAGTCGAAAATTCAGGCTGTCAGAGTCTTTGCTTGGTGCACATTTGATTTTGTTGGAAATCTCACGCACAGGCTCATATGTCTTACCCATTACTTGTTTAAATTTCTTTTTTTTTTTTTTTACATTTTCAATAATAATTTCTTTTACAACTCATCCCTACATGTATCTCTCAAACAATAACAAATAAGATCGTTTGTATGCTTTCAAACTCAGAATCAGTGTGCTCTCTCAAAAATTTGAGTGCAGATTTGAACCGCCAAAGGTATACTGCGTATGACTGCGACCTACGCCTCTCGACCACGTAAATATTTGTAGGTAAAATTTTATAATCATATGAAAACAAAGTCCCCGGATTAAGACGATGCTTTCCGTAACCACCGATATTCCTCGATGGTAAATGTATCCATCGGTTAATTTATTCGTTGCATAAAGGTCAAATCATGTCAATAATTTCAGATTATAACTGTTTACCTTTTAGCCCCGTTTTACCCGACGTCGAGCGAACTTTTGTTTCTTTCTCAAGTGATTCTTTGCGCTTTTCACTGTACCTAAAAGTATCATTTTGTGACAATCGCTTATTTGGGGAGCATTCCTCGTCTATGACGTCTGTTTTTTTATGCCCCTTCATCGGTAAGATCGGGGGAATATTGTTAACCATTTTCCAGCTGCCCATCTTTCCATCTGTATGTCCGTCTTTCTGTTTGTCTGTATATATGCCTGCAAAACTTAACCAAAAAACTAAAATTGACTATTACTTCAAGCCTTTTCAAGAAACAACTTCATATTTGAGAGATCTCTTTGATATGCATCTGCTGGTACAAATGTCTAGATCATGTTACAAGGTCATATGTCAAGGTCAAACTTCTGAAACTTTTGCTGTTTTGGGGGCATTCGTGTGTCACAAACACTTCCTTTTTTAACATTTTAACTGTTTTCTTAACCCTTTGCTGTTTAATCCCTGCTTTTTACGTGCCTGTGATTTTATGATTGAGAAAACATTGTAAAAAAAAAAAGAAGAAATTGTTTCTGACAAGCAATTTCTTCTTTTTCCACACTATTTTCTACCCTACTAAATGGTGATTTTTCAAAACAAATCCACTTTAAATTTTCGTCTGCAAAACCTTTGAATATGGACAGGTCCAAAATTTTGTAAAACAGGAAAGGGTTAATTCTATAATTAATGTCAGATAATGTTTTTATAATAACTTGCAATTTCCAAAATATAAAAATCATTTGTCGTTTGTTTTATTTCTTTTTCCTCTGAAGCTCACCTGAACACAAATGCTCAAGGGGAGTTTTTATGATCACCAAGTTACCTTGCTTACGTTCGGCCACAAGTATTTCCTAAACATATTGCTTGTGAAATTTCATTTGGATTACAAATGATTAGTGGCTGTTTCGGCTAATCGTACCTAGGATGATGCACTCCTTTGAAATATCTCCCTCCTAAACCGCTTTGCCAATTTGGTCCACAACACACAACATGTATGTTCTTGTTGGCCCAGTTTTGATTTACCCCAAAGGATCTGACTGGAAAACTTTCAATACTACAATTAGTTATTTCAAAAATCTATAACGAAAACCCTTTTAAACCACTTGGTCGATCCGGACCAACCAATTTTGGGAAGGAACGTTACTTTTGCGTTTGTAAAAAGTATGGCAGGTTTGTCGAATCAGAATATAATTATTCATCAAATAACTCTATTGGCACCAAACTTGTTAGGAACGTTTCTGGGTTGTTCCTTTTCAAGACATGCAGGATTTTGAATCAGGAATATTTTTGATATGGCACTTGTATCAGGTTTAAAAAAAATAGGAAATGATTCTTTAGGAATATTTTTCTCCCTAACTAATGGGCTGATTTGGACCAAATTGTGGAGCTTGGCAGGCAGGACAGGGTAGGGCTTTTTAGACTTGCAGCCATAATGAAAAACATTTTGAATCATTCTACCAATTAGGTCAAATTGGACCATACTTGTCTTTACGGTTTAAGGTAGTCGACCCATAATAGTTCCGCAACTTTTCTGAACACAATCTTAACACAATGAAAATCATTTGGAAACCTCGGTCAAAACTGTTAACACTGTTAAAGTGATAATTTCCGAAACGTTACAGAACTATTACCAGAGTGTTACGAATGCGTGCATTCGACAAAAGAGAAAGACGGGGAGAGAGACCGAGAGATATATATATATAGAAAGACAGAGAAAGTGAGAGAGATAGAGAATGGGAAAGAGAGAGAATGAGAGAGAGAGAGTCAGAGAGAGAGAGAGAGATGGACAGATATATATTCAGTTAAACGACACCACTATATTAGCTGAAATAACAGCTATTGAGCATGGCGACCGTCTTTATAACAAGTCCCCAATGCTGCTTGCCATTTCGTTTACCATACTTTTCTGAATGATTTTCAGCCATTTTTATTGCTCTTAGGCAATAGTAATGTGGCCACATTTGGAATTGGTGGGCAACTGGTAAATTGACCACGAAGTACTTTTGTGCCAAATCTGTTTTCATATCACTAAGTAAATGATTTTTTAACGTCGATCCATTTATATTGTTTTTGACCATTGATTATGGCGACCATCTCGTAAGCCGGCTGCCATATTGTCTTTGGCTACCGTACTTTTTTTTAAATCGCTTTAATAAGGAGTTTATCTGAAGCACATTTTGTGCTTGTATGCTAACAATTAAGAATTTTTGTAATGGGTATTCCTTATAGCCAATAACACTGGCTACCAGTGAAATGGCCGCCATTATGTCTTGTCATTGTGGATACCTTGCTTTTTGAAATAGTATGACCTGAAGTATATCTGTGCCAAGTTTGGTGCTTGTATCACAAAGTTTTTCTTTTCATCGGCCCCACTACTTCGTTACGTTACCTTCTTAAAATAGCGCAGCGACTACAGGTGGTTTTATTGCGCATAGATGGTCATTATATCGCGTTTTAACATTTTTCTTCGTGTATTTCGAGTTATCAGTCGCTGTATGGCACGCGATCCTGAAATATAAATGAGGTTCAATAATTGGAATCAATCAGTTGCAGACGACTTACATATTTGCAACTACCATGTGGTTTTGTACACATATAAAATGATTTAAATCAATATGTATATCAACATTACCCTGCCTTGGTCTATCTTTGTATTGGGACATTCAACTATTCCACCCATGACAGGTTGGATATTACGAGGAAGAATAGCTCTACCTCCAGTCCAATGAATACCTTGAAACATTTCGAAAACATTCTCAATTCATACTACCATAAACCCTCCGGTTGTGACGTCATTATTTAATGGATAGATAAAAGGAGAATTTTTTTCTTTATTTCGCAAAATAACACTGATAAAATAAGGTATTTTATATCCGTCATATAGCCCAATATTGATTATGTGAGAAAAACATCACGCATCAAGTCACCAATATACTAAGGACTGGTGTCGACTTCTTTTATTCGCACTTCCCGCTTCTCATCTCATACATATTATCTTTGAAATGTGAAGTGTGAACTCTGAAATGCGAAGTTTAAACTATGAAGTGTGAACTGTGAAATTTGAAGTGCGAAGTATGGGCTGTGAAGTTTCACTCTTCATACTTCACACTTCACACTTTAAACTTCACAGTTCTCATTTCAAACTTCACACTTCAAATTTCACACTTCAAAGTCCACATATCAGAGTTCAAACTTCACACTTCACATTTCAGAGCTCACACTTCTTAAATTCAGACTTCAAACTTCACACTTCAAGCTTCAAACTTGAAACTTGAAACATATGTTTGAAGCGTGAAGTTTGAAGTCTGAATTTAAGAAGTGTCTATCCCATTTCACGCTTCACAGTTCACATTTCAAAGATGATATGTTTGAAGCGTGAAGAGTGAATTAAAGAAGTCACCACCGGTCTTTCGTACCAATAGCAGGTTGGTGTATACAAACGTCTTAATTGTATAACTTTTACTTAGCCCTTCCTCTCATTCATGCTAAACCATACGTTGACAAAAAAATTTTTGCATGTCAGCTCATTTTAGCATAGACTTGCCTCGGTTAATTTTCATTTTCCCTATCAATCAAGCCAATTGTTATAGTATATACTCAACTAAAACTTGCTTACTGAAGAAAGTAGAGCAAAAACGTTTGGGATGCGGAAACAGCTGTTCTTCTTCAAGGCTAAACTTGTTCACTTATTCTGAAATACTTTATGATAAAAACTGGTGTCAAATGATTAACCCTGATTATGAAATGTGCAAATGAAAAAAAATTAACACCAATAGAATTTACAAAAAAAATGGTTCTGTTTGAAAATATACCAATTTTCCGTGATTTGAACTCAAAGCAAGTTTAACTTTTTTAACGACTGTGAAGGTGTTTGCACCCTAAACGATTTTTGTTATTGACTGTACATGTGTACTTTCAAAAACTTTCCTGAAACAAGCAGCTCTTAATTTAACTCACTCTATGGATTGGATAAAAACTGCCGGATTACTTTTATTGACAGAAAAATATTGTCAGTTTCAGGGAACAATCACATTAGATCTATTCAAACAACGGCCACTTAGGGACGAAAGTAACTATAAACACAGAGTTAGATCGGATCAATGTACATGTTGTGAACTCTGTCGGATTTAATTGTTGTGTGTTGCAAAATTATATTATTTATTTATTTACTTATTTATTTTTTTTTATTTATTTATTTATTTATTTATATATTTATCAATTTATTCATTTATGGTCTAATTGTAATTTTCGAACTTCTTAAATATATTCTTCATACGTCTTTAATTTTACGACAAATAAAGCCAAAGGTTTGTTCGACAAGTAGGGATAAAAATGAGTTTACGTATAAAGTACATTTACATTATAAAATGTATTTATATATTTATTGAATATGTGAGTTATGAACGCTTCGAAATTTGGATTTTCTGCGCCCCGGCGCAAAAATTCCAATCCCGGATTTTTTTTTTGCGTAAAAATTAAACGTTTGGTATAAAATTTCCCTCTATCATTTGAACAATTCTTCCTAAAGAAATATGCAAATCAATACGAACAAATACAACATCGTTTATTCTACTATAAAAGTTATTTTTGGAAGCAGAAAATCGGAGAAAGGATTCTTTAAGGTTCATGTAAAGGGTTTGGGGCTCAATTTTAAAGGCACTTCATTAGCCAACAAAAAGCAGTATGTCCATGTATATTGTATATCAAAATGAAGCTATTTATGATCACAGGCAGTTAAGCAACATACGACTTCCATAGCTAAAGCGGTATAGCCAAAACATTGTGGAAAATGGTCATTTTGTACAGAACAAGCAACTGCATGACGGTTGGATAAAATTGGCTCATATTTTAACAAAATACAGTCTAAAGTACTACCCAGGTACTATTACCACCCAAGATATAAAACTCGGTCTCAAACAATTTCCATCCTACATGTCAAACCGATATGACCTGTTTCAAAATAGAGGTTAGGTATGGTGCAACATCACACCATAATATGGGGAAATATTCTCTGCGATTTATTTCAAATTATAGTTGTTTTTTTTTTTTTTGTTTTTTTTTTTTTCAATTCAGTGATCTATAATGAATTATTATATATTTACCACTCTGTAAATAGAAATAAATTGATTGCTTAACAACCTTACAGGTAAATAAACTATTAATGTCTATTTATGTTGTGATAACACACCATACCTTACCCAGATTTACACGTTTAAAAAATTAGAATGACAAATATGACATATGTGTTTATAAAATAAGTCAAAATAAATTGCTTGCATAACTACGTTTTGGGCACGAGTTTTATACCAAAGGCTGTAGTAGTACCTTGGTAGTACTTTAGACTGAACTTTTTAAAATATGAGTCAATTTTATCCAACAGTCATGCAGTTGCTTATTCTCTATAAAATTACCCATTTCCACAATGTTTTGGCTATACCGCTATGGCTATGACAGTCTTATGTTGGTCGACTACTTTAGCTCATACTAAGCTTCATTTTGATATATAATATACCTGGACATACTGCTTTTTCTTGGCAAATAAAGTGCCCTTTATATTTGGTCTCAAACACTTTACGTGAACCTTAACTTTTTTGCGTATCTGTTAACGCAAAAAAAACTTCGTTTGTCGTTTGGCGTATACACTAAGAGGATTCATAGAGTTTTTACGAGGAAATTCCGGTGATGGAGCTTTTGCGCCGGGGCGCAGAAAATCCAAATTTGGAATAGTTCATACATATACATGATTTATGGTAATTCTAAAGTTCATGCTTTTTTACTTTTTGATTTCTTTAAAATTTGCGAAATATCATAATTTCTCCGGAACAATAATACTTTAAATGAATAAGAAAAAATGGTCATCCATTGAAAGATTTACAGCGAATAGCCGCAATACGATGGAAAGTGGTATTAAACCCCCATTAAAACAAACAACCATATAACTTATAATTTTATCTATTCTTATTTTTTCATTGACATATAGAGCATATTGACTTTCCAGAATCTCCCCAAGAAAAGGCCTAAAATAACTACGTACTAAAAATCATGTATGCTTTAACAGTTATTTTATTGTTGCTCACCATTTGCTCTAACTCTGTGTTGTGTGAGCAGTATATTATACCACTGTTTGGACTCAACAACACGGACGACAGTGCTAACACAGAATTCAAGCTGATAGTTACATCATCCGTTAGTTCAGTTATCACAGTTAGTGGAACATCGAGTAACTCTTCAATTCAGTCTTCCACAACAACCACCACGGCGGGCAACATCAATACAATCAGTGTGGTCGGACTAGAGTTTCTAAACTCTTCCACGATCGGTAACGACAGTCTGCTTGTTGATTCCACCGAGAATGTCACGCTACAAGTATTTACAAAAAACGCCGGGTATAATGAAGGCTTCATGGCCATTCCAGTTTCAGATCTAGGGAATGAGTATTACGTCAGCACTTTCTGTGCTCTTGGTGGATTCTGTCAAATCACTATAGCAACAACGGTTATCGGATCAACTGATGTGTATCTTAGATTACCTAACAACACGTATGAAGAGATCGTGTTTTGTATGACAACAAAACTATGGAAAAGTGGTAGAGACAATGTTATCTCCCTTGAATATCCAGAGACTATCCAGATTACATCACCACGTGATCTGACAGGTAAGTTTCGGGTAAAAGCGTGCATAATATCAATAAAGCGTTCAGTACGACAAAACACAACCGTGCATCCCCTATTAAATTTTCGACGAATATTTTTTAATGCTAGGTTAAAAAAACTTCTTTACTAGGATTTATAAAGTTTTGACTTAACGAAATTCCAAATCAGAACTGTCAAAGCAAAGGAAATTCGCTATCTGTTTATTACAGAAACGCATAAGTCTGAAAAGCTTAAAATTATTATTTAGCCATTTTTAATTAAAGATTTACTTATAGATGAAAGAAGAAGATCTGGAATGAACGTACTTTTTTGGATTTGATTGAGAGTATTTCACCGACCTATATAGAAGTCATACTGATTGGATGAAATGTTCGATGTGGAATTAGTTTGAAACAATATATAAATTCAAGGTTAACAAAATTATATTCTTTGTATTGGTTTAGGTTCTTACATTTATACGGATAATCCCGTGAGTGTTCTGGTTGGTGCCCATTCTATACCTGATAAAACGAGTACCAGCATGTACCATTATATAGAACAGCTGGTCCCTACCAGAGAATGGGGAAAAGAGTTCATGCTGAAGACACGAAGTACGGGCTTTTATGGAGATGTACTCACAATCACTGCTCGCCAAGATAATACGAGAGTCTCCATAAGTGGTTCACAAGATACCACCTTGTCAGTTGGCCAATACATCAACCACCGTGTGCAACCAGACGGGATCACGAACATTGTGTCAAGTCATCCCATACAGGTGATACTTTTAGAAGGTATTGAGTTTGAGGCCATATCAAGCACAACGTCAAGATTGGTTATACAGGATCCCGGAATGTCATTACTACCCGCTATACAGCACATGCATTCTGTATCTACCTTTGGATGTCCACACTCTACAGGATCTGTACCGAGCTTTCAAATGACGTCACTAGCGACCACCCCGTCATTGTTTCCACCGCTGAGCGTCGTTTCTACCTACAATGTACCGTTTACTGAATATAAACTAGACACAGCTCAGAATTCTGATTCAACTAGCCATATGTTTGCGTACCAGTCTGTCGGTATAGTCAGGTGTGATGAAACAGCCATAATGCCATTTACGAAGTTAGTTCTACCGGTAAGCAACTGTAAATAGAGGATAAGCGTTTGTTTTAGAGTAAAATCTATTTATATTTATATAATAAACTGCAAAATCTATATGATTCTATGAATATATAATTTATATTTCAAAACTTAGCTTTTGTTGATAACGAAATGAATCACAAATCGATCTTACTCGAAAAACAAACATTTTCTCCATTTCCTTAATGCAAAACTGTTACAAAATGTGAACGTTTTGAGACAACTTTTTAAATGTAATGGACCCATAATAGTTCCGCAACGTTTTGGGAGTAATAAACTTAAACAGTGTTTTCAAAGGTTTCCGAAAGAATTTCATTAGGAATCCTCCGTCAACATTGTGAAAGATAACAAGTTCCGAAATTTTAATATCATTCGTTTTGCGGTGAGATATCATAAGTTAAACTAATTTTTTATGCCTTTATTGTTCGATGAGCTACCGATAATCAGGTTAAATTAAACCATTCACCTGCTGAATCTAAATTTTTGACGAATTTGACAAAATTGCTTTCGACGGGCGTATGAAAAGCACGCGGCTTGTATTTATAGACGTAATTGTTCATTTCTATACGTCTATACCGAAGTTAAAAAATAAAACGGAAAAATCATATGAAAATTTCTCGACATATCAATTATCATTTTTTATCTTATAACTATATACATATCTGTATGATAACAACCCATATGATATTTTCTATGTTATCACATAGTTATTTTTAGAACAATGATATAATGCAGTTATTTTTAGAAACTTGCATTTTAGTTAGAAACATCGATGAAAACAAGTCGAACAAAGGAATTAACTCGGCATAGCCTCGACAATTATCAATTCTCCAATCCTCATTAGATATTTTTTTTCATACAAAACACTAAGTATGTATTATATATTTAACGACGTATAGTGTTTTTTATTTCAATGTTACAGACTCAACCCTGCACCCTAGACTATGATGGGATGTTTCCCGGTGATGGTATTGATGGGGACTGTGGTGGTATTGTTGACGATGATCGTTGTTATGGTATGGCTACAGTTAATAACTTCGCGAAATTGACAAGGTGAAAGATTTTGGAATGAAATTGAATGAGTGTGAGGAGCTTTGAGTGAATTAAAGGGAGGTAATCCTATATCGAAAATTTTGTTCAGGATGAACAAAATTAGCGATATCGATTACCTCCTTTTGATAAAAAAAATGCATACATGTTCTATACACAGCTTCCTATTTCTTCAAGAACCTGTGAGGCGCTAACAATTCGAATTTTGTCAGTGAAATTGCGATTTTTCTCTATAATAATTTATTTTGAATGACGTTGTAGATTCTATATTTTTCAATGGGTTTGAGCGTTTTCAAATGGTTTGAGTGAGTGTTTGGAACGAATGATTGGAGCGCTTAGTGAGAGATCAAGAATGGTTTTGATTGAGGTGAATGTCAATTTCACGATGTAATTAACTGTCAGGCTGTAATTCGTCTACTATCTGCGATAGTCTATTTCATATTGAATGTCAATTTTTCCATTTTCTACAAAACTATTATAAGAGTCTTTAAAGCGACAGGGTTTTTAAGAAAGTTTAACAGCAATAGCAAATGTAAACTTAAATAACAAATTCTCCGAATTACAAACAATCTGTCCGCAACTTAAGTATAGCTGAAAATTACTGACGAAAGCCGATGTCGAACCCATGTGGACAAGTAATAATCAGATTATCGGTTTAGAAATGCAATGCGCTAACCACTGTTCAAAAGAAGACCAGTCGTAAGCGCGTTGGATTTTTAAACCGTTTATTTCAATTTTACTTGTCCGCGCGGGTTATGCTTAAGTTCCGGACAATTTGTTTGTAAGGCTCCGTCATATGTGCTTGAACATTATAAATAACCCTTTTTATGATTTTTTTATTCGTGATAATTGTTTTTGAAAGTAAAATTAAATTCAATAGATTCTCTTAGTGACAATTGCTTTTATCATTCATAGAAAACAAAATGGTGAATGCAACGTTTCATACAACCGATGGCCTATTGGAGCCTCACTTCGAGAACATATCCGGTTTCCGGTATGTGAAACTACGAATTCAGTCGATCTGTGACACACCGAATATTTACTTAACCACGGAGAACAATAGAACGTTGTTTATCCGGATATCAGAGGGAACAATCAGCATTCACAGTCTCTTGTTGGATAATTCCCCCGTCCATTATCAACAAAATTTGAGCCAGTATACCTTTGATTGTGACAGGTAAACTTAAATTATTTCAACAAGAGCTGTCGGGGGACAGCGAAGCTCGACTATTTCTAGTGCTGGATAGTAACAGCAAATTAATATCGACATCGGAAAATTCCATTAAGAGTAATGAATCTTTGTCTAGATGATAATATTATGGTCAAAGAAGCATGAACAAAGTTTCCAAGAAATAGCGTAAGAAGAAATTCAAACATAACTGATATACAACAGTTGCACGTAAAAAATTACCAAGATTTCTTAGTCCGAAAAGGGTAAAAATTTCACTATATTGAAAATCAGAGTAATTGATCTTTGTCTAGAGGCTGATTTTATGGTCACAGAGGTATGTGCAAAGTTTCAAAATAAATAATTACTCTCGCCAAGGTGACCGAAACCCCCTCCCCCCCCCCCTATTCTACGAATAGTCGAGCTAAAATTTAGGTCTGTCTAGTTAAAATCAAATGATTATAGAGTAACATACCTATTGAAACTATTCTAGATCTATATCAATGTATATGTCCTATCTTTCATTAGCCGATTTAGATTAATTGGGACCAATTTTATTAGTGCGAACTGTATGAAAATAAAATGCAAGAACAGGTACAAAATTTCAATTGCGTAGCACCACATACGAAATGTTTAAGAAAACTCTACAAACTCTAGAATAGTCATAGATTCGTGAAGCTAAATAACGTGCGTAGCACTTAATGATGCAAAGAAGTGTCATCTTTTGAAATGATCTTTTGGGAAATATCAAGAAATGAAATTCCGTGAAGCGCAAATTGAATAAATTAATTGAAAAGAAAAACAACTAAAATTGGAATATATTTCTGAAAATAAAATTTAGATTTTATTATGAGTTATTCGGCAAGCGACGCAAATTTAATCATAAATTATCTTGGAAGGACCACGCGATTTTTTTATTCATTTTATAATCTATAAAGATATTTCTAAGTGTATCTGCAAACCATGCAGGTCATGTCGCGTATCATATTGAACAAGTACAATCTGGCACCGCCTCTTGACCTCTGTCACTGAACAAGCAAATAGGTTGGTCCCACCGTCGACTTCCAAAAGACTTACATTGATTTATTTTTCTCATTATCAACTGAGAATTATCTTTAACTTTGATTTAAATAAAAGCATGAACATAAGAGATAATATTGATAAGTTGTTATTTATAACAATTTATTAAAATATTCTCTTAGATGTCCATACGTTTATAATTGCATTACATCAAAATAAAAGCTCTTATCTAAAGATAAAGAGAAAACATCAGTGTACCATGAGAAAGGTTTAAAAGCCTTGGGCCCTGAAATCAAAAATGTTAAACGTAAAGTGTACACCAACAAAATGATATGAAACAACATGGCGGAGAATGACGGAGGTCAGCAATCATTCCATTAAGAATAAGTACGTCGATTGGTAAATCGAAATTTTAATTGTAGGCAGGTATCTCTTAATCGGATAAACGATATTACAGAATTTATCCATTCTGGCTTGTACAAGCTTCCGAAAAAGTCTGTTTTGATTTTGGACCAATCCCTTCGACTGACTGTTCCGGTACTTCCCTGACAATCAATACACCGGAAGTCATTGTAGGCATGCGCTTGGGAGGCTCGTACACAAATGTCACATACTGGATTGGTAAGTAGATATTCCTAGTAAATGTTTCTCTATTTGCATTATCGAAATGTTCCTCTATTTGCATTATCGAACATGTTTTATCATAGTGTAAAAAAATCGCAAAGTCACCAACTAAGCCTCGCATTACATAATACCAAAAAAGTTCCAAACTCGCTAAGTACCCTCAGAATGCTTTATGCAGCAATCGAAGTTATTGAAATCCTATTATCATAATATTGAGGGCGAGTACTTCTAGGGGTAAACAGGATATCTTTAATCAACACGTGATTCTGCCTATTACTGTTTGGTTTACAAATGATATCAAACTTTAATTGTAACTTTACAATGTTTTTTTTTTAAATCTTTTTTTTAAATTCCATATATTTATTTATATAACTCCATCTTTTCGATACATATTAGTTTCTTTTTTCTTAGATTTGATGAAATATGACTGTGCCAAGCTCCACTCAGGTAGGTCCAAAAATGGTGTCATTGACACAATAGAATTAGATTAAGAAACAGTGCATCTTTCAGAAGACGATGTAGCCGTATAAAATATCCGAATCGAAACGGAGAGTAGTACAGTTAACAACATCGTGAAATTTGACATGATGAGTGATTTTGACATGATTCTAGAATGAAATTGAATGAGTGTTCGGAGCAAGTTTTGAGTGACATTAAAGGGAGGTAATCCAATATCGCAAATTTTGTTCAGGATGAACAAAATTAGCGGTATTTATTACCTCCTTTAATAAAATATGCATAGAAGTAATATAAATAGCTTACCATTTCTTCAAAAACATATCAGATGCTTATAATTTCAATTATGTCAGTGAAATCGCGATTTTTTTTCCATTTATATATATTTTCAATGTAGTAATTGATTGTATCTTTTATAGACATTTTTTAGAGTTTTTTGATCGATTTGAGTGAGTGTTTGGAATGAATGAATGGAGCGCTGAGTGAGTGATTTAGAATGGTTTTGATTGAGACGAATGTCAATTTTACGATGTAACTAACTGTTCATGTATACTAACTAGATTTAACGTCATATCTGTCTGACAGCCAGTTTACTGTGACCAATACAGTATGGTCGTCGAAAAGGTGCCTTTAAATTTTGATATAATTCCTATACAATGTTAATCTACAACATATGTGAAAAAGAAGGAAATTCACTGGACAGACGAAAATTAGCGCGTGTGTCTATTGCTACTTTAAATATTGAATCAAATATACAAGACAAAACTTCTTACTCATACAGTAAACAACTTCGCGCAATTGACAAGGTGAATGATTTTAGAATGATTTAGGAATAAAATTGAATGAGTGTAAAGAGCGAGTTTTGAGTGGATTTAATGGGAGGTAATACTTTATCGAAAATTTTGTTCAGGATGAACAAAATTAGCGATATTGATTACCTCCCTTTAATAAAAAAAATGCATACATGTTCTATACATAGTTTCCTATTTTTTCAAGAACCTGTGAGGCGCTATCAATTCGAATTTTGTCAGTGAAATCGCGTTTTTTCTCTATCAAAATTTATTTTGAATGACGTTATTGATTCTATATTTTTCAATAGGTTTGAGCGTTTTTGAATGGTTTGAGTAAGTGTTTGGAAATAATGATTGGAGCGCTGAGTGAGCGATTAAAATGGTTTTGATTGACGTGAATGTCAATTTCACGCTGTAATTATCTGTATCTGTAAACCATAATTGATATTTTTTATAAATTCTGAACCTTCAAAGCTTAAACTTGGCTCAAGAATTAAAAAATACCTTCAATTCCATAATAAAAAAAAAAACACGACAAAAAATGAGCACCCGATGAGATTTGTTCATTGAACCATTGTCAGTATTAAAATCAAAAGTCACATTTCCGCCACTTTTCGCGGAAATTCGTTGGGTCACAAAGGACATTTGCTAATTTATAAAAGCACATTTCCGTAGGTTTTAAAATATTTGGGTTGCAAAGATGCTAAGTCTATGAAAAGACAAGTTATTTAACTTAATTTGGATAGTTGTTTTAGGCTTTTCAGTGAATTATGGCTCTCTGTGCGTGAGAGATTCGCTTTCTCCAGTCTGTACCATGTGTATACAGACAAAAAGTCGGTAAGGAAATGTGCCACCGACGGGGCTCGAATCCGGGACCTTTTGAATGATAGTACGACGCGCTTCCACTGCGCTAAGGCGGCGGCCATACCATATCTCTCGACAGGCCTGATTTCAAAAGAAAAATCAAAATAAAATGAGCCTGTGCGTGACATTTCCAACAATTTGAAATGTTTGTGAGGGGCGAAGATTGAGTGTGTTGTCAGCATCATACTGTAAATATAAAATAACCTGATGGTCTATAGTTAATTTGAATCCTTATCTACCTACATAATGCATAGTTAAGACTCTGATCAGACTGTGCGGATGCACAGTCTGGTCAGAGCTTTGCTTTGCACGTTTTTCAAATTGTTGGAAATGTCATGCGCAGGCTCAAATTAGATAAATAAACAAAATAGAAGGTGTAGACAACATTCTAAAAATGATTGAAACCTCAAAATGTTTGGGAGCAAAAACATGGATGATGCAAATGCATATAAATTGCTAAATTTTGGAAATGTGTTCCAAAGTTTTTTATCTTGGGTGAAAGGGAGATATTGTGAAGAAATGGGTTACACTTTATCAAGTATAGTCAAACGTTTAAAATAAAAAAAGACATAAGACTAATTGTGTTTCTTAGAAGAAAACAACATTTTTGACGGACAAATGCAAATATAATTAGATCATACTATTATTTTCTGTCAGCCTGGAGATGCGGCGATTTCATTTCCAACTGTATAGATTACGGTCCAGATGTATGCACGAGTCACGCGGACTGGGCCGAGGCATACTGTGGACAATATTGTGGAACATGTGAGTAGAAATACGGTCTTACTCTTTGATGCTTTTCGGTGGATTGACGGGAAATAACGAGAGATTTTGTGTATATATATACTTAGTTCCATAAAAAAGTGTGCACTTTTTCTTTTTGTATTTCTCTTGATTTTTACAAAATTGAGGGAAAATTAGGGAGTAAATTTGATACCATAATTTTGGCAAGACCTTTTGAAATTAACAGTCAAATCAGATTTGGATTACGTATCGCATGCTACATACGCGTTGGCTTTACTTAAGCTGTTGAGATTTGACCTCCTTACAACTTTTTCTTTGGTAAGAGCTATGTGTTGATGTTGCATTATAGAGTTGAAGAAGCCATCCCAAGCCTTTTCCAAACAAAAGTTTAAATTTTTAAGCAGGCGTTACGTGTACGTCAATGTAAGACATTGCTACGTTGTTAGACCATTTACTTGTCGTTGAATGGTGCTATGGCGTTCTTTGACATTTCGATTTGCTTATTAAAGGCCTTAAAAAATGATGACTTCGAATTCTATTTGAATATGAATGCTCAATGAATTTTAATGACGTTCTAAATCTGACAAGGTTCGATCTTGTTTAACCACGCTTATTGTTAGTCAAACCACGCTGAAGTACAATGCTCAATTGTATTGAAAATGTGATTTTATGCTTAGCAAAGCCGCAAACATTCAGCTGGATGCATTTTCAGACCAATTGTACGTCTAATGCGTGATGCACATGCAAATCAAGCGAAATCAAATGTCTCAGATTAGCTGAAAATTTTAGCTAATCACGCAATTTTTGTTTTCAAATGTCGTTTGCAAATACTCTTTGGGATAGTCATACGACGTTTCATGACGATAGATTGTGTAATTTCAGAGATATTCAAAATTAAAAAGTGCACACTTTCTTTTGAAACTAAGTATATATATATAATCACTGTATAATCAGTGAAATTCTCAAAAACTTTCTGAGTTCCCAAATGGAGCATTGGTACAGAAATTTGCCTACATTAAACAAGCGACTGTCTTAAGCAGGCACTTTTAAATGTCCCTTTGGGGGCTTGCTTAAGGTAAAAGGGAAATCATTCAATTTCCTGCTATCTGTCATGAGAAACTCCTGTCCATATACATGTAACCAAAAGATTCGGGTGATCTCTGATTGGTCAATATTGAAACTCAAAATAATTTAGATAATTTTCACTGTTTTTTAACCTTTTGCTGTAATACAATCGAATAATGAAATATCTTAAACTATTTTCCCAGTCCAAATTGTATTGTTATATTTCTGTGAGGGGCCTATAAAACAGCAGCGTACTAAGGGTAATCTCAGAAATGGCTCAAAAAGTCGTAGAGAAATGGATCAAGCCATACTAAGCTTCATTGCATTTCATTTTCGAATGAATGGAGTCCATTAAAGGCAGGTTTGATCATTTTCGCATAGTCTTGGACTGAGTCATGCCAATACAATAACAATAAAAATGATTCTTCTCTTAGACCTTAATTTAGGTTTGTATGTACATTTTTTCTATAAATAGAAAAGTGTGTCTTGACAGGCCAAACTGAAATTTTGGAAATATTGCTTTGAATGATTTCGGAGTGGTAAAATGATGTGGAAGATTTGTAATGGCGGCATCAACTAGCGGGCAACATGGAATGGTTTAAGTGGGATGGAATTAATTTCATGATGTTATTTACTGTAAATGATTCGGTGATATATGTCTTATAAATGCGTGAGAATAAAACTGAAAAAATAACTTTCTTTGTTCATACATTTTTCAGTATTGAAGAACTCTAAATACTCCAGATTTGATTTTTTGAAATTATTTCGTTGGGGGCAAAATATCAATATATGTATATATTTATGCGTTTTTATTGTCACACATAGTTTTGATATTGAATAAAATTTAGTATTCCTTTTGTAGGTTCTCCGGACAGCTACGGTCAGTCCTTCATTTTGACTCTACCGTCAACCCTAAACAACGATAGTTTCAAGTATATTTCCGTCTTCTCTAAAAATCTTACTCAAAACTCGAGCTTATCCCTGATAGGTATGTACATACACTGACTAAATTAATGATATTCATATGCCTTTTTTCATTAGAGATAATCAATATGATAAGTAGAACGGGATAGACTTCTATATCAACTAACATTTCAGTAAAAATCTCTTACACAAATTGATAAAACCCACTTGTTTTTGTTATATTATATATCTTAGTATGTAGTTGGAAAAAAGGTTAGTCCATACAGAAGTCAAACAGGTTATATATGTGTATGTGTTAACTTTGTCGATAAATGAAATTAAAATATAAAATTCGTACTTGTAACCAGAGGTACAGATAAGGGTGGGCAATGCTGTTCTAAAATCCTTGTTTCTCAATAAAACCCTATTTTGTGGGTACTCATTTGAATCGTCTTGACAAGACGATTTCAATGGGTACCCACAATATAGGATTTACAAAAGTTTTGCTGAAATATTTTCATTTGAAATTCAAAATACCCTCTCTATCTGTAGCTCTGATTATTACGGTGTATATAGTTACACAAATAAGTCATCTGAACTTTAAAAACGATATTGAAATCGCTAACTGCCATTTGTTAAATTTAAAATCATATTGTTCATCAAAAATTAAAAAAAAAAAACATCCATGCAGAGTGTTTATGCCAAAGAAAGCATTGAAGAATATGTATGCAAGGTATTGGAATCGTAATAGTTCCGCAACGTTTCGGAAGTCAATTACTTTAACCGTGTTAACCGAGGTTCCCAAGTGATTTCATTAGGAAACATCGGTCAACATTGTGAAAGATCATGAGTTCCGAAACACGGCGGAGCTATTACGGGTCCACTACCTTAAGTTGGCAATTGACAGCTACCTCCCACCCCTACAAACCGGAAGTGGGTATTCGTTTATTTTACGGCTCTTTTGTACGTTGTTTAAAAAGACAAGTTTTCGTAAGATTCTGCTTATGGAAATAACGTGAATAATGATGGTAAAATTTCATAAGCCAGCTTTTTTCAACATTTGACATCAACTGAATGACTGAATCAATTAACTCAACAATAAATACATTATTCGATTAGGCGGGATCACTTATTTGCATGGAAATGTATGCGGGAGTTTTTACCACATAAAGGAAAATATGTTTTTTAAACATATCGGAAAATAATAGAAAATTCATTGGGTAATTTCTTCAAAAAATATTTTTGTTGCATTTCTTCCCCTTAAAATGATCAAAATTAGAGAATTTTTAACTTTTGAAAGCGCATTTTGCAAACGTATTTGATAAAAGAGAACTTCCATGACAATATCCATTGTGTACATGTCTAAAGTCTTTTAACATGAAAATGTTTTAAAGCTATCAGCTGGTAATGAGGTACCTTCAAATTTTGATATAATGACCATACAATATTAATCTTTATCATATGAAAACAAGAAAAATCATTTGGCGAAAAAAAGACGTCAAGTGTCCATTGCTTCCTTAACAGCAAGAACAAAATAACTTTACTAAAGTCAAGCAAATTTAAGAGTGGTCAAATGGGTTCAGATTTCCATTAATTCTTATTTAGGAATCGGGCTTACATCGAAGAACTACCAAGTAAATTCACCGCTTTACAGACTAAGCTATATGCAGACAGAAACTGGGGAAATCTTGACATATCAAGCATTTGGTATAAAGGGCGAGACTGACACCAATACTGTGATCCATCTATATGCTAACGAAGATGTAAGAGTAACTGTTAATTATCACATGAAGGGGTTCGACTATCCTCGTCTGAACTATGCTGTTGAACCTGTAGACATTTCTGGGGCGGAATACATGACATCATTTATCCATAGTTCTATCACGTGTCATATTCTATCCAATGAGGGAGCTACACGCGTCTGGAAACTGACACGTGACGCGGAAACAGATATCGGGATTGTCACTGCAAATGAGACAATGATTGTCGGCTTGACAGGTACGGAGACGTCTGGAACTGTATTTTCATCGACAAAACCTTTCACTATTTTCTGTGGGAATACAGACACCAATTTTACCTGGCAACAGCTCCGTCCAACATCAACCTGGGGTAAAACATATATAGTACCTCCTGTTTACGACCCGGATGTAGTTGAGGTGGCTATCAGAGTTATCACGAATAGCGATAGCACGGTTGTTTTATTGAGCGGTAACTTTGATATAGAATTCCTTCTACCCACAAGGGGAAAATTCTTTGACCAAGTTATTGATCAAAGTCAAGTGTACAACATAACAGCAAATAGGCCTGTTTCTGTATCGGTTTTATACAGAAGTGCCAATGCAAGTTTACAAGACTCGTCTTGGATAAGCCTGCCTCCAACCATAAACTTCATCAACAACACAGAACTTTATATCCCGAGTCCTGAAAATGACTACACATCGGTATACATGTCCGCTGTTAATGACAACCTTACAAGTTCAGACGATTCCTTCAATCTCAGCGGATATCCAAACAACAATGGAGTCTATCATACAGTGGATCTACACGATACTCTAGTTGTTGGAAGAACGGCCGAATCTGTAGCCGCATATATGGTTTCTTCGTCCACGTTTAATGACCTCAAAGAGGTAATTTTCAAATATAATGATATCAACGGAATAAATTATTTTCTGAAAAAGAAAAACTTTTACTGGTATAAAACAGGTCAGGAAATCAGTGCCCAACTTTTTTAATTTACAATAAATTTCTTTGTTGCCATTTATTTCAATTTGTATCTAAATTTGCAGAAAATCTCGCTCTAGGGATTACCAATTATCGTTACTATTCCGGTAAAAAGGAAATCTACAAATACAAACCAAATTGACAAGTCACTCGAAAAGGACCACCTGAAAAATCCTTTTAAAGAAAATATCCAAAAAAGAAATTTGATCTAGTAATAGTATTATCATAGATATAGCTTTATAGGATAGAAGAATTTTAGAAAATCCAGTTAAGTCCTGCATAGCCAAAGGATTTTAAAAAAATACCATATGCAACCATATGCATTCAAAAATATACTTAACTCAAAAAGAAACGTCCACAAATATACGTTCTCTCAATAACAACCGTTTATGACTTTATTGCAATTCCTATTTCAACACCTGTAAAAACTGACTTTCTTTTCTAGACCAATCTTTTTACACCAAGGTTCCATGTTCCTTTCCGTAGAAACGCCTTTTTAAGTAAACGTGATCCCTAAGCTTGTGGGGTCTGTTGCTCAAATATTTGTTTAATAAGTTTAATGCGCATTTTAGCACCTAGCAATAGACCTTTTCAAAATCTTTAAAATTTTCCTGTCGTCATATATTTCGTAGGAACAATATCAGCCAAAATTAGGTCTACGGAGGCAAGCCATTTAAAGTAGGCATTGCGCTATCAATACAAACTTCAAACTGTTCCATCGAAATTGAAGTATGGTTTTAAAAATGAAGGGTGGTTTTAAGCTGCTTAGAACAGTCTTCCGGTTCAATTTCGAAGACTTGTGTAACTAACATGTCTTTTAGTTTTTGCTCGTTACTTCGAAGACAAGATATCGATATCAAGTCGTATTGTTGGTTAAATATAGCGGACGACCTGTTAAACATTAGCACACGATTAAGAAATCTGGTTGACATTATGACTCCTGTAAACGCTTAAAATAGCGTTTTATAAGTCATATTTCTAAAGGAAAATGACGGTTTGAAAGCCCGCTTGATAATTGCCGAATATACTGTAACTCGTCAATCGTCCTTAAGCATTTAAAATTATCAAGTTTTATCCTCTTTCGGACAGGTTTCAACCATAATTTCAAGATGAATGCTTACCCCAACTTCTTTCCAACCATACTTTGTGAGTGTGTTACTCAAGATTTTTTAGACAAAATAAACAGCTTTTTTAAACCGATTTTTTGTGGGCATCGCGGTAGAGCTCATATGCGAAATAGGTACTCTTATCCATTATGGAATAATCATTTTCATTTGTGCGAACTTTTTTATGGAGTTTTCAAGTGAGGCGTATCTGTTTAACAACAGTCTCAGGTAGCATCATTATTTTCTCCCATACATGTGTTCATATGGTTGTTCTACCAAAAGTAGCAAAGAAAGATTAAAATTCTTATATTTTTTTTTATTATATCAATTTATAGTTTGTGGACGTTTCTTTGGAAGTTAAGTATATGTATGTAAAGGATCAGATGCTTGTTCATTTAAAGTCAATGGTATAAACTTTTCTATTTACCCTGTACCACTAAACAACATCAGTCAAACCGTACTACTGTAGCAATAACTGTAAGTCTTACCATAGTCACTTTGTTTGTTTAATATTTTCATGTATTGATTGTTTTTTAGGCCGGTGGCCTTATATATTTGAAATGAAATGTTATGTTTTGGTCTGTTATATTCATTAATATCAATATATTTTAATATAATTTGTTTCCATCGATTTTCGTTATTTTGAATGGCTAAATGATTGGTTCTATTCTTCAATGAAAACAATTTTGAGTGCGCAGCTTTTTTTAAAATCTTGCGAGCAAAGTAGTCCTACAATAAATCTGTCTTATTTTAGAGGATATTTCTATTTTTGCTTCATGATATTAAAATATAAGATATGAAGAGAGTATAGTTTAATTTCATGGAGGTATGGAACTAAACATCTTATCAAACTCCTGTGTGAATCCGCGTCGCGGATTCATACAGTTTGATTAGATTTTAAGTTTCATACCTCAATGAAATTAAAATAAAATACTCTCTACATCTCTTAAATATATTTCACCCCAACAGACCTACAGTTGTCAGGTATCAGGCAGTCAAGATATCAACGATGGTATAGATAATGATTGTGATGCACTTGTTGATGAAGAAAATGTTTGTTATACAGGTTACGGGGCGGAACGATTCGGTAAGATCATGCTTTAATGTCATTGTCGCTTTGAAATAAGATTATAATTAAAACCTCAAGAAGTAAACAGTGGCATCGAACATTTTCTTATTTCTTTGGTGGACTTGGACACGAAGAAAAAATATGTTATACGGGTAACGGAGCGTAAAGATTTGGTCCGATCAATTATAAATGTATAAGCCTGTACTTAGTTAATGCCATTTCAGTTCGGTTGCTCTCGAACTACCAAGCTAGATGTTTATATGTACGCATCCATGAGAGGGAGGCAATAGTTTAAGCCAACTGCTACTCAATTCTAAAGCAGGGTTAACTGGGGCTGGCTATCAATTATTTTGTCCATTAACACACCCGTCGATGGAAGGACTCGAACCATGGACCTCCAGGCCACTTGTCAAACGCCTAGATATCACCAGGTCACCAAAGTTGTACTAAATATTTCCATCAATTTCTTTGCGCGCGGAGCACAACACTGAACCACAAAGCTAATCTAAGTTTGTTGTATTCAAAGACGAGCCATGTCACGAGCGGGGTTTTAAATCAGCAGTCTTGAACAGGTATGAGTATCATTCGGAACATCACTCGGCCATTTCCGTAAACTGCAACAGACCTCGGATCATTCGGAACATCGCTCGGACTTTTCCGTAAACTGAAAAGTACCTCGGATGTATGTAAGGCGGATGGGTATGTAACAAAATCGTGCATTTTGTTAGGCGGAAACAGTGAAGGAAAAACTAGCACTGTAGATTTATGTATTTTACAGTAAATAACGGCTGAAAAATCTTAATTTTTGAGAATGACGAATCATTCTCAAAAATTAAGATTTTTTCAGCCGTTATTTAAGAATCTAAAGATATTTATATTAGGATTCGATGGTTTCACCTCAGTGCTATAAGCTAGTAAGGTTGGCGATTTCTAATGTTTTCACTCACAGTTTCGAGGGTTAACGCCATTTTAATGACGTCATCGAGTTTTTCCAAGGGTTTCCCGTACTTTTTAAAAAATAGTTCGTCTATGTACATCCGAGGTTGACCTTGAGATTGGCCGAGTGGTGTTCCGAATGGTATGAGTATATGAAACAAGCCGTTACCATCGATCCACGTCATCAATAAATACTTATTATAAAAAAAGCTACTCTGAAATATATTAAGTGACTAGTTACTTGTGACTAGTTAAGTGAAAAGGGACCATCTGAGAGGTGTGAGAATTGTCGACTTTGTTCGCTTTTCCCGTAATGGGTCACAATGAATCCTTCAAAACGAACCGCCCTTAGCTTTTCCTCTATTTACAGATGGAGATTTGGATGGTTGGTTTTCTGATGACTGTCTGGCAGTGGAAACAGGTAAGGGTTGTTTTTTTTTTGTTTTTTTTTTTGCACAAGATATAAATCATTTGTAATTTCCACGGGTTGGGCAACTTCGTGAATCAGAATATTTTTTTCTCTCTTTTTGTTTTTTGCTCGCATGCCTTACATCGATACTAAGCTTCGCTAGCCAAAGGTGTAGCCTCACTTCGTGATCGTAGTAGGCATGACCCTTGGTTAGCGAAGATACAGTTAGTTACATTGTGAAATTGGCATTCATCTCAATCAAAACCATTCTAACCCGCTCACTAAACGCTCCATCCATTCATTCCAAACACTCGCTCAAACCAGTCAAAATCGCCCCAAACTCACTGAAAAAGATAGAATCAATAGTGTCATACAAAATAAATAAAGCTAGAAAAATATGCGATTTCTCTGACAAAATTCAAATTGTAAGCGCCTGGTAAATTCTTGAAGAAAAAGGACGCTCTTTATGGAACTTGTATGCATATCTTATTAAAGGAAGGTAATCAATATCACTAATTTTGTTCATCCTGAACAAAATTTGTGATAATGAATTACCTCCCTTTAAATTCACTCAAAACTCTCTCCACACACACATTCAAATTCATTCCAAAATCATTCACCTTGTCAATTTAACGATGTTGATTATTGTAAGTTATACTATATCTTCAGTCGTATAGGTTGAGAAATGTGATATGATAAACATTCCTTATCTATTTCGTAAAAATCTGAAAATGATCCGTGACCGTATCATCCTTTATCTTATAACTATACAAATATCCGTGTGATAACATCCCGTATGATATTTTTATGATATCACATAGTTATTTTTAGAACAATGATATAATGCAGTTATTTTTAGAAACTTGCATTTCTATTAGAAACATCCACGAAAACTAGGCAAATAGAGGTTATAAGATAGATAAAATACGTACTTAGTGTATTGTATGTAAAAAAATATCGAACTAGGTTGAGAGAATTGATAATTGTCTCGGCAGAGCCTCGCCAATTTTCAATTCTCCCAACCTCGTTAGATATTTTTTATATAATAGACTAAGGACATATTATATATATCTCACACCATCTTATTTCAGGGACGCCCATTTTGACGTCACCTTCTAACCCTGTTTGTATCGTTAACGTGTCCACATACGGGTGTTGGATGGCATGTGATAATTGTAAATGTTCCTGGGTCAATAATCTGAACACTTATAATGATATGACTGAGCAACAACAAATAGCATACAACGAAAATATCACTGAAGTCTTAATGTAAGTATTCTTCGACAATTTAAACCTGGCAGGGTGTGGCAAACCCGTGCAGTATTTACTAAACATCTACCGATCATTTTTTGCGTAAATAAAAAAAATAAAGGTTCTTCTACAGTAGTAACTAAATATGGAATTCCGCCTTGCATCATCTCATTGGAATCGTCTTCTAAAGACGATTCCATTGAGGTATTGCAAGGCAAAATCTAACAATGAATGATATGAAATCACCGAGTACGATTTGGGATTTTTGAAAAACAATTTTTTCGTAATAAGTTTGGGTAAAATGTGCCCCAGGTGATATTTTTCTTTATCTTTTATCTTTGAATTTCTATCAAAAGTTTGTCAGATTTCATCAGAAACATATCTATATATATGACTGCATCCTTAAACATGAAAAAAAAAAATACGTGCTTTACAAAGAGGACACATTCCGTCCTTGGGGTTGCATCGGCCTATTCAAGCTGAAATTACTAAAATCTGTAAATCAATTTGTAATTTTACACTTGAATAACCGTAAGTAAATTATCTAACAGTGACTAAATGACCAATGATTTTTAATGAAAGAATCTGCATTTTCCCGACCTTAAATGCAGCGACCCGCTTCAACCCGTTTCCTTGACTTGTACCTACCCTGTCAAAATTCCCCGATTAATTTTGTGCAAATTAACATTCCAATTTTATCCTAAAGCCGCTCTCAAAGCACGGTTGCTAATGCGCCAGACTATCAATGTAAATCCCGGATTTAATTCCCGACGGCGGCACTCATTCTTTTTGTCTCCTGCCACACCTACATTGTATGTGGAAGAGCAGCTGGAGGCTTGGGAATGTAGTAAATGTGTGAGAAATACAATGAATGCTAGCATATCCATCCGGCGCGATATGACTGCAAGATTGTTAAAAGCGGCGTAAACACCCATTCAAACAAAAGTCTTTGAACATACTTAGATGGATTGTGGTATCACATACTGCATGGCTGCGATCATGATAAAAAGTCCCCTGCAAAAAAATATAAAAAAAATCTTTAATAAGCTGAACATTTTTAAACGAAAATGTTCTTATTATACAATGCGAATGCAAGCAATGACTCGGGCTTTAGCTTGGTGCATGTTCAATTATCTTTCAAATAAAAAAAGCTTTGAGTGCAAAGAGTGGTCAAAATTTACGTTAAAACATGGGCTTAGCCAAATGGTTAATTCACCAACCCGGATATCTAAAACAGCTTCCACTATCTTAGACCATATTTACACAAATCGGATTGACAGGGTGTCAGAAGTTTTTGTGTCGCATCTTTTACTTAGTGATCATCTCCCAATTTGTATGACACGAAAAATAAGAAATAAATCTTTAAAAGGAAAAAGTCACTTACACATGACATATAGAAGTTTTAAATTTTTTAATGAGTCAGAATTTCAAAAGGATCTATGTTCTTCGCAAATGCATCTTATTGAGACTGAGCATGACCCAGAGCAAGCTCTGACATCGTTTTATAAGATAATTCAAAATGTTCTATCTGAGCACGCCCCCCAAAAATGTAAACGTATTAAAAGCAAATCTCTACCTAAATGGATAAATCCTGAGGTAAAACAAGCTATGTTTGACCGTGACCGTTTTCATAAATTTCATGATTGGGAAAATTACAAACGCATGAGAAATAAAGTAGTCTATCTTATTCGTAAAAACAAAAAGAATTTCTACAATAATGCCGTTAATAAAGGCACGAGTAGTAAAGATATTTGGAAAAATCTTAGAAAGATACAAAACAACGACGATTTAGACTATTTCTCTTCCCCGTTACCATCGGAAATGGTATTTGACGGTAAACATGTTGAAGGAACTCAAAATGTCTTAAATCATTTCAATGATCATTTCATTAATATAGAAAACATTGTGACAAAATCTCAATTCAACGAAAACACATTTTCTTTCCTACAAACACATTTAAAAAACATCTTAGAAGATCAAGTTTTTGACATAGACTATATCACACCTTTAGAGGTCTGCCAACTTATAAGAAATCTTGATACAAATAAATCTTCAGGGACTGACGGAATTAGTGCAAAAGTTTAAAATCCTGTGGCGATCACATTGTCCTACCAGTAACTTCTATAATTAATAACAGCATTGCAAAGGGAATATTTCCAAATGCATTAAAAGAAGCATGTGTTCTACCATTATTTAAAGGCGCAGAAAAAGAAGATCCAAATAATTATCGGCCGATATCAATATTGCCGACTCTTTCAAAAATCTTTGAACGTCATGTGTATAAACAATTGGTTTCATTTTTGGATAAAAATGGTGTATTATCGAATCACCAGTCAGGATTTAGAGAAAAACACTCTTGTCAAACAGCCCTTCTTCGGCTTATTGATGAATGGTCAAAAGAAATTGATTCCGGAAAGATTATTGGTTCAATTTTCGTTGATTTAAAAAAGGCGTTTGATTTAGTAGATCATAAGATTTTATTGTATAAACTCAAATTACATAATTTCTCAGAGAAATCTTTAGCTTTTTTTGAATCATACTTGTCGAACAGGACACAATACATGAGATATGATAATACATACTCATCTCCAAAAACTGTATCTTGTGGTGTTCCACAGGGCTCTATTTTAGGGCCTCTCTTGTTTTTAATCTACATAAATGATATGACTTTGCACGTTGATGCTTCAAATTTAGACCTTTATGCAGATGACTCGACGCTATATAAATCCGGGTACGACCCTAATGAAATAAAGATAAGTTTACAGAAAAGTTTAAATTCTATACATAGTTGGTGTTCGAATAACAATATGCTTGTAAATCCAAATAAAACAAAATGTATGCTTATTGGACCAAAAACAAAAGTTAAAAATTTGAGCATAGATATAAAAATAAATGATACTTGTATCGAAATTGTTGATTCTCATAAAATTTTAGGTGTTCACGTAGACAAACATTTGTCCTGGAATGCACATATTGAAAAAACATGTTCTAAAATTGCCAGCAAAATTTCCTTACTTAAAAGAATTTCGACTTATCTTACGTTTGAAATGAAACAGTTATTTTATAATGCTTACATTCTACCTATCTTTGACTATTGCTGTACAATTTGGTGGAAGGGTGCTAAATATAGAACTTCCAAATTGTCTGTACTTCAGAAAAGGGCAGCCCGAGTTATACTAGGTGCTTCAACTAGAACATCATCAACAGATCTTTTTGGACCACTTAAATGGTTGACTTTCGATAATAGGTGTAATTATCACACCTGTGTTTTGATATTTAATAGCCATTCTCTGTAAGCATTTACACTTTTACACTGTGAGTGTGGCACGCCATGTCTCGGATTTACTTGAAACTTGTTTGATTATCAGACCTTATTGCCCTTAGGAGAAAATAATAGTCTTGTCAATTTGTTTTGAGGTTGCCATGGAAACCAATCTAAAAATTTATTGATAAATAATGGCAAATATAAGCATGAAAATAGGCATTTTTCGAGCATTGTTTTCTTGTTTATTTAAAGGTTTACAAAAAATAATCTTTCTCTTATAAATTGTTTTATCCTTACTCAATCATTTTCACTTTTTAAATTTATTTCAATTATTTGTTATATTCGATGCTTTACCATATTTAGGTGGGTGGGGTAAGACATTTTTTGAAAATGTCATAATTTGACAATTTCTTGAAGCATTTTTGAAAAAATGCAGCTAGTTTGAAATTATGTGTACCTACTAAAGAATAAATCAACCATCCCTCTATAATAAGAAAGAAAAAAAATATTGGGATTTTGTCTGTAAAGGTGGTTACTATGGTAACCAGACAGGCACGGTCAAGTTAAAATTTTAGTATTTTTCTATGTAATTTCTTCGTAAAAACATATTATATGCTCAATATAACTGTGTTTTTTGAAATTCATGTTTGTAAGGTATATAGATGTCATCAATGGTAGTGAGCCAGAAGTCTTTCACTTAAGGTCAAGGTCATTTGTTAACCATTTTTGCACAATTTTTTGAAAAAGAGATAAAAAAACCAGTCAAGATAAACTTTTTCACCTGTCAAAAAGGAAGATAGGCATCAGAGAAACAGATAATTGTTATTTTTGTTACAAGATAACTAATATAGTGTTTTGGATACTATATTAATTTGTAATTTTCACTACCTAGATGTATTTCAAGTGTTGAGTTAGAAAACAATCCCATCCGATGGAAATCCCCTGCATGTGAAACCACATAAATAAATTCTATTCTTATTTATAATGATTCTTTGACCCTCCTTTTACTTTGAACATGGTTTGAGCCTTGTAAATGTCTTGAATTAACACAGTGAGCTTTTTTATGCTGCATATGGTAGACAAATTTTTTAAGGTACCCAATTCTTTTCTAATTTAATTTTGAATGTATGTAAAACAACAAAATCAAGGAATGTCCCTTTTCTTGTAGTTTCAGCTTAAAATAGCTTATATAAAAAAAAATATTTTATATTTTTTTCTAAAATAAATAACATTAATAAGTTTACATTTATAAATTAGCTAAATTGTTAACAGAATGAATTAAAAATTGCGAACTATTGACTGCACATTTTGTTAATTCTATCCGCCATTTTGGATTGTTGCTATGGGATCAAAGGGAAGTAACTCTAAAATAGACTACAAGACTAAATTTAAGAAATTACACCATTTTTTCAAATTATAATTCTAAAATAATACCACATGAAAACAATATATTCTGGTTATTAAAGGAATATATATAAATTTACCTTTCAATTAATATGGACATGTACTGTAAAATCTTCTGCATTGAATTATTGTAACCTCCTGAAAACAGGGATAGTTCATGTATTTTATGGCCATTTTTAAGAGTATGTAATTTTCAATAGAGAATTGTGAAAAATTTAGGGTATGTACCCCATGGGATTTTTAATGTTTTGATAACTAGAACACCTAATCTATTTGCTTTAAACAATTTTTTTCCCCATATACGCTGCAAAAATCTGAAATTTGGATCTGAAATTTGGCATTTTTGCAAAATTCTGACTTTCTATGGCCTGTTTCTATGGCAACATAGCACCCATTTCCGAATGAGTGATATATTTTGTAATGATCTTATATGGGGATCAACTTGTGCAAGTTTGAACAAAATCTGTTCTTATGCGTGCCAAAAAAGTGTAAGTGCTTACAGAGAATGGCTATTAAATGTCTTAATAATCTTACACCTGGATATATGAAGGACATTATTACATTCTGTAAAAACCCTAACTACAATTTACGGTCTTCTGCTCATCATGATATTACCAACTCGAAATTCAATACATTGTACAAGAAAAATGCATTTTCATACTTCAGTATGAACGTGTGGAACGAAATTCCCATTTCTATCCGAGACGCAAATTCTTTATCTAGTTTCAAAAATCAGCTTAAACAACATTTGCTATTACGAAATTCTAAAGTCCATTCACAAAACTTATAAGCATGTAAAAAAAAGAGCTGTTTCTGTCCGAGGATTTCCTATTCCCTAACTAATTTCCTGTGATTCATCGTATTGTTATCATATTTTGTTTTGCTATTCATATACTATAGAAGCATTTGTTTTTTCACCATTACCATTTTTAAACTTTTCATTATTTTTTTTTCATTGATAACGAAGGCAACTTTGTAAAAAAGACTATTTTCAAGTTATTTTCATTTGAAAAATGTCTTAATGTTCTACCTTCATGAAATAAAGATATTATTATTATTATTATTATTATTATTATGTGTTTTGTTTTTGTTTTTATTTTGGAAAAGTCTCTTGCAACCTTATTTGATGGAACGTTCGAGCTAAGAGTTGTTCACATGGAACACCAACTTATGTCACTCAGAAACACACTTAAAACATACATCAATGAGTCTTTTGAAATATTTTATTATTCGATAGTTTAAGAAAATGGAATTAAAATTGTCATGGGGTTATGGAGTTGACATATAGTTCAATAAATAAAGTCATAAACTGATTCTATAAACACCTGCGTTAGCCATGCGCCCCTGCTGTAAGACACATTAGCCGTACTTTTTTCCAGGTGTCTTTGTTGTTGTTGTTGTTTTTTGAATGGGATTAACGCCACTTTCAATAATCTTGAAGTTATATTGTGTCGGCTAGAGCACCTGACAAATGATTACTTGTACTTCTCACACGAGTACTTCCATTACATCCTTTCATATCCTCCAACTGCTATCCCACATAGGTTTGAAAACCACATAGAGTCTCATATTTTCTTTAACAAATAAACATGATCTATTTCAGAAAAATTCTGACGGTCAACAAGGAGAGCCTGTCCTCAGAGCGGTTGAAACTAGAGAGTGCCCAGGATGACCGAACATCCACACAGAGCATGGGCTATGTTGGTTTCCTTGTCCTAGCCTTCGCCTGTCTGATCTTCGTGTTCTTTGACGTGGTATCTTTGTTCACTTATCTTAGGTCCAATATAATAACTGGTACCGAGTGAATTTAAATGTGTGAGTGTGTTTGTGTGAGTGTGTTTGTGTGTGTGTTTATGGGGTGTGGGTGTAGAATTTAGGTCCCTCCTATCTCATGGCATATTTGGTATGGACCGTGAGAGGGAACCTAGCTGATATAAGGAGATCCGGGTTCATACGCCACTATCTCTTCTACGAACGGAACTTCTTGGTACGCAAATGTTTTGTTCTAAAGCACAGATCTATACACGCAAAGCTTCCTCTTAGAATTCACTTCTAGTTTGGCGGAGGATAGCAAGTTTCAAAAAAAGCCCTGCCGCGCTAGGGATTTGGATCTTTGAATTAGTAGTCCGGTGTCTTACAGCTCGACCACCCATTGAATATGATTAGATATGGATACGACCGTAACTGTAGCTTATTTACAACTATGCCTCCCTTTCCCCTCAAAATGGCGCAATAAAAATAATAACTATAATAAGAAGCTTTTTTGTTATTATCGTATGTGTGTGTGTGGGGGGGGGGGGGGCACAGAGCAGAATAAACTGGACAATTAACATTTGCTTTGTATAGCTATCAACCGTTTTTACTTATTCTGGATGTAATCAATTTTGAGAAAGGGGGTGGAGGGGGTGGGGGGAGAGTAAACCACTGCTACTCATTTATGGCTATGTTTACTAAGACAGTGACTATTAAGTTTTTTGTTCAAAGAAACACCTTAAATCGACAAAAGCATTTGTTACTTATACAGAAAATCTTGTGTTAAGCGACCATTAAGGCGACCATCAAAAAAGCAGTCGCTTAATACATACAGTTAAGAACATCGTATAATTGACAAGATAAATAAATTTGGAATGATTTTGGGATGAAATTGACTGAGTGTGTGATGCGAGTTCTGAGTGAAATTAAAAGGGGAGTAATTCAATATCGCTAATTTTGTTCAAGATGAGCAGAAGTAGCTATATCAATTACCTCCCTTTAATAAAATATACGTGTACAGATTCAATGGGTAGATTTCTATGTCTTTACGAACGCGTAATACGCTTACAAAATTAAATTATGCCAGTTAAATCGTGGGCTTTTTTGACAGATTTTTATTTTAAATGTAGTTGTTTTGGGCGTTTTTTAAATATTGTTTGAGTGAGTGTTTGGAATGAATGAATGGAGCACTGAGTGAGTAATCTTACACGGTTTTGATCGAAATTATTATCAATTTAATGTTGTCGTTAACTGTAATTTTATGATTATAATACAGGCCATTTTGATAGCGGACCTTGATTGTCGTTTAGTTTTTACTAACTGAATCCTATGTTGTTGAAACCCCGCTCGATTTGTCTCATTGACTGTCCATGTTCATGTAAGTCTACTTTAGTTTTTATATTTCTGGCTCTGTTATTTTTTATGACTCTGTCGTCATCTTAAAAGATACAGGTGGCGGGAAAGTCTTTCATCTTATGCATGCCTTTCTTAGTATTCAAAATCTTTACAGTCGATATTGCTCGAGCGACCACGTGTATTAAGCGACAAATTTTATTAAGCGACCATCAATAAAACGTTCCTTCAACGTAAGCAAAATCTCAAAGAGGACATTCTTAACGAATTGTTGGTTATTGTTGAATCTTATGTTGTTGGAACCCATTAGAATCGTCTCAATAAGACGATTCTAATGGGTTCCAACATCATAGGATTCAGAACAACTTGATCGATAAACTTTAAATGCTATCGAAATGAACTGTAACATTTATCATGGTTTTTCGTATTAAGCGACCATTCCCATTAACGACCGCTTTTTGGCGGTCCCTTATGTGGTCGCTTAACACAAGTTTTACTGTATTTGAAAATTCGCATGGACTACTACTTGCTTTTCCTACATCACACTCGTTTTGATGCCCAAAGTGAAGGAGTAAGTAAAACATATGTGACCCGTCACGCGAAAAGGGACAATGTGGGTAGAGCGTTAAATGTCGACCCTAGTCAGACTGTGCCGACTGCGCAGACAGACTAGGGTCGAAACTTTACGCACTTTACTAATTTTCTGAATCTAGAATAACCAATCTACCTTCCAGTGAAAGAATTTTTAAAATTCGACTATTTGTTTAACTGTACTAGAACCAATCTCTTTTTCAAATATTCATTTTGCGAAGTTCCCAGGTGGTCCCTTTTCGCGTGACGGGTCACATTTTTGTGAAATGTTGTAAATGATTGCTACATTTCCCAATTCTTTCCTAAACGACTTTCAAGATATTCACCAACTTCTTTGAAGTTTCACGAGTTTAATATTTTGTGGTCTTAAAATGGGTAAGGAAGAATCACTCTAAAAGCAAGTTTGTGCGTTATATGTCTAATTCTTGGGGGTTTTTTTATTCATTATTATTTCTATATCATTATGATTATTATTATTAATTTACAAATAACTTTATGCAGCCGACTGTGACATACGAGAGATGAAGAAAAATTGTTGATTACATTGAGGTATGAAACTAAAAACCTAATCACACTGTATGAATACGTGGAGCGCAGTCTGACTAGGAGCGATACTTTACGTACTTACCAGTTTGCCCCCTTTCGCATGTCGAATCACAAATCTTTTCTTTGTTCGAAGTCTTTATAACAACTCAGAGTTTGAAGGGACGCGAGTTTTGTGAGTCTGACACTCTCGAATAAGAAGCCAGGATTCTCATAACTACAGTTAGTTACATTGTGAAATTTACATTCATCTCAATCAAAACCATTCTAACTCGATCACTAAACGCTCCATTCATTCATTCCAAACACTCACTCAAACCATACAAAATCGCTCCAAACTCACTGAAAAGATAGAATCAATAATGTCAATTATGTAATTCAAAATAAATAAAACTAGAAAAAATGCGATTTCACTGACAAAATTCAAATAGTAAGTGCCTTGGTTCTTGAAGAAAAAGGACGCTATTTATGTAACTTGTATGCATATTTCATTAAAGGGAGGTAATCAATATCACTAATTTTGTTCATCCTGAACAAAATATATGATAATGAATTACCTCTTTTTAAATTCACTCAAAACTCACTCCACACACTCATTCAATTTCATTTCAAATTCATTCCAAATTCATTCACCTTGTCAATTTCACGATGTTGTATATGATGTGAGTCCAAAGTAACCTCTTGAGAGTTCGAAACAGTTTTTAATTCTTTCCTGGAGCTAATTCTAACAGAAACATATCTATTCAATAACCTGTGTAGCTTAATACAGTGAATATTTAAATATTTACACTTAGTCTAAAGCATGAAGATAAATGAAAGGAAATAGTATAGATTTGAAGCAGGGACTCTTATTATTACTTCATATTTGTGGGCCAATCAAAATTTTACAATTTTTTACTTTTAAAATAGATATACAGTTAACAACATCGTGAAATTGACATGATGAACGATTTTGGGATGATTTCGGAATGAAATTGGATGTGTGTGTGGAGCGAGTTTTTGGTGAAATTAAATGGAGGTAAGCCAATATCGCTAATTTTGTTTATCGATATTAATTGCCTCCCTTTAATAAAATATACATACAGGTTCAAAAGTTTTCTGTGTTTTCACGAATATACGCTTACAAAATTCAATTATGCCAGTGAAATCGTAGATCTTTCAAACCGATTTTTATACTGCATGTAGTTGTTGATCTTGTCATTTTTAGTGATTTGGAGCGTTTTTGAATGGCTTGATTGAGTGTTTGGAATGAATGAATGGAGCACTAAGTGAGTGATTTTGAATTGTTTTGATTGGAATTATTGTCAATCTCAAGGTGTTGTTAACCGTATTCTACAAAATACACCCCAGTTAGGTGTGCGGTTATCATGGAATCCAGATCAGATGAAAAATCTCCACAAGCCGACAGCCCCGAGACCATTATTATTGTGACCCGTCACGAGAAAAGGAACTAATTGAGTAGCGCGAAAGTGTCGACCCAAGTCAGACCACACGAACTGTGCAGACTGACTGGGGTCGAAACTTTTCACACTTTGCCAATTTACTGAATCTTGAATAATCAATCTATCTTTGTGTGAAAAAAAAAACTTTTGAAATGTGACCGCCGGTTGGCCTGCACTAGAACCAATTTATTTTTCAAATATTTCTTTCACTGAGTTCTAAGGTTGACCCTTTTCGTGTGACGTGCCACTTTTCAATACGTTCGATATTCCCTTATGTGACAAAATAATTAAGGAGGACCTCTTTAACAATATACTCCTCCAATACAGCAAGGCCCTCAGCTCTCGACTTGCAATCTTTACAAAAAATGTATTTATTATGGTCTTTCAATATTCTTTTTGATTAAAACAAGGCTATTTATCGTCGATTTTCTACAAAAAAACCTCGAAACTACAGCTTTAAACAAGCTGTAGTTACGTGCTTTAAGCAGAACACCGACGATATAAACCATATAATTCAAATGATTGTAATGCATGAGATCAGTGAAAGTTTTGTGTAATTTCGATCACATATTTGCTGATATTCAATACATCTGTCTATGATATCAGTGAGAAAACAGATATCGCATAAATGAACAACATTTTACGAAAGACCCTATGCTCAGAGGAATTATTAATGTCGCTAGTTTTCTTGTCATTTGATGTTTTGTACGCAACTTGGACGTTTCTATAAGGGTTCGAACATGCCGTTGGCGTGAACATCGCTCGATAAAAGCCAGATAGATAGTCACTGTATTGTTGTGTACAAACTGTGTTGGTTTCATAGGTGTTGCACTCATTGAGCTCATCCATTCTCCTGAAAGAAGAGTTAAGAACAAAAACCAATCTCAAATAACCAGTTAATCTATCATTTAACAAGTTCTTACCGATGGGTGATAAAGCACAAATTACCAATCGGTTCCAGGAAAATTAATAAAAGCACAAATGCAAGTAGTTCCATGGAGCTGTTTCTAGCCTGTTTTCTTTAAATCAAAAATATATATATATTTGACGTTTAAGCTAGGAGACCATTTCATAAATTGAACAAGAGGACTAAGATGGTTGATTGATAGAATGGAGGTTTACGCCGCTATCAACATTTTTTTCAGTTATATCGCGGCGGCTGGAGTGCCTAACAATGGATTCCTGGTATTTCTCTCACCAGTACAACCATCACATCCTTTCCTAGCCTCCAGCTGCTATCTCACATAGGTCTACGATTATCAACCCATTTGTAAGAGACAAATAGTCGGAAAGAATGAATGCCGCCGTCGGGGCTCGAATCCGGGACCTCTAGCTTGACAGTCAGACGCGCTACCAACTGCGCCAAGACCTAGGACTAAGATGGTTCTACTCGTTTTTTACACCTGCGGTCCGTTTTACTGCACTTCTAACGAAACAATTAATCGTTGGTCAAATTCACTAATTTGTTCTTATAGCAATGCCCTGGACTATTTTCGGAGAAGATTTTTTTTCTTTTGAAAAGTTCCTACTTCGTGTCTTTGTAAACTGGTATTCACAAGAGCTGAACCAAAATATATACATTTCAGGACCCGATGTGAACCTAATCTAATTATTATACTTCATTTAAGTAAGTCCATTTCATGAAAATCTACCAAATTTCGTGGCAGTCTGCTCTCTGGAAGATTTTAAATATCATTTTCTTTATTTTTATGTGAAATGGGACGGGCCTGCATGAAAAACAAATTTGACCTTGGAGGCATGATATGAACAAACATGGTAGAGGTCTTCTACATAGTGTCATATATTAAATGAGCCAGTGCGTGACATTTCCAACAATTTAAAATGTTCGCGAAGTGTAAACATTGAGAGGCAAATACAGAAAAATATAAAGGTTCCCGATTGTCTACAGATACGTTGAGACCTTATCTATATACTGAACACATAGTGAAGACTCTGGTCAGACTGTGCGGATGCACAGGCTGGTCAGAGTTTTTGCTTCGCGCATATTTGAAATTGTTGGAAGTCGCACGCACTGGCTCAAAAATGAAAGCTGTCAACCTTAAAAAATCAATGAAGAGCTTTTATAAATCTTTTTCTCCTTCTTTTTGTCATGGCAACCAAGGTTATCGGTGGATTTCAATCATTTTATAGATTTAGATATATCTTGACCCAAGGAACATTCCCGTCAAGTTTAATTAAGACAGGCCAATAGGTTTACGATGAGGAGATGATTTAAGACATTTTGGACGTTGGACAAAGAACGTATGACGATAGAGACAGACATATGACTCAGTGGAGCTATGAAGCAAAGTGCTTATGTCGGGTTGACACTTTAAATTTATAGTAAGCTCAAAAAGTCAAATTTGTTGTATAAAATTTACCAAGTTTATATTTGATCAAATTGGAGTTAAAAAGATAAGGCATAAATCTTTTAATTTGTAATTAAACGATAAGGGGCCAATTTCATTGTTCGTATTTGAATTTAGAGACAATATTTAGGCTCAAAAGACATGAGCTGAGATTAAGTAAAAATAAGCGTATCTAGCGAAGTAACAACATATCAGGCAAAAATAAAATGATTCTAATAATAAGGCTATCGAAGATATTGGGAACGTCTGTCAAAATTTGGCCAGCCATTATCATTGAATGAATTTTACAACAAAACAATTCAAACACCTTTTTCACATCTAGATATTTCGGTGTTCCGTATTCAGTAACATTTTGTTATTCAATGTTTTATAAGATAAAAAAAAACCCTGCTTTTGTGTGTTGAAACCATTTTTAGGTTTTTGCTGTTGTCGCTGTCGTCCTTTTCTTGAAGCACACGATAATAATTTAGTCTTTTGGATCTTTAAATGAATTTGAGAAAAAAAGTGAACTTGGAAATGAATATGAGAAGGAAAGATAAATAACGTGTAAAGGTCTTTCTTGTCCATGATATCGTGATACAGACCACTTGTCAAAGCAATAAACAGTTCATTCTGCCATTGCACCAGAGGAGAACTTAATGTATCAATTAAGTTGAGTCCTTTAACGGTCCGAGTTAATGGCCTCCGTATATCAACTGAGATCATTTAGCTATCACTTGATACGAGCAAATTTCACGAACCTTGACTTTTTAGTTACTGGTACTTCAAAGTTACATGATCCTACTTTGTGTGATTTAAAGTGGTTCACTGGTGCTTAGTTTAGTTTATACTAATTTATTTTAGTTCGATTGCGACGAAAGCTTAAGCTTATAGAATCGCTTTCGAACACCCAATCCTCATGTTTTCCCCTGAGAGAGAGGCAGTGGTTTAAACCCACTACTACCCATTTTTACAGCTGGGTGAACTGGGGCTGGCTATTAAGTGTTTTACCCATAAACACACCCCGGCGCCAGTGGGGCTCGAACCACGGACCTCAAAGTCACGCGTCGAGTACATTTACCACTAGGCCACCGAGACAGTCCCCTTTATTTTATCATCCAAATATTCTGGTTGTGCTTGCAATTTTATTCTTCGTGAGAATACGAAAACTATAAGTTAATAACGGATTTTCCGTGTATGCAGAAGCTATCTTGGTTCTCATAATTCCAACTGTTCGAATTAGTAGATACGTTAGTTGAAAAAGCGTAGGGGACGCGCGAATGAAGCAAAAATGAGACTGTGCGTCTATTTCATAATGTACACTATTTCATGTGTACATTATGGACATACATTGACCAACCAGGGCAATCACACAATGTATAAAAAAAAGTTCTCGGATTGTGAACAGAATCTTTTGGTCTAAAGCCGTCTACGAAGCTTGTAGTGGAAACACACAGGCTGATCTGAGTTTTAGCATTGCTCATATATACTAGTCAAAACTTCTAACCGGCCACTTTTAAAACAAAGATAATTTTTTCTGTGGTGTTGGATTTTCGTGAAAGTTGCTTTGTGAATTTTTAAGCAACTTTCCAGATGATTTTGGCGAAAAGTTACCGTTATTTCATTGAATAGAAAGCGCAACATGAGAAAAGCTCAAAAAGCTCTAAATTCACACAGAACTCAAAATATTGTCAATGTAGCGATTTTTGTCTCATGGGTCGTTAGTTGCGACATAGACTAGGAAAAAATTGAAAATGTTTGACAATTGTCCGCGGCATATGGCCCTAGAAGAAGGTGATAGAGCTAATGTATGCAGAAAAACGGTTCATAGAAAAAACACCTAAAACACGTTATTCTTAAAAAATGCATAAAATATAGACTAATAATTCCCGTTGAGCTACAAACTGAAGGAAAAAGTAAAAAAATCATTTTTTTACATCGTTTTTTGGTGTTTTGTTTCAGATCAGACCATATTTGAGCATATTCACTAGATAAAATGGTTTGCCGGTTGAATTTAAACACCATTTCACCATGCCTCCTATTCTTTCTGTTTCTCCTTTAGTCAAAGGTCACACAAAAGTGACAATGTTTTTTTATTTTTTTCTTGGTCTGGGTTGAAGCTAACGATTTTCGGACTTTGATTTGTTGAATGTGTAATATCCCGAGCTCTATTGAGATTTAGAGCATTTTGAGCTTTTCCTTTATTACACATCCAAATTTGATAACTATTGGTAAATCATAATGGAATTCCACGTACATTATGCTTAAAAATTCACACATCAAATTTCATTAAAATGTTTTAACATTTAAAAAAGTTATCTTCATTTTTAAAGTGGCCGGTTAGGACTTTTGGCCAGTATATTTTAAATAGTTGGAAAAGTTCAAATACATACTAGTGGATAAAGATTATTAAACGGCCGCTTTCGATCCTTCTTTGACTTCATTTTGGTTTAGACCTTTCATTTACATCGATTTTGATGCAAAATCCAGTCTGCTTCCTAGAAATCAATGAGTACTCGCGCCTAATGTGTGTGTGGACTAAGGCAAGAACCGAGATCGATAGCCACTTGCGGGAATCGAACTCAATCTTGATCGAGAAGTCTGTGAATGACTTCGATTGAAACTTTCCCCTAACAGATGACTTCGATTGAAACTATCCCATAACAGTAAATAAACATGCTATCATATTTATAGCCGGTCAAACCACAGGACGTATTATGTGATCACCCGTTGCGTCCGAGCGGTTTCCACTTCTTTTTCCAGAACATTACTCTGTCACATTTTGTCCGATCGACTTGAAACTCGACAGTAATGTTCCTCTCATAATTACGGAGTACAGTGAACAAGAATCATTACATTACCTAGCTTATTTATTTAGTTATTCCACCCTTTTTATTCTGCATACTTGGAGATCCAAGTAACGGGCTTATTTAGTGATAATTACCACCTTATTCACCTATAAAACTTTATAAACTACTTACTGACAATAAACACCTGTTGATCCAACCCTATAGACATCAGCAAGAATATTATCTCTTTTTGATCTGCACTCGTGGAATTTGCTATTAATTTGTCGTATACACTTTGTTTCGGCCCACCAGGCCACTGAAGTGACAAAATGATTGAAAATTACTCAAATGGTTTACTCAATCAAGTATTTCAACTATTATTTTTTGTTTTAAGCTTTTCAATACTGTCCTATATTTCAGAACGCCCAAGTTTCACAGCAATGAATCGTTGTCAGCAGAACATCAATAAGGAACTTTTGGCAGAAACATTCACAAATAGGAATTGTATTTGAAAAATATTTACTTTACATTATCCATACATTTGGAATAAATGAAAAAATGTTCTTTATATGTCAATAAATTACATATTCATGTATATGATAGTTCTTTTTGAGTAGGAATTCTGTTTGCGTGCTGTATAAAATAGCCGCTTAAGGTGGTAGACCCATAATATTTCCGCAACATTTCGAACCATATATTCTTTCACGATGTTAACCGAGGTTTCATAATGAAAATCATTAGGAAACCTCGGTTAACACTGTAAAAGTTCAGTACTTTTGAGACATTGCAAAACTATTACGACTCCACTACCTTAAGTACTCGTTCTTGGTCGCTTCTTTTATTTTCTTGTCCAAGTTTTCGAAAAAAAAAACCGTTAGATTTTGCATGAGATACGTTCAAGTAAAAAATGACGACCAACTTATCAGTCAGACTATTTTTCCAAATTTACTGACAATGTTCATGTAATTAGAAATTAGACAAAGTGTAGCATGACTTGTTAAACAATTTCATGTCATAGATAACAGGCAATTTATCATTAGGACTGCTTTAAAAACTTGTCAAGATAGTGTGCTGAAAGTCGAATCGAACACATTCAATTTATAACCATCAAAACACCATGTAGGCAGTCTATTCATACTATACATACATACTTACGCCCAACTTAAGGTACCCCGACACAATTTGGCACTTATTCCAATCTTTTTCAGATAAATATATTTTGTAGAGTGTACCTTTACGATGATTTGACCAAAAAATCAGCATACCTTACCATGCATTTTTCGTAGAAAATCGGGATTTTTGATAATATCAATTTTACTTGCAAAAATGTCAAGAAACGGACAATAAGAAGCTGAAATGCGACTTTCAATAAAATTGAGGTGGTATACATAATTAATTAAATACAAAAAAATGTAAAATATCGGATAAGTAACATTTACAAGACGAAATACAGGAAAAACGTTCTCGAAAAATACTCTTTTTTCCGACGAAATCTAAATTTTATTTTAGAATCAACGAAAAACATACACCTGTATTTAATATAGTTGAAAGAAAATGATAGAAAATTAGTTTAACATTAGAAGATTTAGAAAAGGTAAAGTAAAGTAGGTGTATCCAGGCATTTTTGGCCACGTTGCTTTCCATCAAACCACCAACCCTCCAAGTTCAGGCGCTCACCTATTTTCGTATTCCGATAAGATAAGAGTTTGATGATATTTGCTGTATAACATAAAACATGTACCTCATTACTATTTATGTAACTGCTATTTAAGTTTCAATAACGGATAATCCAGGCACGTAGGAAGCAATTTAGGGGGATGGATGGGTTAGAAGAAGACTCGTTCATTTGAGGTTCTTCTCTCATTGCAAGACAAAATAGAATTTCGATTTCTACGCCTGTAATAATTACTGAGAAGGAAGGGGACTTCTTCTTCTTTTACATAGGAAAATGCATATGCAAGACAAAATAAATTTATAATCAACACAATCATCATGCATATGTCATAAGAAGACGCATTTCAGGAAAAAAACCTTAAAGCGTCCATGATATAATAAATATCTAAGTGTCATTTGTTTAATCTTCTAGCAAATTGATTCAAATGACAACAGACAGTTGAAAGGTAATGCCATGTCAGAGAAAGGTCAGGTTATAACATTATTAGAAAAGGAATACTTGCTTGCAACAAGAGTCTTGTTACTTCCAATAAATTATCCCGATTTTCCATAAATACGCTATGAAGGAAATAAAAGTTCATCGTTTAAGCCTACGTGACATTGTTAAAGTAGTTCTATAAAGTTTTATTCCACTGACCCTGTCGGAACAAGTTTTTGTAACGTTGAAAAGGAAGAAAATGCTCGTGAATCTATATTGCACAATTTTCAAGAAGGTTTATAATTTAAAACCAAATAAGTTTTACCTCAATATGAAATAATTTTCATTTTATTGCAATATAATTGCAAAACAAAATAACAATAAAGATAGAATATCAAAAGGCACCAACCTAAAATATCAAATATAACGAAAGGCATAAACTTTTATTAAAGGGATGTAATATGTTTTCGTTATTTTTGCTTATTCTAGTTAAGGTTTCCAATTGTGTCAGGGTACCTTAACTAGCACAACATGACATGTTTCTTATGTATGAAATAACATACAGTAAAGTATAAAAGGTAAACAAAATGACAAAGATTCAAGAAAAGAAAAGATCGGAATTATTGCATAAAGTGTTTACGTATTGTAGCCTATCGACCTTGTTGATGTCACAAATACCGACAAATATACCAGTATGTCTATTTCAACATACTTAAACCGTTTATGTGATTACATGTTCTAAAAAAAGGTAAATTTTGGGCGATGAGCCATGAAATCTATTTTCATTTTTACATTCCCGAGATCAGCTTTGAAAATAAAACTATATGTTGAATTGAACACACGAATGTCAAAAATAACGCCAATATACATGTATCAGTCTGTTTATTTCTTACACGTGTACGTTACATGTTATAAAATTAAGCATATCATTTAATATCATACACAACGGCAAATATATTTGGTGAACCATATAAGCTATAACTCGAATACGCTATTGTGACGTGTGATTACAGTACATAATCCAATCGACGAGTCAAAATAGCGAATTCTAACTATACCAGTCCGGCAATGACTATATACTTACGTTCCATGTTATTACATAACGTGTTGTATGTCAAATTGAAAACATTCATGTCATAAATAACGGCCAATATTCCAGTCAGACTTTCTCTACATGGTGCGATGATTTCTTCAATGCAGGATAAGATTGAGTCTTTGTCTCTGAAATTGTATAGCCAATAGGTAGGAAAGAAGTCACATTTTGACATTTATTCATGGCAAAAGTAAATCGGATGTCAGGGGAGTTGTTTCTGCAATCTAACATTTAGAAATACATGTATAACGCATTACGTACGTAAATTGTCTTAAATGTGAGAGAGTTTTGTAAAATCTGGCTTAAAATTCGCATTACTCTCGGTGCATACTTTGTAACAATATAAAATCAAAGGACTGAAAGTCCTGAAAGTCGCCATGAGGATGATACCATGATATTTTCGAACTTTGGTTGTTTGTGATCAAAACTCAGATTTTGAGACAAGAATAATCCGACATTGTTTACAGGCAAACAGATGATAAGAGATCACAATAGATCACCCCCAAGCACTTACTGATCTTAAAACAGCTGAATTACAAGCTCCTTTTGTTCAGGTTGCTGTTCAATTTCAGATGCTAAGCCTTTTCTATCAATTCGAGGGTTCTGTTTGACAGATTCTAAGCAGATTCTGACTGATCGAATGTAGTTTTAAAGCACTTTTAACAGTATGTCATATTGTGATGGATGCAACACCTACACATCGATTTCCCACCACTATTACCACATCCTCTCTGAGCATCCAGTGTTTTATTGCACTTAGGTTTATAATTATCAACAATTAACCAAATGGCGAATTTTTTGGGTGATACAATTTGAAAAGAGTTGCAGACGACAAAATATACTATATTAACCCTTTCCCAAACAACAACATTTAAGGGTGGTCCACTTCAAACTCTGCTGCAGAAAGCGAAACAAAAGTTAATGCAGGTGTAATGGATGTACAATATAGCTCAGAAAATATTGAGATACAAGAGCTGTCACTGTAAGATGAAAATGCCACAGACACCGCTTTGATCGTCATAAGATCAAGGTCATCCAGGGGTCAAGGTAATCAAAGTATGTGCCTTCAAAAAGGTAATGTGCCAATGAATGTTGTACTAAAATATGAAGTGAATATGTTAAGTAATAAGGAAATTATGGCCAATGTTAAAGTTTTTTTTGCCAATGTTAAAGTTTTTGGACTTTTATCGTCACAATGTCAAGGTCATCCATGGGTCAAGGTCATCAAAGTATGTGCCTACAAAAAGGTAATGTGACAAGGAATGTTGTACTAAAATATGAAGTAAATATGTTAAGTAATAAGGAAGTTATGGCCATTGTTAAAGTTTTGGGGCATTATTAAAGTTTTTGGACGGCATGACGGACGGACAGATGAACAATTAAAAAACTATATGCCTCCCTATCTGGGGCATAATAGGGAGAAAATGCTGATTATCAGCATTTTCTTCTTTTGTCTCAATGTTTTCCCAAGCTATTTCATGAATGGACATCAAAACCCGGTCTTGTTTGGGAAAGGGTTAAAAGGAGACAATTTGTATGTTACACCACACTCAAATTTTGTCATTACTGCTGCCGTATGTTCAAAACGAAAGTAAAACCTAGCTGACTGATTTGACATCGATGTTCAGAATTCCATTCGCAAATAGCACTCTTGAATTCTTATCAACAATATCTTTACTTGACCGGTTCAATGTTAACCGATATCGTGTAGAATTGAAAAGTTGTGTACTGGCTTATCAAAATCATAGTATCATAAAAGCGGTTACAAAATAGAATTAGGTCAATACAATGGAAGCCCTCGGCTCAAGCACTATCAGAATTTTTTTCTTATATAAATTGCCCACCACTAATTAATTCATCAAATACATTGAACGAATATTTGTGTGGAAGTGAAATACAAAGCGGTACCGTTTTTGTTTTACATGTAAAAATCTTAGGCGTCAATCTTTCCATTATGGCGGCCAATAAAATTTGTAGAATCCTCGGCGTACTAATTTTGCAACTCAAATTTACTTTTGACATCAAGATATCCGTTATGAAGTTTTCATAAGATTGTGTTTATCTTCAAAAGGAAAAATACAAGTCTAAGTATTACATTAAACAAACAAAATAGCTGCTTTTTTTAAACTGTCTGCACTACTTTTTGGTGTCATGTGGTCCGGTGCAAAGAGATAGAGTAAATTCCAGAAAAAAAGTAGTTCTTTGCCTAAACCAGTTTACAGACACCCTGTACACTATCACCATATACATCCTTCCAGCTAATCGCAATAAGTCTGCCATTTTGACAAATGGCGACTTAAAAAGGATATGATGCTATTTCGATTCGTCTTACTGGTTGTCAAAAAGTCTTCTAAACACAACATTTTTATACTTGCGCACACATTACATCGCTTATATATTGCTCAAACTTGCGAAATCTTAAGATAAATAAATATTATTTTTCTTAAGAAAAAATAATCATAGGAAACCTAGTGAATGATTCGAACTCATGGTGGTGTGAATATAATAACCTGATCACAATTTTGTATTCAAACTGTTATAAGATTTCTAGTTTGAATCATTCATGATTGCAAAATATACATTTATCAGCTTCTTAAAGAACATTTTGAAAAAAAGAACAAGAAAAGTATCTTCTTTGAATTGCATACACCTACTTGCAAAATAATTTAATCTCTGTAGCATTCATGGCAATTGGCATGTTGTCAATAAGCCTGTAGTTCAGTGATATCGTGCAGTTCTGTATATGACTACCCAGATCTTGACACTGAGACTCGAACCCCGTACCGCCTAGCGCGTGTCCTCTTACAAGACGGTCTTTATACAGCATTAGAATTAACATAAATGGAACTGTAATAAAATATAGAAAAAAAGTTGTGTCTTGATTGCGAAAATTTCAGTTGAAAAACAAACAGCCAGAAATCCCCTCGTAACTACAGCTTTAACTAAGCTGTAGTTGCGAGGTTTTAGAATGGAAACGGCAATATTTTCGAAAGAATGGGAAAAGGCGAAATACAAGCGTTTGAATGTAAAGTGTAAGCGCACAAAAAAGTAAAAAAGTGATCAAGATCAGGATTTAACTTTGCCAGGAACAATCTCACGAAAATTCGTATTCATGCTTATCCGATGTTTATCCGTTGAATATTTGTTCACGTTCGATGATATCTAATTCCGTTCCCTCCGCTTTGATAAAAAAAGTGTTGTTTTTTTTATTTTCTTAAAAGAAAATCGATCTTCTCAGATAATACTTTAAGAAATCAACACTCGTGATTGCTCAAGAAAAGTGTTGTTTATGGTATTAAGAGTTTTGTTCTAGGCGCCAAATCGACTTGAAACATTACTCTCTGTCATTATTCATTCATATCTAAAATCTTTTCGTCATTACGAGATCGGTTTGAGAGTGTTGATGCGTAATTTGATATATTTATAGAATTTTATAATACTTTGTGAGTTACACAAGGAAACATTGATGTGTTTTATCAAGAACTACTTTTACCTCACAAAACTTTTGACGTTTAAAACTCGTTTTAATCGTTATTTCGATAAAATGCTGAAACGTGGAGCTAACGGTTCAAATTAGTTAGAACTAATGTGGACAAGTGCCACTCTAATTAGTGTATAAAATTCCTATGATCAGATAGTCTTTACACGAACACGTTTTAAAACAAGTGATTACTTTTTTTTAAAAAAGTGCCACAATACCGTCGCCCCGCAATACTGATACAAGATACAAGATTTTATTCAGAAAACTCACATAACACAGTGGGTGTCCTCCAATGAAAAGATCATAACATAGTGAAATTATATAGCAGCAAGAAAAAGTCGTAATAAGATTATCTTAACATAATAGATGTTGTAATGTAGTCACAGATATATTTAGTTTCTACAATGTTTACTGGGTTCATTAGACGAGTAAATAATTGTAATGCAATATCTGTGCAACGTCATAATCATTTGAATTAAAACAATTTAGGAATTAGGATTTTTTTTAATTTGGTCACAAGTCAAGTTGGCGGTAACATAGTTAAAAGCAAGGGACACTAAAGGTTTTTTGTGTGGCTGTTGTTGTTCTGATTTAATACGCCCGTCGAAAGATGCGATCACCCGTGGAGTCAAGCGTCCGGGTATCCCGTATTCCGTGTCCGGCGTCCGTTGTCTGGCATCCGGCATGCGGATTACATCGTTTTCTTTGTCCGGAACATTACTCTTTCACATTATGTCCGACTGACTTGAAACTTGGTGGTTATATTCCTCTCATGATTACGAAGTGCATTGTACAATAACTCTACACAGCTTAAGTTTTGAGTAATTTCCCTTTGTTGGTTTTCATACTTGGACACCCAGAAGTATAACGGGCGTATCTTGCGACAATTTATCTTTTTTTCTCTTTATAATAATTCAATTCGATAAGTTTTGGAAATATCATGGCGGTTGACGGAAACTGTAAATGAAAAGAAAATTTAGTAAATGAAATGAAGCTTAAAATAATATAAACTTTTCAAAGGGCTAGATCTATGGAGCAAACGTTTGGCTACTGTCACATTAACGCTTCGACGCATCGCCGACGCCTTTCTGTGTAATCGGTGGGGAAAGGCGACTAATAACGAGATTTTCAAAGATCGGCGACGCCTCGGTGACTTTTATTTTCAAGGTTAAAATCTTATGATTAGTCGGCGACATCTTTAAAATTTTGTGAAATTCGGTTTTGCATCGACTACTCACCCTTATCTATTGTATACGTACTTTTGCCCTCTTTAATGCTATTCTTTCAGTTAGAAATCGGTGACCTGTCGTCGACGCTTCGCCGACCTTTCTGCGACCCAGTCGACAACGTCTCGCCTGCGTATCAATCTCGTAGAAATAAGACATCGTCACATCGGCGGTTTAAGGCCTATGTGACAGCAAAATAAATATTTTGCCGATATCGCCGATGCTCGACCGACGTTATAATGTTACACTAATCGGACGATAAAACCTGTTTGAAGACTCTAGTAAGACAGCGCCGCAGGAAGACCAGAGGATTGGCTTCGCGCTCTTGTATGTGAATTTGTTTTAAATATTACGAACAGGACCAAAAAAAAGGGGCCTGTTTTACTAAACATCTTACGATCATATTTTTCGTAAGTCAAAAATAAAAGTTGATTCTAAATTAATTACAAAATATGGAATTCTGCCATGCGTCATCTCATTGAAATCTTCTTCTAGAGACGATTCCAATGAGATACTGCAAGGTAGAATCTAACAATGAATGAAAACACAAGCTATGATTTGTGTTTTTGATTAAAGATTTTTTTATTTTTTATTTTATTTTATTTATTTATTTATTTATTTTTTTTGCGTGAAAAGTTAAGTAAAACGACCCCAGGTTCTGAGGGGAAAACTACATTTGTACAGACGTAAAATTCATAAGGATTCAAATGTCGAAGCTTTTATACCATCCGATAAAATACTCCCTGTCATTTATAAGAAACCAATGAAATTCTTCTAAATAGCACTCTTATATTTTCGATCACTTTTACGTTTTTTGTTTTTTTTTTTTTTTTTTTTTTTTGTTTGTTTTTGTTTTTGTTGCTTTTTGTATTCCTTGAACAAAGAAGCATCACTAGACCCTAAAATGAAATTGATAAATAAGATGACATCACCACTGTGTTTATAATATAACGCTTATAAAACCACTTAAACGTTGTATCAGTTCTAACTAGCCGCTGTCATAGCGCAGATGGTAGCGCGTCGGACTGTCAATCTAGAGGTCCGGATTCGATCTCCAACGGCGGCACTCATTCTTTCCAACTTTTTGTCTCCCACCAATGAGTTTATAATCGTAGACCTATGTGAGATAGCAGCTGGAGGCTAGGAAAGGATGTAATGGTAGTAAGGATGTTAGAATTAGGAATCCATTGTTAGGTTCTCAAGCCACCGCGGCATAACTGAAAAATGTTGATAGCGGCGTAAACCCCTATTCAAACAAACAAACAAACTATTTCTAACTTGGTGCGAACGTTTTAGCCCAGTTGAAGCACAGCATATCTAACATAACAAAAGCGTTTGAACATCTTTCCTGAAGTCTAAGATCGATCGATGTAGGTTGACAATTTCATTTGTCATTTGGGAATGATATTGGGGGATCACTCTCTATTATTGACAAATTTATTTAAGATTATCAAAATATGATTTGTTAATTTTCTAAACGTTTATTTAATCCCTTTGCTTAACCATTTCAATGCAGAAAATGCAGTAGCTTTTCTGGTAAAAAATCAGGTAGTTAAGACCAAGATCACAATGCATATATGCGCATGCTGATCTGTGTTTATAGCTCCTCTAAAGCAGGAATATTTCTAGTTGATTAGGTTAAGATAGTGTTGACTCGGCATTTGATTTTACAATGACCGAACGGTTAACAAACAATCTTAATTTGTTATCGCCTAAGATATAAAAAAAACCTGAGATTCGTAACGGTTTGGTCTCGGAAAACCTCGAGTTTATTTACTCATATTTGCAAAAGAGAGAACTACTTTTCCGTTTATTAAGAACAGCTTAGTTCCATTTGAGAACCGACTTAAGTCAAAGTAATGTATGTAGAATCACGATCCTCAAACAAACGAGAAACAAGAGAAGTTTGTAAAACATTTATGCCCCCATAAGAGCAGGTCGATGGCATATTCTTTGTCAATTAACAATGGACAATAACTCAAAAAATATGATGAGTTGTGGTTCTTGTGCACTGCACTTCCCATCAATTGTCGTAGTCAGTCGTATTCCGTTTTACCGTAGGAATGCCGTATTACTAATACGATTAAATAGGTTTAAGAAAGACAAAGTACATTTAAAAAAGGCACATTTGAGCAGTTTCCGTAGAAAAAAGTACGTGCGAGAAGGAACAACTACGAAGAACTGCGTAAAAATTAGTAGCTTAATTAGACTTATTATCATTTTTAATTGATGGAAAACCGACCTTTATTTGTTTCCCAAGCCCTGATATCACTTGTATGTCATTCTATAGAAAAGAAATACCATCTTTCAATTTATCATAAGGTTTATAACCCAGCATTTCTATCGGTCACCTTAAGGCATACATGTATCATATAACCAATTTATTGTAAAAACACGCGAGTTTCTAACCATTGTTTTCACGTGCACTTCATGCACTTAAACGAGTAGCGTTGGCGACGTCGAATGTTTTCACTCGCAGTTTCGAGGGCTAACGCCATTTTAACTGACGTCATCGAGTTTTTCCAAGGTTTTCCTGTAATTTTTGAAAATAGTCCGTCTATGTACATCCGAGGTTGATCGTGAGATTGGCCGAGTGGTGTTCCGAATGAATCCCGGTCTGCCTGCCCGTCAATAAAGAGCATACAAATGATGGACTATATTAAGAATTGAAAACGAGTGCGGGGAAATAGACACGAGCGTCAGCGAGTGTCGTTTTTTCCCAAATACCGCGACTCGAGATTTTCTATCTGGTTCAGACCACGCTTTTCTAATGTTATCTGTAATTTTAACCCGAACCTATAAACAAGAAAAATACGACATAAATTCTCTGTTATTTTACTGTTATTACGTTAAATTAAGCTAAAATTACTTTTGAATCTATTTCTATTACTTATTGTCGGTCTTTTGCGTTCTTACTGTTTTCTGATTGGTCTTGCTTGCGGAACTGTACCTACATGACGTCCATGACAAAATGAGTTGAACGTGTCTTATTGGGATATAACTTTTTGATCACGGTGAAATATCTCTCAATGAAGGCCTTTAAGTAATGTCGTGATTAAGTGATTACGTGTTTAATAATGTAAAGTGTTTCTTCTAAACAAGAGGACCAAGATGGTCCTAGATCGCTCACCTGAGTCTCTATGACCCCTGGGACATCACATTAATTAGATAGGCAGATTTCAAAAAGAAGATAATTGCCTAAGATCAATACCATGCAACGTTTTCAGCAAAGAGCAAGACAGATATGCCTTTTTGCTCTTTCATTCTATGTAAAAAGGGTTGCGCCCGGATGAAGCCCAAATATGATCCTAGGGTCTTGATATGAACAAACTTGGTAGAGGTCCACTAGATTTTGCTACATACCAAATATGAAAGCTGTCTGCCTTCTGGTTACAGAGAAGAAGATTTTTGAAGGTTTTCATTTTTTTACCCTTCATGCTCATAAGAGCTAAAGGGATGCATCCGTGCAAAGCCCAAATATGACCCAAGGGTCTTGATATGAACAAACTTGGTAGAGGCCCACTAGGTGATGCTACACACCAAATATTTAAGCTGTCTGCCATCTGGTTACAGAGAAGAAGATTTTTAAAGATTTTTGCTCTTTGATTCTATGTAAAAAGGGTTGGGCCCGGGCAAAGCCCAAACATGATCCTAGGGTCTTGATATGAACAAACTTGGTAGAGGTCCACTAGATGATGCTACATACCAAATATGAAAGCTGTCTGCCTTCTGGTTTCAGAGAAGAAGATTTTTGAAGATTTTCAATTTTTTACCCTTCATGCTCATAAGAGATAAAGGGATGCACCCATGCAAAGCACAAATATGACCCAAGGGTCTTGTTATGAACAAACTTGGTAGAGGCCCACTAGGTGATGCTACACACCAAATATTTAAGCTGTCTGCCATCTGGTTACAGAGAAGAAGATTTTTAAAGATTTTCGCTCTTTGATTCTATGTAAAAAGGGTTTTGCCCAGGCTAAGCCCAAATATGACCCAAGGGTCTTGATAAGAACAAACTTAGTAGAGGTCCACTAGATGATGCTACATACCAAATATGAAAGCTGTCTGCCTTCTGGTTTCAGAGAAGAAGATTTTTAAAGATTTTCATATTTTCACCCTTTTTGTTAAGGGTAAAGGGAAAGTTAAGGGTGGATTTCATTTATTTGAACAACTTTGGTAGAGCTTGACCCAAGGAACATCCCTGCCAAGTTTCATCAAGATTGGCCCTCTGGTTTAGGAGGAGAAGATGTTTAAAGAAATTGTGGACGACGCACGACGGACGACGCACGACGCACGACGCACGACGCACGACTGACGACGGACGACGGACATTCTACGATCCCAATAGCTCACCCTGAGCACTTTGTGCTCAGGTGAGCTAAAAAGACGATCAAATTATTACAGCAAAATTACGCAGAATCATAACCATCCGAACAAATAAGATCTAATAATGCACACGGGTATACAAAATAATTGACCGATAGACAGTAATTAGTTATTATTTATTTAGATTTTCTCGAGACACTTTTAAGCTTGTGACAGTCGGTTAAGCTCTCGAATGTAAGCCTCCTGTTCATGGGTTCAATAAAAAGTATTTATTTTAAGCAATAAACTTATATTCCGTATTTGGGATACGTGGCGTTTGATATTCATTTCGTTTTAAAAACTCTTCTTGGCGTTCCGTTTTTGTTGAAAAGATATTTCAACCGATACATCTTCAAGATAAAAGGACACTAACTTTACATTTCTTGTTAAATCAAATTATTTTCTAAGTCGTGGTACAAATACTCGTAAATGTACCATAGAAGACATTTTTGGTGTAAAAGTTTTCAAACACATTCAGCAATCAAATGTCTTTGGGGTGCTTAAAAGATATTCGAGCCCCTCTGCGTCATTTCTATCAATTTCATCTGTGCAGAGGCGCAAACATTGATCAGCTTTGTCATCCACTGTAATGTGAAAGTTAATTTGTCGTCTGAAAATGGGGTAAGGTCCTTATCTATCTAAAAATCGCATAGTGAATACTCTGGTCATGCTGTTCGGATGCACAGGTTGACAAGAGGCTTTACTTTGTGAACATATTACAGTACAACTTGCATTTTTAGACGACCACTTAAGGGACCACCAAAAAGAGGTCGTTAAAGAGAATGGTCACTCAGTACACGATTTGTCTAATAATTACGATAATAATTTGATTGAATATATATGTAACCGCGGATTTCTCAATAATCCTATTGGTAAAAGTAAATAGAATCGTCTCAGACAATTCTAATGAGTTTTAACAACACGGGATTCATTCAAACTAATCTTTAGACCAATGATATCTACTTTTTGAAATATCTTATTTGAAAACGGTCGCTTAATGAAAATGGTCGCTTAATAGACGTGGTCGCTCGAGCAAAATTGACTGTATTAAAAAATACTGGATATTCAATTTTCCTTGTTACATGATAAACATTTCTAAACGAAAGTCATTTGAAAAAAAGTGTTTTCCTTAAACTAATATTAAAATTGGAAAACAAACAAACAAAAAAACCCACACGATAAATATATTGCGCCTTCTTGGAACAAAAACTTTTCTTAATAAGGCACTGGGAGGTCCTATACTTTATGCCACTTGTTATTTATTAGACCGTAAAGCCCAATAAATTGGTAAGAAAACCCGGTTTCTATATATGTATCTGGGAGTAATGGACTTACAATTAAGTAACCTTCTGTAGTATATCATGGCCTCCTGGGACCAAGATCAACCATCCTACAATATGTTAGGCATTATTTCATTCATATATTAACACCAATCTTGTCATTCTTGATCCGCAGTAATCTCTTTATTGTCTTTTTGCAATCCTATTCCAAGGGAAGATAGCAGGGAGGGGGTACATTTCCGTTTACGGGTTTTCTTAAATCTATTTGAAATCTTCTGTATTTTAGCTATACACATACAATATGCAGTTCACAAGCTATTAGCATTGCGTTACATGTTAAACTCTTAGAATTAATAGTAATATTTTATTTTTTATGTTGTTCGAGTCATTTTTGTTGTTGGTGCTTCTTAAAGATTTAACAAACCTAAATCTTAAAACTAGAATTTCTTTAATATTTCAGTTACAATTCTTGTATATTTCATGGTGACAAAGGTATCTGACAAAGTCAAGGCTATTTCATATTGATGTAATAATCAATAACCAAAACATTGGAGGTCGGCTGATTTTTTTTGTCTAAAAAATCCCAAAGCGAGTTCATTTTCTATACAATGCTTTAGGCCTTTTTTTTTTCATTAAAATTCGGAAATGGTATAAAGCACAGGGCATTTTTAGCGATTTTTTACCTTACATGTATATATTATATATACATGGAAGACATAAAAATCGCTAAAAATGCCCTGTGGTATAAAGTGAATATTAGGCCACCTGGGCTCAAAGAATACGAAGGCCGAGTGGATTGCGCTCGACTCGTGGCCTGAAGATCCTTGATTCAAACACTGCCGACTCCCGGTGAGTAATCGATCTTACATTCAAACAAACGATTATCCTCCATATCTATTTGGATAATGCACTTACGTCTCTTTACAAATATACAGATACGCTGGAGTATGCCTACTCCTTTCAAAATCCATTTATAGAGCTTTCTTTGAAGTTTGTATTAAATTACCAAGTTCCATTTATGCGGTATTTACCTGAAATATCCTTGTGATATCTCTTAATGCGCTTTATGGCTTGGGGAAAATGTTCAATTATGGTTACAATCGTAAGTTTCCTATTAATATTTCAACGATTTTACCTGATGTTTGATAAGTTCATCGAAGTGTAACCCGTAAATATTCTATAAATCGGTGCGATAGATTTGTTTACAAAGATTATATTTGGGAAAAAATGTTGTTATTTTATTTCCTCTTGTAATATATATATATATATATATATATATATATATATATATATATATATATATATATATATATATATATATATATATATATATATATATATATATATATATATATATATATATATATATATGAGAAATATATTTGCTCAAACAGTGTTACAATTGACGGATTATTAAATATAACCCAAGCGCTTTCGAAACATAATGTTTCTTCTTCAGGGGTTTTAAATAAACTGAATCAGAGCTAATTTGACCTACGTACTTACGCTAGCCAATAAACCTTTAAAATAACAATTAGTTGACCCAAAATGGTCTTCGTGACCTAATTAATCGTTATTGTGACCTAAATTGGCCTGAATTATATAAAGTAACGCGGATTTGACCTGAGCGATACCGCTAGTCAACCAAAGTAAAGTATAGCAAATACCTGAGCTGAATGATATGCATGACCTTGTTTGACCCAAATTATCTACTTGACCTGTTAAAACTGAAATTTGACCTGAATTAAACTGTCTACCTCCGTTAGTCAACCAACGTGAGGTGTTGCTTATATATAACACGAATTATCGTTGTGACCTAATTAAGCGTCACTTTTGTTGATTCCGAATGGTTGGATAGTATTCAAGCGTCTAATCCAATAGGTCTCCCGTGACTTTCGTTCTTTGTCTGTCCATTCAGTGTTAGCCTCAATACAGCACAAGACAACGTCGTTGAATGAATGACCGTTTCCATGAAAATGTTCAGCTACAGGAGATCTATTGAAACGGCATATTGTTTGTGGCATTTTGAACATGTAAGGAGATAGACAGCGTTTGCAGTTTTGCAGGTGTAAGTACCCTTTACAGTAGAAATTGCACCAAGTTGGGACTTAAAGGTCTGCATATCGTTCATGATTCGACATGTTTGGCATTTTGCTGCCTGGCAAGGGCCAGAGTGTCCAGGCGAAGCAATAGGTGTCGAATGGTCAATTTTTGCTTTTACAAGGATGTCTCTGAGGGATTTGGCCTGCGGTAAGCGACAACTGGTTTCTCAGGGAACATTTTGTTGAGTTTGCTCGAGGCCTCGATTTTTGACGAATGTTTGTCAATAATTGAGCTTTTTTTTGGCAAGTTGGGATGATACGTCACCACAAATGGTATCCTGTTTGATTTTTTAATCTTACTTTTGTATAGTAGTAGGTTTTGTCGTGGTACGGCAGCGGCTTCGGCTATGGCAACAGAGACGGCATCTTTTCTATAACCTCTATTAAGTAGATAATCTGTTAGCTCCCTGGTGCGTGCCTCAAAAGAGCTTTCTTGTGTGCAGATTCTGCGAATTCTGAGAGCCAAACTGTATGGGATGTTTTTGCAACAGTGTCTTGGGTGGCAGCTTGTTGGAAGTAAATATTGGTGTTTATCTGTTGGTTTAGAAAATAAATCAACGATTTGTTCATTGCCTTCTATGTGCGATACAGTGTCCAGGAAAACATGTTGGTCATTTGATATCTCAGAAGTAAATTTTATAGAGGGATGAAAAAGTGTTAGCAGTGGACAGAAATTCCTGAAGTTCGTCGGGGCCATGACACCACTTCATGTCAATGTCGTCAATGAATCGCAGCCATGAGAGTGGCTTGTATGGTACCGTGATGAGAAGTTGACTCTCAAGACGACCCATAAAAATGTTGGCATATGAAGGTGCCATCTTTGTTCCCATAGCCGTACCTTGTATTCGGAGGTAATGTTTGCCGTTAAATTCATGAATGAATGCATGAATTTGCATAGATCCGATTGGAAAACACGCCGTTTCAATAGATCTCCTGTAGCTGAACATTTTCATGGAAACGGTCATTCATTCAACGACGTTATCTTGTGCTGTATTGAGGCTAACACTGAATGGACAGACAAAGAACGAAAGTCACGGGAGACCTATTGGATTAGACGCTTGAATACTATCCAACCATTCGGAATCAACAAAAGTGACGCTTAATTAGGTCACAACGATAATTCGTGTTATATATAAGCAACACCTCACGTTGGTTGACTAACGGAGGTAGACAGTTTAATTCAGGTCAAATTTCAGTTTTAACAGGTCAAGTAGATAATTTGGGTCACACAAGGTCATGCATATCATTCAGCTCAGGTATTTGCTATACTATATATATATATATATATATATATATATATATATATATATATATATATATATATATATATATATATATATATATATATATATATATATATATATATATATATATATATATATATATATATATATATATATATATATATATATATATATATATCACATTTTGCTATACATGTAAAAAATTCAAGCTCTGTTTCTGTTCTTTGAGCATGTACACCGTTAGTATCCATGCAGTGTTGTCAGTCGTTTCTCTTACCGTACAAAAGAATGTTAACCAAATGGGTGATATTTAAATGCTACCACTGACAGTACGTTGAATTAGACTGGCACCAAGGTCTTTCAGGGTCTCGTTTTGTTATATCCGACCTAGGTAATTGTCAGTCTAACCCGGCAATAATGCAGTAAAATCCGTCTGATATGCGGCACTGACTGATATGGTAGCATATTTCGGCCAAAAGATAACAGTATTATTATCATTCTCAATATAAACTTAGATTACATTTAGTTTCCTTGAATTATTTATTATTGCTTGGTGTTTCGACAACACGAACTTAAGATGGTTGTAAAACGTAGGAGCATATATATATAATCAGAGTATTAAGAATATTTCGAGTTTGTGTAAATTAACTCTATCTGTTAGCAGCACGTGACACGGGAAATAAGAAAATAAGAAAAATGTTCAGTTTGCTTAGTGATCGCTTTCAAAATTGGTGTAAAGTTCTTTTCTTGTTTTAAGTTTGCTACACCACAAACGCATACAAATTACAATATTTATCTTGCAACTCCTGAGTCCTCTGGTTTAAAGATACTCTGATATTGGTGTAAAACTACTGATGTATTAAGTACAGTTTGCGATTGACAAAGTGTTTTAACTCGAGGGTATTGAACGAAAATCGTGCCCGAGCGTGATATTTCCATCAATTTTAAATATTCGCATCCGCACTGTCCGACCAGAGTCCTCACTATGCGTTTAGTAGACAGATAAGGTCTCAAATTATCTGTAGGCCATCAGGTAACTTTATGCTTACAGCATATGGCTGGCAATGCTACTCAATGTTGGCACCTCACAAACATTTCGACGTTTGGAAATGTCACGCACAGGCTCAATTATTATCATTGTCCTTTCTTGTTTATATACATTTAACTTAAAACTTTATTACTATTATTTCCTTTATCATTGAAAACAAATTTATTTAAGACAATCATTGTTAATCAAATTTAAAATCCACTTACTTTGAGCAAAGAAAATGTCCATATCTATTTTAGATGTTTGCTTTCCCAGTTTGTGAGCGGTATTGGATCAATTTTGGTCGAGATATTAAAGCTTCACGCCTGCAGTCACCATTCCCAATAATTCAAACCACGCTGTTTCTTTAACACCTAGAGCTTTATTGAAAAACAACACAGACCTTTATTTCACATTATAGAAGAGCCTTTAATCATGTTAATAGTTATTTGTTTTTAAGGGTTCGCCGCAAATATGAATGGAGGCTATTTGTATTTTTGGCCAAAATATGATATGCAAAAACTAAGGCTTTTTATAATGCATAGTCAGCTGAATATGTTATAAAAGGTATTAGAAAGGGAGAATTAATGTGTTTTGGGAGGAAATACATGCAAAAAATGTTTTTAATGGTGTAGATAGAGTTCCACATTGCACTTTTGCATTTGCATCGAGTTGAAAAATGTACGGATGCATTTGGGACAAAGACTTGCAGACGTCAACTTGAATATCTAGAGTGAAATCAACGAGGCGTAGTTTTGGCTTAAATGCCGTAGGAAAAGATATTTCGGCGTTCAAATACACGTGTTCATTTTCAAGGTAACATGGCAGCCTTTTTTCACAACAACAAAACATGTAAACAAAAAGTGATTTGACGGAATAAAACGATCGTATTACTTGAAATACGATTGTACCCCTCGAATTTCATTCTTAAGCATTTATAATCCATATATGAAAATAAATTTAGCTCGATTTCTCCTTAGAAATCTTTATTATTGTTCTGTTTATGTAGTGTTTATTTCAGCTGTCAAACAAAAGATTGTCGTGGGAAATTTTCACGTGAACTGTTTCTATTTTAATATCACTACGCTAAATAAATAGAGTGGAACCTTTCATAATTCAGGTGCATGTAAAAAGGACCAAAGGTCAAAACGGCCCTTAGGTCAAAGCGGTCTGAAATTTGCTTTCACTTTGGCCACTTAACTTTATGCATTCGATCAAATGGCCCTAATAGAATTCATATAATTCCTGCCTTTAACACTCGCGAGAGGGGTTTACAGTAAACAGAGATAGATAAATAGATTTTCCATACATATCACCCAATTAATAAACAGAACAGAATCTTTACTGCTTTCACGTTGCCATTTTTGAAAAAAAAAGTGATGTGACTGTTTAAACTATATTGTCTTAAAAAGTTACATAGCGCTTCCATTCTGGCTGTTCTGTGTACGAAAAAATGCTACTCTTATCATATTCTTTAAATATGAAATAAAAGACAAAATCCAAATAGGAGCGCATAGTGATATTTCAAAAACCGTGTATGTCTGTTCTAAAAAAGTATTAATTACATAAAACGATCAACTTTGTCAAATCATAAGAATGGAATGATAAAATTGCATCCCTTACATCACACAATATTTCTGCCTATTACAATTATTTTAAGCTATATTCATTCTTATCAGGAACTTTAAAGACAATTTCAATGTGCGTATATTCACAACAGCATACAGTTAATTTAAGTATACAATAACAAATCAACTCACTTTATGAAAATGAATTAATTGGAACATTTACGTTGACAGAAAGCGCAATATGCATACAATAACAGCAGTCCGAGAAAAAAGCTCAAGATTAAATCCCCCATGAAGAGACGCTTAATTTAGAAAGTGATAGTTTTGCTTTAAACAATAATCAAATCTACTTTTACTGTTAGATTACACTTTATTTCATGTCTAATACAAAATTTAAGTATTCACGAATCCTTGGTGTTTAAGAAAGATATAACGTTGGTGTTTTTTCCGTTATGTGGTTCTTTAAAATAAGAAAAGATTTAGTAAAACAGGCCCCTGAAATAAACATAGATATGTCAAGGTCCGTGAAGTTGGTAGCCTATCAGCCTAGCAGCCTAGCAGAGTGAAGTTTGCAGCCTAGCAGCCTTTGTAAGGGTCTGATTGATTTGTTCCGGGCAATTTCGGGACATTTTGGTCGTAAAAGTTTAATACAGTGATTTATCCGGAACAAATCTACCTTCACTAGAATTTCAGTGTTTACGGTTTGAAGTGACTTCTAGTGAATAATAGTGTCAGATATCAATAATTTTGATAAAAAGTTTTTCAGTCTGCTAGGCTGCTAGGCTGCCAACTTCACTCTGCTAGGCTGCTAGGCTGCCAACTTCACGGACCTGATATGTTAAGAATTACCTTCAAGCCTCACGACATAAATGAAAAAAGTTCTCTTTTTTGTCGCATGTGGGATTAAACCAGACGACATTAACACAACAGAAAACAGCTGCGCTCCAGTTTTATATGGAATAAAGAGTAATATTGGGGCCATTTATTTATTATTTCTTTTAAAAGTCAAAGAACTCTTTATACAGTTAAAAACATCGTGAGATTGACAAAATGATTTTGGAATGATTTAGGAATGAAACTGAATGAGTGTGTAGAGCGAGTTTTGAGTGAAATTAAAGGGAGGTAATCCAATATCGCTAATTTTGTTCAAGGTGAACAAAATTAGCGATATTTAATGTTCAATAAATAGATATCTATGTCTTCACGAACGCGTTAAACGCTTACAAAATTAAATTATGTTGGTAAAATCGTTGGTTTTATATACCGATTTTTATTTTGCATGTAGTTATTGATCTTACCGTTTTTGGTGTTTTTTGAGCGTTTTTGACTGGTTGGAGTAAGTGTTTGGAATGAATGATTGGAGCGTTGAGTGAACGGTTTAGAGTGACTTTGACTGAGGTAAATATCGATTTCACATTGTTCTTAACTGTATATAGCTTCTCAGAGTCCCAAGATCCAGGTTAGCTAGGGGTTTCAAATAATTTTAAGTTCCGCCTTTAAGATATTAGTTTGTTCAACGTCGCATCGAACATTACTGTAATTTATCTCACATCCCCTTGGTTTCCTGTCGTTTTTTCACTAGTGTATGCGGCTGTGCATGACATTACAACAATTTCAAGTGAGGACTAAGCAAAGACTCTGGCCAGCCTATGCAGCCGCACAGTCTGACCATGTCTTCACTTTGCGCTCTGTAGATAGATAAGGTCTCGTAGTATCTTTAGACAGCTTAGCAATCTTCTTATTACTCTTTGTGGTTATCTAGACTACTAAATGTTGCCCCATCACGCTCATTTTAAATTGTGACTATTTGTCTCTCACCAATGGGTTGATAATCGTAGACCTATGGGAGTTAGCAGCTTGAGGCTAAGAAAGGATATGGTGGTACTGGTTAAAGAAATACCAGGAATCCATATAAGGTGCTCCAGCCGATGCAATAAAACTGAAAGATTGTTAAAAGCGGTGTAAAACCCCATTCAAACAAACAAACAAATAAGCGCCGATAACACTCAGTCGTCGTGGCAAGAAAACCTATTAAAGCAGCTCTTCTGATGAGCAATTCATTCAAAGTTCAGAGATAAGAATATAATTACTTAAAAAGGTATCGTTTGTGACAAAAGAACAAAGCAGGGTTGTTAACTACGGTTGATTGGCCTAAGATAACAGGCATTTCATTTAAACGCGTCTACGATCATTAAAGACCTAAAAATAAGATTCGAAATGGTGAGTGTATATTTCAATCTTCTGAGCTGTTTTCCTTTGCTCATCTTTAGTAGCATTTAGATCATTGCCCGGACTTTTCCGTTAAATAAAAAGTACATCGGATGTATATGTAGTAGTTTTGAGTCAATTTGAGGTGATTCGCTTTTTTGAAGTACGTAGGTTATTTGATATGCTTGAAGAAAAACACATTTTGTTAATTCTTTCCGATCGTCTGTGGAAATTTTTCGGGCATTGTAATTTGATGACAAAACGAAATAAATAACTGCGTTTTGTTATCAAATTATGTCCCTACTTTAATTTTTTCGTTGATTTTGTTTTATGCAAGTCATCTTTAGCGGGATAATTGTGATTTACTCACGTGCGAAATGACGTGCTCTCATGGGAGCGTTCGTATTATTCCCGACATTCGGGACAGCGGACTTTTCCGTAAACTGGAAATTACCTCGGACGTAAGTGTAGTAATTTTTTGTCATATTTCGTTAATTCGGTTCCTGGTGGTACTTTGGTTTATACACTTGAAGAATAGTATATTCCTTTAATGTTTTCCGATCGTCAGTGGAGATCATTTTGGCATATTATACTTTGAAAAAAAAAACGCAGTAAGACACTCGTCTTGTTTTCAAGTTATAATATCCCAATTGTAACCTTACATTGATTTTGTTTTTCGCAACGTCATCCTGAGATATGTTTGTGATGTCATATAAACCCACGTGCGATACGACGCTTTCATTGATGCGTCCTTAATATTTCCGAGGTCTATTCCGTATAATCGCCGAGAGTTCCCGAGTGTATTCCTAAGGTCGATTCCTTTCAATCGCTGGGAGTTCTCGATTGCTTATACAACACACGTGCTTCATGATGAAATCAATAACAAAGTAAAAATATTATATGTGCTATTAAAGATTATGTGCAAGGCGGGTTACAGGCAAACGTTTGGAAACGTCTTTCTTAAAGAATACAAATCTCACATTAGAAATGGTATTTAATAAGACAGAAAATTTAAAAATGGCAAGTGGCTTTGAGTGTTTCAAATGAAATAAGAGTTTTTAATACAATTGTAAGGTCGTTTATTCAGATATAAAAAAGGTGTTTCATGTTAATGAAGAAATATGTTGACCGTTATTAATTTGTCTTTCACCTTTCTTAATTCTTTTCAGCTATCATTTATCGCTTGAAACTTATTAATTAGATCTATTGTCCTTTCAGTTGACGGACGAACAGAAGAAATGTAAGTCTTGCTTTACTAAAATTGATTACTCCCTCCATATCCTGTTTGTTTGTCTGAATGTTTTCTCCTTCTTTCTCTTTTGACTGTGTACTACTTTCTAATTGCCTGCTATAACCTCTTTATACGTCAGCGCCTTTTACGAAAGACAGTCGTGACGATAATGTTCCCAGCTTTGATTTATTAATTACTTTTTTATTTTCATTTCTTCACTCCGTTTCTCTTGCTTTGTTCTATCAATATATCTTTTCAGTTCATTTTTCTCGCTTCATTTTTTTCAATATATAATTAGAACCAGTACGAAGGTAAAGGTAACTTTAATCGCTTTTTTCCACCTAAAGCCTTATTCGACGATTCGAACAACAAAGGCGTGAATACAGGCTGATATTGTTGTTTATTTTATTACCACTACTGATGTTGTTGTTGTTTGAGATTTTCAGATCTTAAGTTCCTTTTGAGCCATCTATCATCCTTTTATACGCCTACCTCACTGATTTGTGATTAATTGGAATACATTTTGTGAAGGGGGAATAAATGCAAAGCAAATTTGTGTAATGTTATATTTTTCGACTTATCTTCAGTCGCATCACAAGCGTTTGATGATCTTGACGAAAGAAAGTCTGGTGTTATACCGAACTCCAAACAAATGTTACTGGAAGCGGCTCAGCTGACTGGTCTTAACCCAACTCAGAGAGAGATTGATAAAACTTGGAATCAAGGTAAACCCAACAAAGAGGGAGATTGAAAGAAAACTTGGGATTAAGTTAAACCCAACACAAAGGGAGATCGATAAAACTTGGAATCAAGGTAAACCCAACACAAAGGGAGATTGATATTACTTGGAATCAAGGTAAACCCAACACAAAGTGAGATCGATAAAACTTGGAATCAAGGTAAATCAGATACGGAGGGCGAATAACAAACTTGTCAAGTATCAAGGTAAACTAAATACAGAGGGACTGATAATACTTGTAATCAAGGTAAACCAAATACAGGGGGACTGGCAATACTGGGAGAGATTGTTTATGTAAGCCAAACACAGTAGGAAATTGATTAATCTTGCAACAAAAGTATTCTTAAAACCAGGCTAAATTCGGGGAAATAAAAAAAGATAATTATTATAAAACACATCAAATAAATGCAGAGTTCGGTGAAACTTGAAGCAAAATACACATAAGATAAAATGATTTCTGTGAAATCCTTTTTAAATACGTGAAAAAATAGCCCTCTGCAATCTCATAGAAAAATATTAAAAAATAAAGATTGAGGCCACCTGGACATTGCATTTCAAAAAAATAATTATTCGAGAAGGTGGATAGATCATTCTAGGTTTGATGTTTTTTTACATTTCAAACCATCGTAAAATCGACACTAATTCCGATCAAAACCATTCTAAATCGCTTACCCAGCGCTCCATTCATTCATTTCTAAAAAGTCACTCAGATCGATAAAAAACGTTCCAAAATTTTTAGAAACATTTTGAAATCGGCCGAGACGATCAACATTTAATTCACATCAATCAAATCATTCTACGATGTTATTGACTGGTGTAAATTTTAAAGTGTCTGATTGGTCCATGAAGACACACAAAGGAAAAAATTACGTTTATTTTATTAAAAGTAAGGTAATTAGCGATATTGGATTACCTCCCTTGATTTTCACTCAAAACTCACTCTACACAATCATTCAATTTCATTCCAAAATCATTCATCCTGACAATTTCACGATGTTCTTAACTGTTATCGACCCTGGTCAGTCTGTGCGCTTTGCACAGGTTGACGAGGGTCGACCCTTTTCGAACTTCTTAAATTGTCTCTTTTCGTCTGAAATGTCAATGAAATTAAATACTAGGGGAAAAAAATACACAACGCCATTTTTATATGGAATTTTTGACAAAATGTGTTGTAATTTTTTTATTTTTTTTTTCATTACAATTTACCATGGAGTATATTTCTATTATATCTGAATTCATCAAAATAAATACAGCGTGGTTACTTTTCTGATGACGTATTTTATCACGTGAAACACAGTTAAAGTTTTTTAGACTAGTGATCCAATCTCAAATTTTGAGACCAGGGAGGCCGGAATTGTAATGGATGCAGACAGTGATATTTTGCTTGCCCAATATCTGAGGAACATCGCTAGGCTTGTCTGCAGATTCAAAACCCTTTCTGTAGGTCATTACAGAGGTCAAAGGTCATGGAGTGCAAAACTGTAAAAAATTGTATAAATGCACCTATATTTTATGATATGAACAAAATAAAACCAGGCTTTTGGTATTTTTAAACTGTATGTATGCAAAAAACATTCACATGATTGTATACTTGCAATATTGCAGCAAATAAGTCAAAAATGAAAGATCAAAGTACTAAAAGTGCTTCAGTTGTAAACGGAGAATGTTTGGTTAAAAGCAACATATGATATAACTTTAACATACGGATAAATTCATGAGATACATTTTACATAGTAATATTCAACACTCAAATATAGATTTATATATAGCTGACATTGGCTGTCCACTTGGTCTATTGCTCGAACTAAAGTTTGAACTCTAGGTAGTTGAAAAACAAAAACATTTTTGCTAGGAATCAAAATTACATATTTCAATTTGAAAGATGATTTATTCATAGCACAGATATGTGAATTGAATCATTTGTTGATGGCTTGAATGCAACACAGGACAACATTGTAGAATGAGTGGTCGGCTTCTTTAAAATGTTCTGCAACTTGAGACCTATTGAGTCTACAGGACGGTTTTCCAGTCAGATCAGTGCGAATTCACGCGCTTGTTGATATGCTGTTAGGTTTCGCAGATGATTGTGGCATATTGTACATGTGATGAGGTACACAGCATTTAAAGTTTTGCAACTGTGTGAAACTCTTATTTTAGATACATTGCCAAGATGCCATTTGAAAGTCTGCGTGCCTTCCATGATAATGCACGTTTGACATCTCGAAGTTTTACACCATGCAGAATTTCTGAGAGAGTCATTGGTTACAACAGTCCTTAATTTTGCTCTGACAAGAATGTCTCAAGTGACTTAGGTATTCGGTATGCTGCAACTTGTTTTCCAGGGAATATTTTCTGAGTTTACTGGATGACTTAATCTTGGACCAGTGTTTGTCTATTATTGAGTGATAACTCTTTGAAGCGTTGTCCAAAGGCGTACTGTTGTGCACAGATTCTACGGATCCGAAAGTTCCAGCTGCAAGGGATTTTCCTCAAACAACGTTTCCCTCGAGATTGAATATTATTTTTAAATCAAATAATCTTAACCGTTTAGGGTGAAATTACAGTATCGTTTGATACTTTTTTAAGCTTTGTTTAAATTTTACTCCATGAAACGATGAGAAAACCTGCGAGCAGACTTAGAAATAAATGTATTTTCCCCAAATTTGGCGTAAGTTTTCGAACTTAATCTTAAAGAAAAAAAACTGCTTGACAATTTTCTTTAAAAGTTCATACACTTTTTAGTGCAGTCAAATTCAATCTAATTCGTATAAAAAAAGTTTGTGTCATTATGCTTACTTAATAGCAGTTCCCCTATTTCTAGGCAACTTTAGGGATTCTCAATACTGACACGGGAAATTAAAATTAAGTATAGGATAATTTATGTCAGTTATAGAATATGTAGGTGTATTTAAGATCAATTTTGTGAGAAGCACAAAACAATTCTTATACAATTTATAAGAACATGGGTACTTTGAACTAGAGATAAAATGCAGATAATTTATAAAGGCGAATGAAGATCTGGATTCAAGCAAGCAAAACAGGAAACGTGGACAGTTTCGTCACAGGACGACCAAAACATCGGAAATACAGCTAACACATGACTGTGGTAACAAGTGTTTGATATCAGAAGACGACAAAACAAATTAATTCATTGAGGTACCCCTATAATATTGCCGACATCAGGAAAAGAGTAATTGTGTGTATTTCACACATTTTTTCTTAGGGGATGGTTTCGTGAATTTAAAATGATGATAATATTGATAAAATTTAATTAATAAATAAATAAATTTTGTTCTGTATATGTTCTTTTGATTGGGATAAAGTTGATTATGGACCTTCCATTTAGCCTAGCTTACACTTGCCTTACGTAGTCTGTACGGCGCCTGTTAACCTTCCACTCTCTGTGTCCTACAGCTAATAAAATTGTGAAATTGACAAAAGGAATGATTTAGGATTTAAATGAATTGGATGAGCAACTTTATAATGAATTCAAAGTTTTGGGCTGAAACTAGTATATCCTATTTAATGACGTAATCTCACATAAAAAGATCTGTGTGTCCTCACATACCAATCAGATATTTCAAAATTCACACTGTTCGATGAAATTATTAAATGAAATGAGTGCTTCTAATTTCGAATTGATTGCGAGCAATTCCGGAACGTTGTATATGATTCCGGAGCGTTTTATTGAGATGGTTTGGAATACCAAGAACGAAGCACTGAGCGAGTGATTCAGAATGAATTTGAATGGGGTCAATTTCACCATGTCCTTAATAACAGTAAGATGTCAATGCGATCATTGAGTGTTTTTACGGGAACCGTAAACCTAAGGATTCATTGAACAAAAGATCAGTTAGGCTAGGTCAATAGACCAAAGTCTCAAATACCCCCCCCCCCCAAAAAAAAAGGAGCATTTACTTCGTAAAGACTGCGATATTAATAAACTCTACATTAAGCCGTAAAAGTGCACCTTTTTGCCAAGCAACGTTGCAATATGGTGTATCAACTATGATGACGTCAAGCTGGCGGAAAATTATCAGTAAAGTTTCAGAATCATATCAGTCAATTTGAGAACATCAGTGTTATGTTCCTTGATTTTGAAATAATTGCAATCCAACGCAATCAATAAATTTGATTGGTTTAAAATGCATCAAGTTGGGAATTCCGTTGCACTTTTTTCTGTATAAAGTGCAAAAGCTATTTCAGGAAAACCTCAGACCATTGATCTGCAAGTCTAGTGTTGAAGGAACTCGAAAATCCCTCACCCCCTTTTATAACACTTCATAGCTATTTGATCAGTTCAGAATTGAAATATCTGCAAAATAATCTTTGATCAGAAGCGTACAGTTCTGATTTACAGTCAGTCGACGAAGATCATCAGGCGACGTTCTCAACCTCTCCAAATCGAGCCTATTTCGTTTAAAAATGAAGCAGTGATAGGCAAAAAAAATCTTATTAATGATACCTTTTGAACTATAAAAATTGTTTTCTATTTGTGTCAAATTTGTCAAACTTTTGCCAGCAAACTTCTAAGCGAGATAACAATACATGTTTAATATGCGACTTTAAAATAGATCTTGTGATCTATATACGCACATCAAATAGATTTGAACCTTTTATTATTTGGCCTAGTATTTTAATTGTTTCTTACATATAGATTTAATGGATTGCAATTATAAGGACCGAGTGTTTTTTTTTTTCACTGCTTTTATTGGGGTATAAAGTTCAATTGCCTTAGCACATGGATTAAACATAACGCCCTACGTGCGTTATATATCATGTGCTAAGGCAATTGCACTCTATACTCAAATAAATGCAGTGAAAATTACACTCGTCCCTATAAATCATTGCTATATGGTGCATCCCTTTAGTGCGTATGCCTGTAAGGCTAACTGTTACCAATTCTACAAAGTCGTCTGTTGGCGGATCTTTGGCATCCCTTGTGCTTCAAACTTCTTTGCATGCAGTAATGACAACTTTGTATGGTATGTTGGTGTTGAGTGATGTCAAGTCCATTGAGACCAATAACGTTTCATTAGGAATGGGTTTTGATTCAATTTTACGGATGTAGTCAGGGGTATCTTTTACATGTGAAGGTATATTAACAAAACAAGGCTTTCTGTTGAAGAAGTATTAAGTTTCGAAAGTGCTCAGGTTATTTATGCCTCAAACAAATGATCTAAACTACTCACTGATTGCGTACAATTTATATTTATATATAATGTGCCAGAAGGAAAAACCCAAGATTATGATATTTGACCTTTTTTCGTGCGTAAAGAGACCATCAAGGAATAGCGTAAAAGGTCAATCCTATTCAGACTGCGCAGACTGACCATGATCAAAACTTTTAAACTCTGGTTGACCTGTAATAGAATCAATCTCTTTTTCAAATGTCTATTTTACACAATTCCCAGATGGTCCCTTACTGCGTGACAGGTATGTCATATTTATGTGTCTATGTTTTTTATTAAATATACTCAACAGGTTTTAAAAATATTTTCAGGGTGATAATCCGACGTTGTCAGAATCAATGTTAATTTTAAGGACTATAACATATACATGTATGCATATGTATGAATTAAAAATGGTCATAGTTTATATTACAAATTATGATAAAAACAAATTCAAATAATCTTTAATACTTAAACTATCAGTTAAGTAATGAATAAATGTGCTTGGAGTCAGTATTGTAACATACAAAATGCAAACAAAGTTTAATGCCTAAAATGTCAGTACTTTCAGTACTTTGATTTCATCAAAGGCGTCAAATGGTCATTTTTGTTTGTGTAAACATTTGTTTTATAGAATCGAATCATTACTTAACCATTTCAGTCAATTATTCATCAAACAAAACTGCATAACAGTCAGTTTAGAGATATATATTTCCTTAATAGCGTAAATGCACTTGATGACCTTTGACCTCCGTAATTTGCATAAAAGACATTTCCTGGACTGCAGACAGGGCAGCTTTCGTTCGGCAAAGGTTGATGAACAATTTCCACTATATAACTTTGCATTACATTTCGGGCCTCCCTAAAGTGATTTCTAGAGGTCTCCTGAAAAATAGTTTCCTGTCTATTTAAAAAAATCGGGTTTCCCTTGCCTGAGTATGAAAACGACCAGTTCTTGTTTTCAAAAGGACTAAAATCAAACCTCATTTCCTCTAATTTGAGCTTAAACATAAACAAATAAGTGACCAAAACGTCCATACATTTCTCACGCATGACACGGTTACACCAAAACTATCAAAGTTAACAAAGTTAAAGTGAAATGAAAGTATTTTGACGCTTTTAGATTGACTTGGCTTCGCATTGTTCCCACATCTTTCCTGCTCGTTCTTTGAGACAAATTATGTACTGTACAGGTCTGATTATCGAAGCCGTGTTTAAAGACATCGTAATGAACGTTCCACTGATTCTTGTGTGACGGAGGTAGATCGATTCGGAGGTGGAGGTGTCATGGTGTGGGGCGGTATAAGCCGACTCATGGACATAAAACACCTCTTATGTTTATTAAAAGCAATCTGACGGCCTTACGTTACCGAGCTACAATTTAAAATCTTGTTGTACTTCCGTTTGTGAAACAGAACAAGCTCATTTTTCAGCAGGACAACGCAAGAACCCACATAGCCAGGATTTGTCGTGAGTTTTTAGTTTTAGCAACCAACAACGTTCGAGTTCTTGAATGGCCACCATACAGGCCGGATTTATCTACAACTGAACACTTATGGGGGAGGTACTAGATCGACGCGTAAGATGACGAAATCCCCCCCCCCCCTTCGTTAATACCCGACTTGCGACATGCTTTAGAAGAAGAGGGGTGGGCAATTTCAATTGAAACAAGTGTATGCTGTATGATCAGGAGAATCCGTAGTGCAATAGAATTTAATGGTGGACATACGAGATACAGATTTCTTTGTCAAATTCTGTTGACGATCAGTGAAATTTGGATAGTTATATGTAATTGCGACAAGCAACATTTTGTCTCACTTTCAAGGTAAAGTGAAAAAGATTTTCATGCAATAAATTTTTATTCAATCTGAATCTATGTCTTTGCTCATGGAGAGATAAAAAAAAAGGTAGTTGCGTTTCTTATTTTGCCTAATATAAAATCAAGGAATCTTTCTTAAGTCGCTTTCTATCTCACAATGTAATACCAACATTGCTGCTTGCATTGACCAACAAATCATTTGTCGTTAAATAACTGACCAGAGTACCACCAAATTGAGAGATATCTGCGTTTGATTGACAGTCTCATTTCGATAATGAAATCAACTTGAGGCCTACTCGCTGTAATAGAAATTGACTTCGAATCAATATAGAATGACTGACGCTGAAACGACGTGAAGTGTTTGCCGTCGCAATGGCGTAACAACCGTATGCATACATTCGTAATACAAAATAAATTCATCTGTCAAAAAGGTAATTAAATCTTCAACTTCATTTTTTATTACTATGTTTTAATTATTCACTAACGATCAACGTACAAATCATCACATTTAGAAGTATTTCTGTGAGAGATGTCCCCGTCTTGGGGGAGCTGGTGGGTAATAGATACGGGGTAATGTTACATCACTGCTCTTCTCTCGCCTCTATACTCGCCGATGGTCGCGTTCGTATCAATTTCAATATCCTGGTTGCCCCATAGGTCGTACATCTTAAAAAGTATAAAAAAACTAGCACATGTAAACTCTATTTGAGAATGGTTTAAAACAATTTATTTTACATCGATTGGGATAAAAGTTCTTTCAACTTAGATTGACCCCTCTCGATTCTGCTTCTCTGAAGAATGCCTAGTACTCGTGCAAAATGTGTTGGCCAAGGAAAAAAACAAAATCGATAGCCGCTCCCGGGAATTGAATTTTTAACTATTGGCTGAAAGTTAACCATATTTTGACCAGTTGTTTAGAATTTTGGACATCTTCATATGACTCAGCTTTAGCAGAAGGTTTTCGGATTTTTCATGTGTAGGACACTTAAATATTGTGTCATCGTTGATCAAAGGGTGCTGAGTCGCCATTCGGAAGAGGGAAAGCTTACACAGTATTTACCGGAAATGCAAGTAGCCACGAACAGCAAGTTAAAATTCCGCAAATGATTCTGAAAGTGTTAACAAAATGAATAATTATGGAAGATTTCATTAATGGCGTAGTGTTACTTTTACGAACATTATTTTAATCTTACAAACGTGTGCCGAATTTAGTAATAATGCGTGTTACGGGAATTTTCGTAATTTGATCGGAATAGAAACTAGTTCTTCAGCGTACGTCCGGCAAATGATCGCATGATAATTAACAAATTTCTCATAGAAATAAGATCAGCTTTAGACTTTAAGTGCGAATTCCGCCTTACTTCTCATCAGCAAAGTTATGACAGATAAAAGATGAGTATGTGACCCTTGGCGCGAAAAGAAACCGCTTGGGAAGTGCCAAACTTTGTTAGAATGCGCAGGCTAACCAGGGTCGAACCTTTTGTTTTTCAAAAGTTCGGTAGAAATGCTTGTCTTTTTATGATGAGCCTGGATTTGGATGCAAAGGAAGGGTTTTTACCTGTTCGGAGAGCTGAGACCTTCGGTTTTAGGTATAGTCGTATGGTCATCCCATTCTTTAAAAAGATAAATTTATCGTTAAATGATTCTATTTGCAGTATGTTGCCAAAACCTTTTATGTGGAGGCTACAATGGGAATTGCACTGAAAATTCAAAATAAGTACTGAAAGTTAAAAGAAACGGGTAGTGTTTACTCTGGAAAAGGTCAACTTTACGTAAACATGCGTTTCTAAATGCATTAAATGGCAAAGATTCTCTTGGAACAATAATTTTTCCTCTTTTAATCTTAATTAGACACTAAAGCTCATTGACTGAAGATCACTACCTTTTGATACCCCGGGGTCTCTCCTTATTTGCTACGCTATGTCGAAATATCGTAGCAAAGAGGGATCTCGGGGTCTCCGAGTATGTAAGATCATTGAGATAAGATAAACAATTTCTATGTACTCAAATCAAGAATGAGCATTTTTCCATCCTATATAATCTTTTTAGAATTACGACCTATGGCAGACTTATACTGGATCCAATCTAATTTTCAAATGCAAATGTGACCCGTCACGCGAAAAGGGACTATCCGGGTAGTGCGTATTTTAGAGTCGACTCCAGTTTGACTACGCGGATTTAGCTTATTTTCTGAATCTAGAGTCATCAATCTACCTTCCTGTGAAAGAATTTTTGAATTGCGACCGCTGGCTGAACTTTTCTGGACCTAATCTCTCTTTCAAATATTTATTTTACAGAGTTCCCAGATGGTCCCTTTTCGCGTGACGAGTTACATATTTTACGAAGTTTTCAGATTTTTTTTTTCCGAAATGGGCCACATATATACATGTACAGTTACCTACACCGTGAAATTGACAAGGTGAAAGATTTTTGGAATGATTACCGAATGAAATTTAATGAGTGGGAGGAGCGAGATTTTAACAAAAATAAATGGGGGGGGGGGGGGGGGGGGTAATCCAACATCGCCTATTTCATCCAATTAGCGACATTTTTACCTTTATTATCAAAATCTGCATACAATTTTGTTCGAGTGTCTTTATGGAACGATTAACACTTTCAAACTAGAACAACCAATAAAACTATTGAAAGATTTGATCTTTTCGAATGAAATATTGATCGTTATGAACGATTCGAAGTGTTCGTTTTCTCCACTGGCCGTAAGCCAGCAAGCTATAGTAATTGCGGTAAGTCCGTCGCGCGTCCATCTGTGCGTTCGTGCAAAAACTTTTCTTTAAACATCTCTTCCTAAACTGAATGCGGGGGGGGGGGGGGGGGGGGGTTAGGAAACTTGGCAGAAATGTTCTCTTGGTGACCCCCTTCTAAAGTTGTCAAAAAAATTGGATTGTCCTCCAGATATGGACGTGGCAGGGCAGGGCTTATCTTACTAAAAAATAATTAGTTTAAAGTCTCTTCCTCCCAATGGCCCGATTTAAATGTAACTTGGCATTTATGTTCCTTGAGAGACCTACAACCAAAGTTATGCAATAAATTTGGATTGGCTCAAAAATATAGGCTGTGTAGGACGGGGCTTTTTTCACAGTTAAATCTTTTTTTTTTTTTAAATCCTCTCCTCCCAAAACATTGTTTCGATTTCAGTGAAACTTGGCATGAATTATCCTTCGGAGACCCTCTTCAAGATATTTAGATTAACCCAAAACCATGTGCATTGCAGCTGGGATTATTTTCATTGTTTAAAATTTCAAAAATCTTCTCCTCCCAAAATATCAGCACAATTTCAATTAAATTTGGCATAGATATTCATTGAAGGACCCTCTCTTCTTAAGTTGTTAAGGATATTTGTTGGGTGGGGCTCATTTTCACTTTTTTCTTAATTTTTCTCCTCCCTGCGTGGCAAGGCGGGCTTATGTTTTCTTTAACAATTCTCTAAAATATTTTTTAAGAAATTTTGATTGCCACCAGAAAAGGAGCGTGGCAGGGCTTTCACTACAAAATCTTTAACAATCTTTTTCTTCCAAACCATTGCGCCAATATGAATGATACATGACACGAGTGTTTCTTGGATGATCCTTTTCTCAAGTTGTTAAAGAAATTTCGATTGACCCATAATAAGGGTGTGGCATGGTGGGGCTAATTTTCAATTAAAAATTTTCTCTTCACAAACCATTGGACAAATTTCAACCAAAGTTGGCTATCAGGACTTTAATTGGCACATATGTGGGGTGGTCTCGCGGGCTTATGTTTAAAAGATGAACCTCATTTTCCCATGTTATATTAAGTAGTTTTTAATTGTTAAGATCCATCAAGACATACTTATCTTATATATATATATAAAGAACCGATCCTTTTTAGAATGCATGCTAATACATGTTTTTAAAAACAGCTTCTTCTCAATCTGACTGAGTTTCTTATTGATATATTTGAAGCCAATTGAGTTACACAGGCCCCCTTTTGCCTCGGATTTTGATTTCCAATTTTGTAGCGTTTTTGAACGGTTTGAGAGAGTGTTTGGCATGAATGAATGGAGTGCTGAGTGAGCTATCTAGAATGGTTTGGATCGAAGTGAGACTCAATTCTACGATGTTACTAACTGTATCTCTGGTATAACAAACAGTATTTACAGATAAAAACATCGCGAAATTGACAATCATCTCAATCAAAATCATTCTTACTCGCTCACTCAGCGCTCCATTCAGTCATTCCAAACACTCACTCAAACCCTTCAAGAACGCTCAAACCCATTGACAAATATAGAATCAACATCGTCATTCAAAATAAATTTGGATGGAGAAAATCTCGATTTCACTGACATAATTCAAATTGTAAGCGTCTAATAGGTTCTTGAAGAAATAGGAAGCTATCTATAGAACTCGTATGCATATTTATCAAAGGGAGGTAATCAATATCGCTTATTTTGTTCATCCTGAACAAAATTTGCGATATTGGATTGCCTCCAATTAAATTCACTCAAAAATCGCTCCACAGGCACAATCAATTTCATTCCAAAATCATTCACCTTGTCAATTTCACGATGTTCTTAATTGTATTGCATTTGGTATGACAATTTTACAAACAATAGGATAAAAACCCAAATGAATTTTAACATGAAGGGTACTGTGTAAGAAAGATAAAAAAAAAATTATCACCGACATTTCACTCCGGTAATCAGTAAAAAGAATCCTTGAATTGAAAAAGCAAAAAAAAAAAAAATGATATAAAGACATTTCACGACATTTCATTTCACAGTCGTATGAATTCGATCAAACAAGAATCGACTACCTTGCAATTCAATACAAAACAAAGTTCATTTACGTTGGAATCTTCCAGTATGTGTTTGTTTAAGGTAACAGCTGAAACATAATTAAACTTAATAAGTTCTTTTTTATGAAGAATTCAATAGATTTTTTTTATAAATTACTGGTATATGATTGTCGCCTTTGAATTGAAATATAGGGTTTCCTTATTTTTTTATTATTATTATTTTACTGATCTTAGATGAAATTCTTACCGCGGTTATATTGAGAAAAATATATCACTGTATTAAATATCTGGTCGAGATTCGGGGAATTGTTCATGACGAGGCTCTGCCGAGTCGTGTTAATTTCTAGCAGTCGAGACAAGAAAAAGGGGTATTTTAAGACACTGATATATTATTCTATTCATCATGCAATCGTTTTTCAAATCTTCAATCTTACGAATTATCAATAATCAAGCAATTCGGGGGAATGTGGCTCTGGAAAAGATCATGGATATGCAAGTGTTGTTTTTTTTAAATAGACTGTCCGATATCATTTCATCTTATCAGGCAGCTAAAATCAATTCAAAACAGGCTTCATTGCATGCTATATTATCGTATCTTAACATTTTAATTTCAGATCTAGGCGATATGCTTACTAAAGACCAATTTCTCGATCTTATCTCTGGTTTAGAGTGGAAAGAGCACGACGAGATGAAAAAACAGCTTGAATCAGACTTTGAAATATTTGATCCTGATTCAACAGGGCGTATTGAACATGGTGATCTCATACACATTCTGTCAAAGGAAGGAAGGAATAGGATGGAGGAAGAAAAAGCAATAGAGATCGTTCAAACTTTTCAAAAAGATGAAGATGGACATATAAGTATTCAACGTACGTTTATTCGCTTTTAAAGGGATTAACGACTCTTTAAGTATTATTTATTATATCAAGGATGATTCACCTACCCATGGATTCCTGACGTTTCTCACACCTGTAGAAAGAACAACATTTAATCCAAGCCACCTACTTCAGTTAACTTTATCGTGAGATTAATATTCCTCTCGATCAAAACCATTCCAAATCACTCGCTCAGCGCTCCATTCATTTTTTTTTTTTTAGTCAAATCACGCAAAAAACGCTCCAAACTCACTGAAAAAGACATACATGTAATCAAAAACGTCATTCAAAATATATAAAGCTAGAAGAAAAATCGCGATTTCACTGACATAATTCAAATTGTAAGCGCCTGATAGGTTCTTGAAGAAATAGGAAGCTTTTTATAGAACTTGTATGCATATTTCATTAAAGGAAGGCAAAAAAATTCTCCCATTTTCTTCATCCTGAACAAAATTTGCGATATTGGATTACCTCCCATTAATTTCACTAAAAACTCGCTCTACACACTCATTCAATTTCATTGCAAAATCATTCACCATGTCAATTTCACGTTGTTGTTAACTGTACTTATCCCACTTAGGCAAATTACAAAACACTCAAGCATAAAATCCCCCTATGTAGGGAGATTGATTGATTGAATGGAGTTTAACGCCGCTTTCAACATTATTTCAGTTATATCGCGGCGGCCGGAGCACCTAACAATGGATTCCTGGTATTTCTCTTACCTGTACTACCATTACATCCTTTCCTAGCCTCCGACTGCTATCTCACATAGGTTTACGATTATCTACCCATTGGTGAGAGACAAACGTCGGAAAGGATATTTGCCGCAACCGGGGATCGAACCCACGACTTCCAGATTGGAAGTCTTATGCCTAACCAACTGCGCTATGGTGGCGGCTACCTATGTAGGGAGAGAAATAGCTTGTGTCGCAGGAATTTGTCATCCTATGAAAGGGTTAAAAGATTATGGGAAATTGAATAGATCTAAAGCAGACAAAATCATCTCAATCTCTACTGTTTATGGGGGGGATAAAAAGATTTATTATCGCCTCTTTACTTTAGCATCCTTGTTGGTGTTGGAGTAGGTGCATCTGATAGCGTTGTATATTGTGTTGGGGTGGTTTGTTTTAACCTTGGTCATATCTCTGTCGTTATTCAAAATAGTTAATTGAACTTGCACATATCGAGGGTTTGGTGCAAGACTGTAGTAGGTGTATATACATTGTATATACACTTACTACAGTCTTGCACCAAACCCATGATGTGTGCATAATATCCAAGATCTTTCAATACTGTCACCGGCATAATTGTAGAGCCATTTCTATAAGAATTCGCAATATTTTTGAGTTAGATGGTACCCGTATGTGGTACTTTTGTTACTATTTCAATTTACTTTTTTTCAGACCTGATTTCCCAGATTCTGTCACCAAGACCTCAGATCGAGATCAACGTGTGAACATTCATATACACAGACAACAAAATACATTACTGTATATTGTAATTTAAAACTTTAATATCATAACACATAAAGAATATATAAAACAGTTATGGCCTGCTACAAATTTTGTAACGGGCAACGAGCTTCACAAGTAGAGAGTAATCAGAATACAAAGAAATACAAAGCGTAAATGTATGAGTTCTTGTATCTTTCGGGGGTTTTTTTAAAAAAAAAAATGGTCTTACTGTGGATCCATTCATAAACGAAATGCTTATCATGCAGTAAAGTACACCATGACATTTTATATGGTTTTGACTTGGGGGATGTTCCGAATAAAACTCAATGGGCGGGATAAGCGAGTTTTGAATTAATTTTAAGGTGGTATAACAATATCGCTATTTTCGTTTCAGATAAGCGATTCGAGCAATGTCCTATTACATATACGGCCTTTATTAAAATCTACGCACTATTCAATAAAAGAATTGTTTATCTTCGAGGATCAATTAGACGCTAAAAATCATGGAATAATCCGATCGTGTTTTTATTTGCGCGGGGTGCGGGGTTCTGTTGCAATGGCTACTAAGCAGTTACCGTATTTATTATCATTATTTTTTTATTTATTTATTTTATTTATTTATTTGTTTATCTATTAATTAATTGATTAATTAATTATTCATTTATTTATTTATTTATTTGTTTAATTATTTAATTATTCATGTTTATCCAAAATTTATCCTGCACAACTCCTTATAATACTATTGCACACAAAATGTACCCTTCTAACTATTAGCAAAGAGTGTGTGTGTATATATAGTGTGCAACCCCTCTCTCTCTTTCTAACTATTTTTTCTGCCCCAGTCTCTATTTACTTGTGCTTAATCTTCATGTGTGTTGTTTTTTTTCTTAACAGTCCAAAGGTTTTTTGTACGATTTAATCGGAGGATCTACCAAATAGACATCAGGAATAATATCGACAAGGCCATTCAAGCGCTTCATTTCTCACATGGGTTTATGTGACGTCACAAACATTTAACGATTCCGCTTAGGATGACGTTGCATAGAAATGAATCAACAAAGGAATAAAAGTGGGCATGTTATATTTTCAATACAAGTTGCAGTGTTATACTGCGTTTTATGATCAAGTGATAATATGCCCATAAGATCCCCACAGACAAGCGAAAAGAATTTTAGAAATATGTGATTTTCCTCAAGCGTATAAAATAACCGAATAACCACCAGTGGCCGAATAACCTGAAGAAAAAATGAGCCAAAATTACTTTACTGACGCGCGAGTTACTTCCCAGTTTTCGAAAAAGTCCTAATGATGTTCCGAATGCTATTGTGAGTGTCCTCCGTAAGATTGGCAAAAGTTACGGTACTGTTGTATACAATCAGCAATATTTCAAATGCGAGCATAATAATGTATGAACTCTGCATTTCGAAACGTGTATTTGTACAAATTAATTGCCTTATACATTTTTAAATATTCAAATATATAAGCAGTCATTTATTTCAAGAGTAAAATAGAACAAAATTGAACACGAATAAAAAGTGACTTCAAACGCTTTCTTTCCGATAGTGGTAGATGACAGATGTAACGTTTTGTCAGTCAGCCAACAACTTCGACAGATCTGCAATACAGAGTTATAGACAATATTCAAAACTGATCAATCATTCAAGTAATATTAACAGGTTGGTGGTCGAATGATAGTTCTTTAAGAGGTGAGTAGCTAATTGAAATCATGGGACTTGTAAGAAAAACGACAGGGAACCACGAGTAAGTGCTCCAGGGCCCAAGGTTATAAAAGTTTTCTCATGCTCAGGCTCAATTTTCTCAAATTTTAAATTAAAATAAATATATGAAAATAAAAGATAATATTAATAAGTTGTTATTTATAACAACTCATTAATATCATCTTTTATGTTAATACATTAAAATGGGTTATAAAACAGAAGTAGGGCTTTAATCTCAAATTGAAATTTGAGAAAATTTTGAATTGAACCTGAGAAAAATTTTTTAACCTCGGGCCCTGATGCTGATATACATACCTTAAGAATTCCAATAGAGCTCAATGCTCTTATAGAACCACTTCTTTCCTTCCGGGGGTTAAAATCGTCCATTTTTGAAGTGATTTTACAAGATATTGAAGCCTCTAATAACATACCTACAAATTCAATGTCACCAAACATTTCGACAGAGTAATACTGCGCCTTTCCCCAATCAAATGTCAATATTTTGTACGGATTATGTTTATTTTTATCCATTTTTTCACCGTCTTAACAAATATCGATGGCTCAGCGCAAAAAAAAGTCCTAATTGCCTATATGTCTGGAGGCGATAGGAAAGGATTTAAAGGTAGTGCTGGTCTGAGAAATACAAGGAATCCATCGTTAAATACTCCAGTCGCCGCGATATAACTGAAAGATTGTTGAAAGTGGCGTAAAACCTCATTAAAAAACATCAAATCTATCTCTCAAAAGAATCTAAAATACTTAACCCTTTGCTGTTTAATCCCTGCTTTTTACGCGATTTTATGATTGAGAAAACATTGTGAAAAAAGAAGAAATTGCTTCCGACAAGCAATTTCTTCTTTTTCCACACTATTTTCTACATTTCTGAATGGTTATTTTTCAAATTAAATCCACTTTAAATTTTCGTCTGCAAAACCTTTGAATTTGGACAGGTCCAAAATTTTGTAAAACAGGAAAGGGTTAAACTACTTACCGGACACATTTAATCTTTCGTGGGGTTTCTTGTCCAAACTATTAATCAAAATATCCGCCTGCCTATCCGTTAACGGCTCATATCCTAGCTCTGTGAGAATCATTCTGAATTCAACTATGCTAATGACATCTTTATCATCCGGGTTAAACCTGGAAAACGCTTCAGCTATCTCGTCATTGATTGTTGCCTTTGACTTTAGTTGAACATTGCTTTCTACAAACTCGGCTATTGACTCTCTGTCTATTCTATTGATTCCTGAAATTTGAATAATACATTTTGAGCCTATGCGTGATATTTCCGGTAATTCCGCATGAGCGTTACGTTAAGACGTTATATAAACCATGTTATTCCATAAAAAGTACTTTTTCGGGTCGTTAACGCCCGGCTTTTATTTAGTTAAATACCCTCGGTTTGAATTAATACACATTATAAGTTTCTATGTCGTATATTCGTGGGTTTGAAGCTAATTAAATAAACCATTTTGTAATCTCTGTTTGAATAAATAATATAGCCTTTATTTTCATGCAATGATAGCGTATATTCAAGTTTTCTTGGACGTTAACATTTGTAGAGACCCTCAAAATGCTTTAACTATTTTTCGTGTCTCTGCAAATGTTAAAGCCCTAAAAAACGTGTATTTACCCTATAATGATTTTGAAATATTAGCAGAGGACTTAAAATTTAAACTCCTAAAGGTTGCTTAGTATTATAGGTCGCCGCAAATATTCAAAATCATCATGGTTTATAAACGCTTCATGTTCTATCATCACCTTACATATCTAACGTTATCAATTTTTGTATGAATCTGTACTCAGTTCAAAAAGAAAGTGTGCATTTTTAAAATTCAAACACCTCTTACTGTCACACAATTTTGCATGACAAACCTCGAGGCTATTGACTATCGATATTTTGAGAAATAAAGCACACGGCACTAAATGATTTTCGACTAGAAAAGGACCTTTCATTTTAAACAATTTGCTTGTAAATTCTACAGTTGATGAATGGTTAATCTGGTATCACAACCAGAATATTTGCTTTTATGGCATTTATGAATTTGACTAGGATATACGGGATGCAGTTTTGGAATTCAGTGCCGTAGAAACATCTTGGAAGTGCGAAAAATATCGACCTGGAGATACTGCGCTTTCTTTGCAGCCTGGACATGTCGGGGAGTTACGCCAGTAATACATTATTCTCAATCTAGAATGATTTTTCTGCTTTCCTGTGTAATTATTTCCGAAATCCGTCTTCTGCTATGCTTAATCCAGTCCTTTTTTTTTAATTATTTATTTTTTTTCCTTTTTTGTTTCAAAAAAATATTTTACGGAGTTCCCATATTGTTCCCTTTTGGCGGACCACAAATTATTTCGACTCACTGATCTAGAGCAGAATATTCAAAAGTGGAAAGTTTTGTTGCTGTTAGGTATCAAAACATAATTGAAAAGGGACAATTCTCAAACCTTCCGGGAAGTAAGTTTTCATATCTTCTATCGTTGGGTTTTGACCAATTAGTTGAAGCACCTCGCGGACACCGTACATATCCAACCACCCGGTCTGTCGCTTGTCCACTTTGTCAAAGGAAGTTCTTAGGGCTGGAAAGGTTAATGTTAAACCGCCTTACTATCACCATGATGATAGTCATTATGGTCATTATTTATTTGTGACCCGTCAAGCAAAAAGGGCCCATCTGGGAATTCTGTAAAATACATATTTGAAAAAGAGATTGTTTCAAGTACAGGTCAACCAGAGGTCGCATTTCAGAACTTCTTTCACGGGAAGGCAGATTGATCATTCTAGATTCAGAAAATCAGATAAATGCGAGAGGTTTCGATCCAAGTCAGTCTGCGCAGCTTGCACAGTCTGACTAGGGTCGAAACTTAACGTACTACCAAGATCGTCCCTTTTTCGCGTGACGGGTCACATTTAAGAAGAAGAGAAAGAAGTAAATATGTAGGGAGTTGTTGTTGTTACTGTTGTAAATGTTTCAGAAAAAAAATCCTTCGGAATACCTTTTTCTAAGTTTAGACCAGTCTTTACACTTTTAATCGGAGGCAGAGAAGATTACGTGGACTTCATTCCTTCATTTTTCTTGGAACGACATAAAACGGGAAAGGGATATAAAAAAAACACCAAGACATACACGGACATTCCTCTATCAAACGTGATATGGCTGTTGCACTGATAAGGAATTCAGTCTGAAGGCTGGTCTAGGTTCCGCCTAAAGATGTTCATTGTATCACGTAATAAACATCGAGATGTGACTCCTTTCAAACGGACCCATGTTATTGCCAATTCGTTTATCGACACATTTCGCTCATACAAATAATTATTAATTGTATTGGCGATTTAAGGTAGTAGACCAGTAAGAGTTTCGTAACGTTTCAGGAGTAATGGATTTTTAACAGTGTTAACTTAGGTTTCCTTATGATTTTAATATTGTGAAAGAGCATATGGTCCGAATTGTTGCGGAGCTGTTACGGTCCCACTACCTTAGCTGTTAAGTATCGCCCATACACGATCAATAATATTATCAATAAATGAGTGACAAATTTTGTGTCGTTTAAGATTGATATAAATGTATAGTTCATTTTATCGATTCAAAAGAATTGGGAACTATTATATGCAAATCCACAAGAAAAGAGGGGGCGAGAAACTAGCTGGTTGTTAAATGACTAAAATATAAAATTTCGTGGTTTAACCAATTACGCGTATGTTATGCTGGCGAGATAGACATAAACGCCGGAAAGGAATTCATTTGATTATTAAATCAGAATCGCTGCTTCTTTGTCTTGGAAATTTAACTCCGCTTTACAAGTGCACTTTGATGCAAAGCGGGATATTATTTGCAAACAGATTGTACTGTTTTGTCATTCTAAACACATGACTGGTTTAAAACTACATACCTTCCTTCAGTCCCTCAGACAGCTTCTGCAATTAGAGAAAAAAACAAGTGACCCGTCTAATAGTGCGAAAAGCTATCGCTTCCAAGAATTCCATTTTAACATCTCATATAACATTTTATCTCACCTGAGCACAACGTGCTGAGGGGGAGCTTATATGATCACCCTGAGTCTGTCGTCCATCGTACGAGGGTGGATCAAAAATTACTCAGACTTTCGTTACAGAAACTTTTATTTCAAAGACTTTGAAAAGAAAACTACACTGTTCTGAAAATGCGGCATTTTTCTTTTGGTCGTGTAAATTTGGATGAAATACAAATAGTAAGTCACCTGTGGCAACCATTCTAAAATATGTAGTCATTTGGTACCGGCGCACGGAAACTACGTCAATATGACGCTACAGTATCGATAACTTCCGTTGAAAGTCGGCACTTTTCAAAATACTCAATTCAACAATAAACACACTTTCTGTTTCGCCTATCCATTGGAAAGGTGTCATTTTCATATCCATCTGATCCAAAATGATGATCTTAAATGTTAAATGTGTCCTTAAGATACAGAACAGATGTTGGTCTGTGACAATTACAGATAAAACGTCGAGGAGACTTTTTCCCTTCTCCGAGTGTAATCCTTCAGAAACGCTCTTCATTCTAAAACAAATCTTTTAAACCTTTTAAAGAGAATGTATCTGCTTATATTTGAAGACCCTTTAGCATATTTTATCATTTAATCTCTCGATTAGGGTTTCCATAGGTCCAGTAGAACTTAATTATTGCCCGGTTGTCTATGGCTGCGCCGGTGCCGTCATTTCGAAGTGAAAAAAATCGACGCGTGCCTTAAGCTTACCGACTTTGAATTCGAAAATATCTCATGTATTATGCTTAAATTTTTAACATCCTTACAAATTACGTAAAAACGTAAATAGGCGAACTTTGGAAGGGTTTGGTCCAAATTGAGGGGTCATTTGCGAGTAGTGACATTAGGAAGTAACGTTACAAAATGGCGTGCGCCGGTGGCACCAACCCAGTAATATTAAATGTTGGATTTTTAAGTCATAGTCATTGCAGACTCTTGTAAATTTAGTATTATGTCAACATTAAATGATTTTCGACGTGCACAAATTTTCATTTAATTCCGGCGGGAAATTCAAAAGTTATCGTAAAAGTCCACGTATTTTTTTATCCACCCTCGTACGTCGTCTATTTACTTAAAACTTCTTCTCCTCTTGAATTTCACTGAAGCTTTGCCAGATTGTTCATCATGTGACCTTAAAACGTTGTCTGTGAAATTTTGACTGACCCCCAAATATTGGCGTGGCAGTGCGCGGATCATTCTGACCTAAGATTCTTCAGACATCTTCTCCTCGGTAATCATTAGGCAGATTTCAACCAAACTTGACAGAAATGTTTCTTGTGTGATATTTTTAAAGATTTTTGTTTCTCAAATATAGGTGTTGTAGGGCGGGGCTTATTTGACCCAAAATTGTGTTACATCGTAACCTCATCAATCAATGGGCAGATTTAACCAAATTTGGCAGAAATGTTCCTTATGGGACCATTCTCATAAATTGATCATGTAATTTTGATTGACCACTGAATATGTGCGCGGCAGGGCGGGACTTATTTGACCCTTAAATCCTTCAAAATCTTCTCTTCAATAAATAATCGGCAGATTTCAACTTAATTTGGTAGGGGTGTTCCTTTGGTAATCCTTTTCAAAAATGTTTGTGATATCTTGATTGGCCCCTGAATATGGGCGTAGCAGGGGGGGGGGGGGGGTATTCCGCTGAACCGGGTGACATCCACCACGTATATGAACCGTCAGAAAAAAGACCTTTAATGAAGTTCGAAAGGGTATCGATCCTGATGACCATGCGAAATGCAACTTTTTTCGTTGGTATTTTCCCCCAATACCTGTTTGTTCAATTTGGAAGCTATAAATCATTATTTTCACGCGCATTTCTCGATATCTCCGGGATAACTGGAATATAATCATGATTTATGTGATATCATAAATGCAGGAAATTGTTTATTGATGCAAGATGACGAAGCAAACCAGATTAGACGCTCCCCCAGAGAAGCAGGTGTCAATTCATAGCCCTTCCTATTTTCCGCCATTTAAGTCTTGTCCAAGTTCAAAGCGATTATAGACGACAACGTAAAGCGGATGTTTTCTAAAATGGAAACAAATCCTCTGTAGTTCAAATTATTGTAGAAAATTGAAAAAAATGTTTGTCAAGAGCATTTTTTTTCATTTAACAACAGTATTTTTTCGAGTGTAAAATCACAAGATCGTAAGCTTCTGGGAATTGTTTACCCATTTCAAAGCAGATCTTTGTTACGTGTAGAACTTTATTTCAATAGGTTTAAGGTGGGACGTTACAGTTTTGGGGAGACAACTCGCCTGGAAAAAAATGTGAGGGGGCTTTGTTAAAATCAACTTTATATGAAGTTGCGCGTGCACAGTGGAAGGCTTTTTTTTCTTCAAACAATCGTAATTTTGTCAACCTACACGCAGGATTGTCCTGAATTCAAAATAAAAACGCTCGGGAAACATTTCAGAAACATACGACTGCTAAGAAAGGTTCACTTTCTAAACGTTTGCAAATGTTTTTGCATCCAGAACTGCAGGGTTTGGCAATTGTTACGAGGGACAAAATGAAATCCGGTCATGCGTTCAGAATGACGAATCACAAACGATCACCTGAAAATGGTAGTCTGCATTACCGTGTAAAGTATATCTAATGAGTGTTCCACACTTGTGCTTCGTTATTTCAACGAAGTACGGGCGACGTTGATAGACCTATCACAAGCCATTCATTCAGGATGACAAAACGGAGCAAACATTTTTGCTATATATACCCTGCATTGCTCGCATGTGCATGAGCTAAACGTTTACTTCGCTTTGTTGTCCTGAACGCAGGGCTGTCACGTTCTCTTCGTCACCGAAAGGGAATGTTTGAGTTCGGGTCATATCGTTGTAAGTATAAAACTATCATATAATGGATGCTTATAAAAGGTAGTCATCTTTCAGTTATTTGAACATTGTTTGAAAAGGAGAAAAATTATGCTTTTTTTGTTTACGACTTCGGTAAAAACTGATACGGGATGACGAATCATATCCCAAAATAATAAGCTTTGTCCCCTTGGATGCGATTTCTCACCTTTTCAGTTTACTTTTCTGCACTGTTAACTGTCTGTTCGTTTTCCACTATTCTTTTTTATAAATTTTAAAAATGATATGTTACTTTTGCCTTTAAAGATCCCATTCATTACGTGTGTTTCACGTTGTAAAAGCGGAAAAGGAGACAACGTAGAAAAAGGACAATTTCAACCTTTAAAAAATTCATTTCTTCTCTCTAAATTTCCATCTTTATTTGATTCCCGTTTATGTGTGTTTGTGAGAGAGTGAAAACGATAATTTGATAACAATTATTAATATTCCATCAATAGCTTTGCCAACATTGAATATTTCAATAAGCAATGATTTCAAAAAGCTTTCGTATCATTTGAAGAGCGTATGTATTCGAGAGTTACTGCGTCTGCTCCTTGACCAAGAAGTCCCGAGATCGGGTATAAATACCGGCGATTGTACTTTTTCCTTTATTTGGCCCTGAGACTGTTGAACTCTTCTGTAATCCACAGAATCAAGAGGGATCAATTTAAAATTTAGGAAATTGTTTCAAAACCATTGTAAGATAAATAAGGTTAAAATTATCAACATAATCACAGAATTCTAAAATCTTTAAAATCAATCGAAAGTCATGTTTTCTTTCTATTTTGTTTCAATCGAGTAATACATCATCTTATCTTCCGTGGCAACTGAAATGACATATTATTTCTATATATGTAATTGCCTCATATAGAAAATGAGTTCATGGAGGAAAACCTCGTGTTTTGATCAGGATAATGGCTGTGCATGTGGCGGATCCAGAGGGAAAGGGGTGTTGAGTCTTTCCCTAGGTAATTCGGCAAAACTTTGGTAATGATGTGAAATAACTACCCCCCCCCCTTAATTGTAGTTTAAACCCCGTTACAGAAATCCTACAACTGCAATAGGCGTTACCAAGTGCATCAAAATTACAAATGGTTTTTATTGTTGATTGGGAAATCAGGGATGGTAACAATGCCTTGACAAAATCAAATTAGAGTAGTAAATTATGGGGGGTACTGTATTTCAAACTTATGAAATTGACTGAAAGTCCCTGGATACATATACTTTTCTTTATTAATTTCACTTGTACGATAGTTGGGCTAATTTTCTATTGACATATTTCGAGTTTATTTAATATAAGTGTTTGCTTTTTTGCCTTCAAAAAAAAATATTCACTTTTTATCTTTGAGGAACATTCAAAGCAAAATGTCCATTTGTCACTTATTTATGCCCTTACTAGAAAGTTTATTATATTTTTATGTTTTCCATATCTATGGCTTAAAATATTTGTTAATTAAGCACACCATCATTTTGATTGGTCGGTGTAATAAACAGTTTTCTTTGATATTTTGGAAAACATGGCCACCTTAAGAAAAATGTAAATATTTTCAAAATATGCGTGGAAAGCTATGTTGATATTTTCAATATATCTGTGCATATGAATGCTCTAAAACATACATCTGTTTCGCGGATATCTGGAAATCCCCCGAAACTGTAACGGCCCTCCTTAAACGATACACATGATCTTGCAAAAAATCTGTTTTCTTTAACTAAAAGTATACTCTTTCTGTGAGAGTTGAAAGTTTGTTGTTTTTGTTAGTTTTAGGGAAAACGTAGGTAATAAAGCTACTTTTAGAATCGATTTTCCATTGAATAAGAAAGAAATGCTTCTAGACTCGAGTCAAATTAGGCTAATTTCGAGTACCTTACACATATACGAGGGGTGTTCCAAAAAGTCCTTGGACATAACGCCATCTTTCTGCCCATCTTGTGAAAACATTAATCACATCATCTGGTTACGCAATCTGTTCTGTGCTGACACACCGTATTGAGTTCTGCCCCGATTTCTTAGGATATTTTCAAAGACGTCTTCTTTTTTTAAAAAGAAATTCGCGCTTTGCCATTTTAGGCCATTCAATAGAAAAAGACGTAGAATTCAATTTCTCTTACAAGCGCTTTTCCTTCTATTTAAACTGCCATCCATGGCTAGTTTGCATGGTTGTTTTTTTTTTTTTTTTTTTTTTTTGTTTTTTTTTTAGTATGTTTGTTGTCGTGTGTTTATTCGCATGATGAATAGAAATTTGTATTATTAGTTTGGTATGCCATAGAAAAGTTATCTTTATGTTGAACTTATTGTGGATGCAACTTCTTCAACATCGAAGCAAGTAAGAAGATATTTGTTCTCATACAGGTATGTAACGAAAAACTTCATAACATTGTATGAATTCGCAATTAATGTTTTCGTTTCCTATTTCCATGGAAAAAATCTTAACTTCTTATGTTTTGATGACATTAATAAATAAAATGTGAGAAAAATGCAGCGTTATTAAGACATTAATGTGCCTATAGGCTATTTAACATCGTCGAGTACAATATTGAATTCTATTGGATTGGTACCATGCATCATCAGCTTATATTTGACAAGGCAACGCCCACTAATTATTCAATGATCTTAGACCTATGTGGGAACTCAGCTGGAGCCTAGGAAAATATGTAATGGTAGTGCTGGTGTGAGAAATACCGGGAATCTATTGGGAGATGCTCCAGTCGCCGAGGTATGACTGAAAGATTATTGAAAGTGGCGTTAACCTCAATTCAAACAATCAAACAAAAGCACATAAAGTTGCCTTGCCACTTCGTCACGCCACACATAGTGTGGTGGCCATCAATGAAGGAATTTGTTGGTCCTAATTTGAAAATTGCGTGGAAGATTTAAACCTAATATTTGTTATCCATAAATTTTGTGTTGAATTAATAAATGACTTGTCACATTAAATTATGCACTTCTAATGGACATATTGCATTAACTTTCAGATAAAAAAGAAAGTTTTGTCGACGCGTGCATTATAAAAGTACAGTCATTTGGATAGTTCCGCATCAAAAACCAGGCGCTCTACATATAAGAAAACAGCGGATACACGGGGGGTGATGTCCATAATCGGAGCCACCGGCTCCGCTTTCAAAATCATGTGTGGAACTTCCGCTCCACGTGTGGCTCCGATTATGTAGATGTAAACATTTCATATTTTGAATGAAAAATGGGGTAGGAGGTCGGGATTTCCTCATTTATCTAATATTGAACTCTAGAGGCCACTTCCTTTACTCAAATGTCTTGAAACTTGGTCAGAATATTTGCCTCCGTGAAATCTCATTAAGTTCAAAAATTGGTTAAGAGGGACCAAAAATGATATCGATAGGTCAAATTAAGGAAAATCTAGAGGACATTTATTTGTTTTAATATATTGTCAGGATCTTTGTCTTGAAATCTTAAACTGGGACACCTCTTCAAATCTTTGAAAATCCTTCAGTACTTTAGAGGCAACATATTTGACTCAACTGTTTTGAAATGAAATCGGAATGATTGTCTTTTTGATATCTTGGACTTTTGTTGAGCTAGTCATGAATTTCAAATAAGTAGTTTTGACACTTTGCCACATTTGTCAAATACTTGTAAATGCCTCAGGTTAGCGCTTAAGGACCAATGGTCCCTTGTTTTTAAGCCCCGCGTAACATTTATTTCCGAATTTCCGCAATGTTTTGAACATATTTATATAAATTCCGATTAATGTCATAATTTACTACTTCACCTCCGGATTTGTCAACTTTTCAATCGGAAAGTAATTAAACTAGATTTAATAAAACCAAAACAAATACATGTACTGAAAATGTCCCGAGCGCTTTTTCTGTATAGGGGTACCATTTTATAAAGGCGATGTTGAAAATTAAACAAAGTATAAAAATTTGACATTCAGCAAAACGGATCAATATACAAGGGCGAAAACACGTTTTTTATATACTGAACAACAAAAATAACGCATCACTTTAATTTTTAGATACAACTTTTTTCCATAATCTAGAGTTTGGAAAATTGGATACACCAAAATAAACGTACACTTATTATTGATCTGTGACAAAAAGGATTTCACCGAAGACATGCGTATTGGAGAGTTACTACCCCCAAAATCAAAGTTTTGAAATCAAAGTCAGTTTTCATTGCTCTGTAAAATTCAATAGCGCGTGTGTTCATGTGCAATATTGCTCTCAAATAATATTCGACACGTGGATTTCTGAATTTTACCTAGATTAAATCCTAACATGGCTATCCAATTGCTCTTCATGCTGCCTTAATTTGACTCAAAACCTTGCGATTTTTCGTTCTTTTTGTGAACTCTCATTGCAAGCTCGTTTCTGATATGCTCGAGTTTGAGAAAAGTCTTGTCGTTGAAAGAGAAGGCATCGGTATAACTTAAAGAAAGTTTTCGTTATAAACAATGTTTTCTCATGCAGCAGGTCGAATGCATCGTACGAAACTCAAGTTTGTCGAGTAATACAGCTTATAAAGGTGGAAACGACAAACCGTGAAAACATTTATCAGATAAAGCCAAGTTTTCGAGTTTGGTGGTAGCGAACAAAATTATTTTCGGAACGTCATTGCGCATAGACATATTAAACTGATTCATTTACGCGATTAAAATCAAGGACACTGAGGTGTCATAACTCGACCATTGCCAGGTTAAAACGCCGATAGTAACAACTACCGATGCCGAACTTCGGTGCTAACTGGATGGGGAGGACGGATTGTACTACAATTTGTGTTATAATCGGAAACTTGTTACTCCCCAGGTCACAGTTTTTTAAGGTTATCGTGGACTCATGGTGACAGCAAACCACAAAGACGAGGTATCTGGGCCGTTTGTCGACTCCTTCAAAAGCAATAGCCATAGGGTGAATCCCTGTAAATAAGTCAATATTATGGTCTATTCATCTCATGCCATTGTGGATTTAATTCGTGAACACTTCCTTAAAGTGAGACCAATGCCTATTCTTTCACTGACCGGACTCATTTCAAACCCGAGCTTATCGAAAACGAGTTTACAAAGAGAGTAAAAAAGTTGCGAAAACCCAAGATTTTGAGTGAGATCGAGGCAACATGAACACCGAATGCATAGCCATGTTTGGATTTGCTCCTAGGGATAGTCGCCTTCACGCGCTTACAACTCTTCAATGCGTATGAATACGGTGTCATTCCTTTTCTCACTAACTAACTATCTAACTAACTAACTAAATAAATGAATGAATGAATAAATAAATAAATAAATAAATAAATAAATAAATAAATAAATAAATAAATAAATAAATAAATAAATAAATAAATGTAGTTTTAAGGCAAGTGATTATGAGTTTCGGTCCCTAAAGGTTAGGCACTCCAAGACTTTGGAGCATTGGTACATAATTAGAGACAAATAATTTTCTTTCAACTATCTAAAATTTCAGTAAAGAACAATTTTCTAGAATATTGTGGTTGTTTTCTTGAATTCGTACACACTGAAAACAAGGGTCTACATCACCGGACATACTGTTCCGAATATTGCATTTTGGAGGGAATAAAAGTAAACGAGAAAGGTGAGACATAAAATAGACAAGGTGTGCCATGGAATAACGAGAAAACAGCGCCCCATAGAACTAATAGAAACTTCATATTGAAGGCTGTGGGGGCATATGGAAGAAGAAGAAGACACTCCACAACTTCAGAGCCAGGGTACATAATCGGATCCAATCCACATAATCGGAACCATACAATTTTCTTTGATATATATCGTATTGCAGAAAAGTACATTGGGTAAGATTAATGTGGTTGTTTTGTTAAACTCGTGTACACTGAAAACAGTGGTCTGCGTTATCAATTCTGTTCAAACTATTGCATTTTGGAGGTAAAACCACGTGTTTTCACATTCCTGGCTCAAGACTGCTCCAAGAAGAAATCATTTTTAACAAAAACAAACGAGCGTTCTTATATTTTTGAGTACGTTTACGTTGCAAAATGTATAACTGGTCGAATAGCATTCGATTTTTTTATGATTAATGAATTAAATATTAGATAAATGAGGAAATCCCGACCTCCTACCCCATTTTTCATTCAAGATATGAAATGTTTACATCTACATAATCTGAGCCACACGTGGAGCGGAAGTTCCACACATGATTTTGAAAGCGGAGCCGGTGGCTCCGATTATGGACATCACCCCCGTGGGATACATATGACTGTTATATGCAAGTGCAACAATATAGCCGTCCGAACTGTAAGATATAATTAACTGTGATAATAATGACAATAATAAAGAAAATAAATTATTTATTTCGACAAGGAAGCATTAAGTAAATAACACCGTACAAAAATCAAACAATTAAATTGATTCTCGGTATTTCTCACACAAATACTAACGATACTTTATTTCCCGACACAATGCTGCTCGTCAAACCTGTTCAGGATGGCAAAACGTGGCAAATTGTTTGTCCCTCTATAATTTGAAAACGATTGTCCGCTTTTTGTCACCCGAACGCTAGGCTAGAATCACGACTGAATAACTACTAACTAGGCTATGACCGCGGCTACCTTTACTCTAGGCTATATAAACTCAAACCCCATATTTTCGCAGACGTTATATTTTCGAGGTAAACCCAACCCCTCACTGATTTACAGACAATCAACAGTCTCGCGAATTTTTTGTACAAAATTTATTATTTGTTTTTTCAATTAAAGCATCGTGTTCTTTCCATCTTCCAGCTCATTTCCGTTTAACCCCCCCCCCCCCAATTTTATGCTGGTTTTGATCTTTTAAGCCGTGACCTTAATGATAATGGTGCAGCCCCATCTAGATTGGAAAAATGGTTGAAAATCAGCTTGCAAAGTTCTAACAATTGGGGGGTTTTTTTACACTACCACAGAAATATGACGTCGATCACGTTTCAATATGGCGTCCATGACAGAATTGTGTACACTTGGTGAAGTATTTTCAGTAGATATTTTTCTAAAGAAACCCTTAAATGTTGCTGGTTGAACGATTGAGAGCCCGCTTATTTCATTTTCTTATTTATTCATTTATTCGTTTTTTGTAATAGCAGCATGACCACAATTGACAAACGTGTACCGTCAATTAGCCATGCTATGATTACGAGTATGCTGACCAGAGATCGGATAAGCAACTTCATTATTTTCATTTAAACTCTTATCCTGATAGTTAAGTTTAAATTAAAACAATTTGTCAAATTTTCAGACATTTTTACTATACTGACCCAAGTTTTCTATTAAATAGAAAGCAACCAAGCTCAAGTTTTCTCATCATAGTTCAGTCGAAGGCAGACAAAAAAAATAAGATCAGAATGAAAGCTTGTGCTGGCTGATCTTTGTCAATACTGTCTGTCAAAGCATTAAGTACATCAGGAGGAAGATTAAAACACGAGTGCTCTACAAACTTACGAAACAGCCCTGCGTTCAGGATAACCAAAAGGTGCAAACTGTTTGCAAATAATACTCCGTTTTGCGTGGAAGTCCAAAGCGGGTTATAATTTTGCAATAATTTGCACCTTTTCACTATCCCGATTGCAGGTCTGTTTAACATGCAAGGAGTGTGGGAAACAAAGATCTTCCCTTGTATCAGGGAAAATCGATCATCAAATCGATGACATTTTAATTTATCATTATATAAATCTACAATTATTCCAGACCACAATAATGCACGCAACATCGCTCGGTATCATTTTAAATTCAATTTTACACAATCAATCTAGCCATCAATAGATCTAGCAAATGATCAGTCCGCTTAAAAGGAACATTTTGGAACTCTGTATTATTTTTTCTTTTTTCTTTCTTTTTTTTAAATGGCTGACGATTTTTTTATTAATTTTAGAAAAGGTAGATTGCTAATTTCAGATTAAGAAAGCCACTAGAAGAGGAATGTCTCTTCTGATGCTCATCCCACTTAACATGTAATCTGTCATTTTTGCATTTGTTTGAATAGACCGACAACTACCAACTGGCTTTTCGATGTCCACGGTTTTGCCAGTATACCAGTGAATACGTGTGCATCGATTTTCGTCAATTTTATTTAATTATTTGGTATAGTTTTGGACACAGCTCATTTGTCACAAATCCATTTTTAGAACAGTATGTAGAATTTATCAAAATAAGGGTAATATTATGGCGTGTGATGTGTTGCAAAATTGTATAAAAATATATTTGTTCAATAAAAAATAATTATGGTGTAAAAGTTACATATATATATACTTTATTTCCTCCAAAGGATTGAAGAGCAAATACATATATACAATCAGTATAAATAGAGCAAATACATACATACAATCAATTGAAAAAAGATATTGGTTCAATAAAAAATATTTATATGGTAAAAAAATTATATATTTGATAAAAAAATGTTTTTATTCAATAATTAGAATTGTGGGATAGCTCGGTAACAAACTGCGTCATATCCTACGTCATCGATATCTTTATTTCCACTAGCGTCACTACACACGAAAGTTATCGGCAAATGAATTACTCGTAGAACTGGTGAAAGAAATACAAGGGCCCCATGGTTTTATGTCACAGTCTCTGTTGTATGACTGTCTAACTTTAAAAAGTGACATTATATGCCATATTCTAGTACCAACTCCGATATATAGCTCCGGTCTCGGAGAGCCCAGGTTAAATCATCCGAATACGGAGAATCCCCGGATTGGCACTTAAACTTACTATTTGTCTTAGGGTGAGACGTTAAAAAGATGCCCTGTGTGTCATTTCTTACCTTCGAAAAAGATAAAGAACGCGGCATATCATAGTCGAAGTTGCGTCCTGCATCATTGCACTTTCCCTCGTATCAACTCGTCGCCTATTTGGATAAATCCAACGGAAGGAAATCGCTTACTTGAAAAACTCGTGCTTTAAACAATCGGTTTCGAATGTAAAGACTAGCAATTTCAAGTGATTGATCAAAGATCAATTTTGCATTAAAAAAGATAGGAGATAACGGTTTCTTGAACCTCACTCTTTCTTACGGATCTTATACACGATGCTACAAATAATGTAAATAAGAATATTATAAACCGAAGAAACGCTCTGACCTCTCATTTTAAGATCATTCATAACCGTTGTGATTTGGAACTTAGAATCGATCCCCGATCACGGCGTATATCATTTACGACTTTCGTCACCGTTGGTATTCATAGACCTATGTGGGTGAGTTGCTGGCAGCTCGGGAAAGGTATATTGGTTCATCTAGTGTGTGAGATTCCGGGATTCCATGGTTCTCCACTCGTCGCAATAAGGCATAAATTTTGTTAAAAGTGACGTTAAACCACATCAGTATTTCCTGTGATTGCGTTCGCGGCTGAAACAGCTAGCGGTAATAAGGGATACCCGATGACGTAAGGGATGACGTATTTTATTACTCAACCTATGCGGGCTGTATATTTGAATAAAGGAACAAATGAAATTCGTTGTTACAAACTAATCTTGCTACCCCACAATTCTAATTATTGTCCATAATTATATATTATTTTTTTACTCCATAAATATTTTTTTTCACAATATATATATTTAGTTTACCTCATTAATATACAGTTTTTTATTGAATAAATATATTTTCTTTTTTACACTATAAATATTTTTATTGCAAAAATAAATATCTTTACCAAATAAATATTTATTTTTAGAATAAAATTATTTTATTATAGTCCATATATATAACTTTTACACCATAATTATTTTTTTATTGAACAAATATTTTTTTATACAATATTGCAACATATCACACGCCATATAATATATCGGTTTTTTTTTTTTTTTTATTCCGTTCAACTTGACCAATATAAGCAATTAATTACCCTCCTTTACTTTTGTTTAAAGCTTGCCCGTCCTGGTTTGTATATAATATTATCGCAGCAGCTGAAGCACCTAAAATGGATTCCTGGTATTTTTCATATCAGTACTTCCATTAAATCCTTTCCTAGCCTCCACCTGCTATCCAACACAAGGCTTTGATTATCAACCCATTGATGCTGGAAAAATAGTCGGAAAGAATGATAGGCAGCCTCGTGAACTTAACCGGGACATTGCGAATGGTAGATGGGCGCGCTACCACTGCGCTATGACGGCGGCTAACAGTCCTGGGGCCTGTTTTACAAAACTTCTTACGAAAATATTAGTCGTAAGTCAGAATCACAAATCGTACCTGGTGTTTTCATCCACTGTTTGATTCTGCCTTGGAAGACGATTCGAATGAGATAATTCATGGCAGAATTCCATATTTAGTTACGACTGTAGGAGCAACTTTCATTTTTGACTTGCGCAAAAAATGGCTGTAAGATGTATAGTAAAACAGGTCCCTGGAGAGACAACTTTTAGGAATGTATGACAATGTGCTGCAGCCGTCGCGATATGACTTAAAAATTATTAAAGCCTCATAAAACACCATTTATACGAAAGCTCATTTTAAAGAAAATCACTGTCGTTTTTTCTGATGACTGTGAAATAGTTCCGATAAGTACATCTAATCCGATAATTTAGGAGATCAACCTGTCATTAGTTATATTCAACCGGTGAAAATTAATAACTCAGATATATCAATGCTTTTGTTGAAGTATTTATAAAGATGAATACTCACAAATAAACTGTTCTATTGCAACTGAAAATAAAATTTGATAAAGGGACACCCAGATAAAACGTTTGGCCATGAACATAAATCATACATGATCGTTCATGCTAATCTGTTGTAAGCTATCAATGTACAAGGGAAACATTTTTGCATTTTACGTTGGTCGAAATTTGTCTTTGTTAATTCAGAATGATATTTCTTAAACACACACCTATTATATATCAAAAAAGGAAATTACTGTAGAGTTCGTTCCTATAAGATATAAATGTTGCTAAGGAACCTGGGGCCCGTTTTACTAAACTTCTTACGATAAAAAAAATTATCGTAAGTCAAAAGCACAAATCGAACTTGTTTTTTTTTTTTTTTTGTTTTTGTTTTTGTTTTTTTTTTTTTTTTGTTTTTGTTTTTGTTTGTTTGTTTGTTTGTTTGTTTTGTTTCGGCCATTCGTTAGATTCTGACTTGCAATATCATGGAAGAATTCCATATTTTGTTACTACTGTAGAAGCAACTTTAATTTTTGACTTACACAAAAATTGATCGTAAGATGTTTAGTAAAACGGGCCCTGGTTGAGAGTTGCTATAATTACGTGTGGTGACATACTGTTGCATCGTGTTGCCCTATACGCGTATTACTTAATTAAAACGAATGCGTTTCGTTTTATCATCGAGAAATAACTGTAGATTATCAATCGATAAACTCACCACCGCCAAACCGTTAAATCAGAAAAAAAACTTGCCCTGCTTTCGTTCGTTTCACTCTTTTTTGGCGTTATCTGAGCGGAGCCAAAAAATAACAATCAAATGTAGCCATGACGTTGCATAGAGAAATCACGTTAAAATATGATAATTTGTCAAAACATTTTGCATTTTGTCTTATATTTGCACTGAAAAAAAAAAGTTTGTTTTCCTAGTAAGATCGATTGATATTCCGTTTCGATGAACATCGAACAGCAAGAGCGACCTTTCCACTCGTGTCTCCGCCACTCGTGAAAATAATGCTTTATTTGTACACTCGATAAAATATAAAATGATCTTATACGTTGAAAAAAACTATTTTCCCCGTGTCTTCGAGAAAAAGCTGAATCAAATTGATACCTGTGTCATCTTTATGCCTTCTGGTGCTCTTTATATCCGGCATTCATTTCAACGCTAATTAACCACGTCACTTTGTAAGTTTCATGTCGATTTCATTTCACAATTTCAAGGTATTTTATTTATTCATAAGTTATAACTGTCATACCGTAACAGTCTAATGTAAATCCATTGAATATATCGAAATAATCGGTGGCACTTGAAACGGGTGCCTATTATTCAACGTGATTTGATTTCAAAATTTTGTTAAAAAAAAAAGAAAGAGGGGGGGGGGGAGAAACGCAGATTGACAGAAAGCATAAAAGACAGAAGGTCGTGCAACAGAATGATGGAAAGTCAGACGGACAGACGGAATGACGGACGGAGACTGTTGAATATCCTGACTATTGACTTTGTTCGAACCTGGTAGCTTAAATCTATTTTTTCGAACTCTAAATGTCATCTTCAGTAATATAAGTATAGTTATTCTCACTTAGGCATATCCTTTGGTTGAGCTCTAGTCAGATAACGCTGGAAGAACTGTGGTAACTTTTCTTCATGTTTATGCTAATGAGTTTTTTTTTTTAAACGGTATTTTACTAAAAATAAACGATTTGAATTACCAAATAAGGCACGATTACTGTGACGCGGGATAAGAGATATGCCCGGATCATTGCGCGATCAATATTGTCATTATACTATCAATACAATCGATAAAAACAAGTGTTTTAACGATTTATAACTTTTTAAATAACCCTTTTTACTTTTAACTGGCTGTGTTATATGATATCTATCTTAGTTATTAAGCCGCCGTCACACTATAACCGTTCGTTCTGGCTTTCGTTAACGGGTTAAGGGTGACATTTTAACGCCTGGAATAGTTTTAAACGTACCCCGTGCAGAATCTCGGATACCCCCGGTTCTTTCTTTTCAAATTCAAATACAAATTCAAATTCCTTTATTGGTTTAAAAAATCCAGTTAAAGGATTGTCACCAAGAACATATATACAATTAACATACACAACAGAACTTATCAAAAGTTATATATATATATCAGATGGGTATATAATCTATGAAACGATATAAAATATCAGCATACATATGAAGAGAAAGAGTCAAAATCATGATGATGTAATTCAAAATCATTGCAACCAGAGCTAGAAGAAAACAGTTATTGCTATGCTTAAGAATCACGCTCATAATACTTGCCCAAAAGTATTTTTTTATATACATTATTAATTTCACGGTATCTATGACCAATTATAAAGGTAACGATGACCATAAAATAAAAACATCTATATCTTATAATATGTTTGCATACAATGATAAGCTTATGAATAAAAATAAAATTGAAAATTTTAAAAGAAAAAATAAATAAAACTAGGACTTATAGAGAACTAAAGAAGCAGCAGATAACAATTTTATTGTCATATTTATCTATTGATTAATTTATTTTATTTCCTTTTTATCGACGTCGATATATCGTAGCAAATAGGGAGCCCCGGGGGTATCCGAGGATACTCGTGCAAAAGCGGCGAACCATTTCTTAAACGTTTCGCGATCGCTGACCTCAGGAACGTAGCCGAATGTCTAGTATCATTTTGATCGTTCGGTTTTTGTACTCTTTCGATTGGGATTAAATATCTGTCGTGTAACCAATGTTTATGTAATAGATTTTTAGCGTGTTCAAAACGCACGAATAATATATTCTTTCTATTTATGGCGAATAAAAAATATGATGGGAAATTTGGGACAGGCACCTTATTTCAGTCCGAAAATAGTATTCCTTCGTTTTTACAGAAATATTTCAAAAGTTGCCTTATCATCATATGTGACATTTATGTTTAAGCAGAAGTTCTTGGGAAGTGAAATAACAACCTTCTAACTTCATATTGTAATGATAATTCTGGAATGGGCTACAGCTTGGAGAAAAAAACTTATTAGACTAAAGAGGCAAAATTTCACCGGGGTCTGACTATCAAGGGTGTTCCAGCGTACACCTAGCGCAAGAGGAACTATTTTTCTGCGATAGACTTACATGTTCCATGTACAGCGTATAACTTTTTTATTCAATACCGATAGAATTGGGTTTTGTCGGAGCGTTATGTTTGAGCTAAAATAAGACGCACAACATCTCCAAGTGAATTCGGTTAGCCTTCTGTGTTTAAAGAGTGAACATGCAATCAGGATGGCATAAGGCGTAGGTATTGACGACTGGTTTCCAAACGCACACAACACGCGACTATAGTTCAAATTTTAAAGAAAGTACTTGAAAGCTGGTCCCAATGGAAAGTTTTGCGCATGTTCATTATTTTTTTATTTCCCTTTCTCTGTCGATTCCTATTGTCAACCGTCATTCAAGCATCTATGTATTCTTGCCTTATTGTATTTGACCACGGGGGACTACGAACTTTTCATCAAATATTGAATGGCGCTGACTAAAAAATGAAGTTTGACCACGGCTTAATATCTTGTAATCCTTTAAAAGATGTTTTGATATTTGAACCATTAAATGTGCATTGCATTGCACATATCCATCTACATAAAATTGATTATGATAATAATAAAACATATAACAATTTTGTTATTATCATTGTTTTGTGACGGTGAATCATTCAGACAATTATTTCACATATAACAACTTGAAATATTTGTTTAACAATGTTTGCCTCAACGAATGAAAAATAGATAAATCAGTTAAAAGATGAATGAATGAATGTTGTAACAGTGTTATACCAGACATTGAAGAAGTGCGTGGAGCGAGTTTTTAGTGAAATTCAAGGGAGGTAAACCATTATGGCTAATTTCATTCAGGATGAACAAAATTTGCGATAATTATTACTTCCCTTTAATAAAATATGCTTACTGATTCTGTGTTTTCACGAACCCATCATACGCTTACAAAATTCAACTATGTTAGTGAAATCCTGGATCATATTATACCGATTTTCATTTTGAATGCTGTTGTTGATCTTGTCATTTTAGGTATTTTGGGGCGTTTTTGTATAGTTGAGTGAGTGTTTGGAATAAATGAATGGAGTGATGAGTGAGCGATTTAGAACGGTTTTGATTGAGATGATTGTCAATTTTGCGATGTAATTAAATTAAGTAAGATGCAATTTATCTTCATCAGAGTATGACTTTAGAATTACTGTTGTTACGTATTTCGATACTTTTAATTCATAATTCTAACAATATTTAAGGAAAGCTGAGGAGGCTCTTCATTGACAACGTTTATTTCGGATCGGGGTCGCGGTTTAATGTAGACCATCTAATTTTTAAGATGTTATGATGTTATTGCTGTGGATGACCACGATGGTGTCGTTGTTATCATTGTTGCCCGTGTTGATGTGCTAGTGGTTTAGGTGAACTATAAATCTTCTTTTCATCATTCAGGCTATAACACAACACTCGGTTACCCTTATTTAAGAAAATGGACCCCCCCCCTTTTCAATGACGTCATAGGAATCGGGCTTCATCTGGAGCATATTCGTCCTGAGCACAACTCATTTTCAAAATTCCTTTGTACAGTTAAGAACATCATAAAATTGACAAGGTGAATAATTTTGGAATTATTTCGGAATGAGATTGAATGAGTGTGTGGAGCGAGTTTTTATTCAAATTCAAGAGAGGTAATCCAATAACGCTAATTTTGTCAGGTTGAACAAAAAAAGCGATATTGATTACCTTCCTTTGATAAAAAAAATACCTAATATTCTGTCTGTGTGTTTCATGGACCAAACGGACACTTTAAAATCTACAACAGCGACTAAAATCGTAGAACTATTTGATCAATTTGACTAAAATTTTGATCGTTTTGAACGATTTCGAAATATTTTTAAATGATTTATTAGCGGCGTTGATCGATTTGAGTGTCTGTTTGGAATGAATGAATTAATTAATTAATTAATTAATTAATTAATTAATTAATTAATTAATTAATTGATTAATTAATTAATTAGTTAATTAGATTGATTTTGACCAGAATGCGATATTTTAACAGTAGTGCAGAGTTTCGTTTGTGTCGCAATAAAAGAAAGTGAAAGCATTCAACGTTACAATAATTGTCCTTCAAATTTTCACAAGTCGATGGATTTCTCATATCGGTCATTCCATGAATAGCTTTGTTAGATCTGTAAGAAGAAGAAAGGAAAAAAAAACTATGTAGTTTCAAAAGTTTAAGTTTAATTATAAAACAATTATCATACGACATATATGAAATTACAAATTTATTCGCAATAAAATCAATATGTCATGTATTAAACTGTGTACAAAAAGTTGATAACTTGTTTTTTTAATTATACACCGAAAAAGGGTTTCAAAACCATTTTACACCGAAAAAGGCAATAAATAGAGGATAATCAACTGGTTGTGTCTGATATGTAAAATATGCAAAGATCCATTAGAAAGTGTGCACTTTGACTTTTTTATTTTCCCTTTTTTTACATGGTGGGAGGAACTCTTGCTTATAAAATTATTTGCATGAGATATGACCTTTTTGAAACGATTTGTTTGTTTAAATGGGTTTTAGGCCGCTTTCAAACGAACCCACGACTTCCAAATTGGAAGTTTTATGTCTTTAGAAACGAGGCAAATATCCAATTTCAATAAAGTTGCGTATACTGTGGATATATGGTCAGTACAAATGGCGTTAAATTCGACTTTAGGAATTTCGCGCATTGATATCAAGAAAATTTTCTAGTCGCTATATTGGAATACGCTTTAGAATTTCGTGGAAACATAGATTCTTTAAAGCAAAAAGTCCGTTCTTTGGACGTTAAACAATTTTAAGACGAGGAGCGAAAATAATTTGGGTGAATCTTACATTGTATAGATTACGGAACGACAACTTTGGTCTCGGAGAACTAATTCATTTCCGTAGGCAGCAAATATAACATTAATCTTTGAAGTACAGGCATTAAATAACAGGCAATAAAAAGGATTTGAAGCTCGATAATTTTGCGACGTGACATCATTAAGGGGCCAACCTCTTTTCGGCCGGCCAAAATTAGTGTTTGCACACTTTTTTGAAAAATGGGCCGACTTTTACGAAAAAAGTTTCCCTAAGAAAGTTCAAGAACGTCCAAGCTAGTCGTTTAATTTTCGTGCACATTCAAACAGTAAAACAGGCCTGAAACGCTATCTTTTTCGCGATTTTAAAGATTTAGCGTTCTTTTTTCATTTCATTTTTTTGTAAATAAATAGAAATTTCTCAAAAATATGTCCAGTGACCTATGCTGATTTGGGGGGGTGGGGGGGGGGGGGTTGTAGCGAATTGAATATGCTTTACGTTTATCAAATAAAAAAAAAATGTCTTCGGATTAGATTTTTTCATTAGTTCGATTTTGTGATGTTGATGCAATATTTTTCATCAAATTCGACGTCGCACAAAAACCAATACGTTGAAGGGGAATTCTGTGAGATTTCAATTCGATGTCAATCCATCTTTTCCAAGGCAAAATAGATAACTATTATCAAACGTGCATGTCAGACTGCTGCAACTGTTGGCTCATGTATGAAGCCAGCTTTTATGAAAGTCGACAAAATGCGTATAAATCATTGTTTGCCTGGCATAATTCTGTCTTTAGTTGAAATGCGCTGATATTCGCGGTGTTGTTGCGTTCTAGCTCTAAATATATATTGTTGTTAGAGAAACCGCATCTGGTAAGAGCATCAATATAAATGCATTGGCTCTTTTCCACTAGATGCTGCTATCACGCAGAAACACCTCTCTGTATAAGGCAAAGTTCCCACTACTGATCAGATTGATTCTTTATTTTCGTTTATTTATCGTCGCTACCGTAGCATTTGCCCATATGAGCGACGCTCCAAGAAGAAGCTTAGTTGTTCCGAGAGATAGTGCAAGGATACATGGCGAAACTACTGCTTAGATTCGCCAAGGTTCTTTAACGCGCTTGGTGTAAAGCACGCCAAACAGGACGTCGGTTTAACGGCATTTCCGAAAGACAATAAGTTTGTTAGTGAGCTAGATTCGATTATTTCTATCGACCCTTTAAAGCGATCAAGTACTGATCGAGCTTGGTCATCATCGCCTGGGCAAATTGACGTATCAGAAATAATCGTATGACGATTGAGTTGAGTTGATCAAGTGGCGGTCTGGATGCTATCGTGAATCAATCGGTTGGAAGCTTGAGCTGGTCGTTACTTGATCGTGTCTAGATCGACCGTGATCGAGTTGATATCTTTAGCCGACATTTATACGATGAATCTCGAGTTAATATCGACCTCGTACCTTTCAACTTGGGTGATACACGACCACACTCGACTTTAACTCGTTATTCGAAGGAATTTTTCTAAGTATCCGAGTATATCTCTAACTCGAATATCGGTAGAGATCGAGCGAAAAGCGGACGAATCGTGGTCTTGCAAACATCAGACCAGTAACGATCGTATAGAAACTGAGATGGACTGCATAATCGAGTGTCTGATTAAGATCAAGATAATCGAGCACCGTAATGCGATCTCGAAAGAAAATCGTAAATACTCACGTAGGGATCGAGCTTGATCGACTAATAAGGTGTGAAGAACGTGTATATGAATTTTGGTCGAATTGTTTGATCGAGGAATTTAGGCGATCGCGTTGATCGGATTTGCAGTGAAAACCATAAGATAAAATATATATTATCAAAATGCTTGTGCTTGAAGGTTTCAAAATTTGTGTTCATAATTCTGTCATTGTCACTGATTTTCCTCGCTATTCTTATATTTCGTACAAATGTGTTACATTGTATTTACATTAGGATAATATCATCATCATTACTTGTTTTGTAATAGATTGAATTCTTTCAATAGACCTCATCGTAAATAAGTTCTTCACTGTATTGTTTGTATAGTGATAGCTGTTTGAGGAACCTTCTTTAAATAAAGATTTTATTAATAATTATCATTATTTTCATTACTTTCATTATCATTTTTATTATTTTATTATTATTGTTATTATTATTTTTATTATTACGATGGGTCGAAAGTCTGAAGTCCTGCTCGTTTTAATGGGGTGTTTACCCCTTTATTGCACTATACATGTTAATCAAAGCATTGAAAGTACTGAAGGTGAACGAATCTGATGGTTTTCTAGAGTGATATATTGAATTCGTCGAGAAAAGAGAAATTATAAATGTAAAGGGAAAGTGTCTCGACAAAATTTCGGCAATTCTCACTGTAAATTCAAATTTATTTTGCATATCGAATTTGTTCACAAGTATTACAATGAAAAAGAAAAAAAGGGCAGACTACTTAACAGGATCATAGCGTGATTCTGTTTCGGTTTCGTTTTTTTGGTTAAATCTACAGTTCTATTCATGATTCGAACGGAGGTAAGACCATGTCACTTTCCTAAGTAAAAAATCTTTTGCTGAATATTTGCTGAATATATATATATATATATATAATGCCGTGATATCAACTTAGATTCAAAACTTGTTTCAAATGTCATAATTATAAATGTAGTATTCTTTCTAAACAGTGTAAAGACAAAATTTTTTTTGCTCTGAACCCTCGACAAGTTTACGCGGATTATCCATTCGCCCGATTAAACATTGTAACCTCCTTTTGTATTTTAAAGGGGAATTTTTCATTATCTTCACGTGATGAAGAATTCTAGTATCATGTCATTAACGAAATAAACTGTGAATTTGAGGAGAGAAGTCTTGAGAAATACTAAATTGAATCTAAATGGGCACTTCTTTATTTCGAAGCTATTAAGATCCTACATGGTCTTCCTTACGTAGTAACACTGATGAATGAAGAGTGGTCGTAAAGTGCATTACTGCACTGTAAAGTTTTTTTTATTTTTTTTTTTTACTTTTTTATTTTTTTTTTTTTTTTGTTGTTGTTGTTGTTGTTGTTTGTTTGTTTTTCTTTGTTTGTTTTGTTTGGTTTTTTTATCAGAGTGTATAAAAAGAGAAGACATCTGTAGTCGATGATTGATTGATTGATTGATTGATTGATTGATTGATTGATTGATTGATTGATTGATTGATTGATTGATTGATTGATTGATTGATTGATTGATTGATTGATTGATTGATTGATTGATTGATTGATTGATTGATTGATTGATTGATTGATTGATTGATTGATTGATTGATTGATTGATTGATTGATTGATTGATTGATTGATTGATTGATTGATTGATTGATTGATTGATTGATTGATTGATTGATTGATTGATTGATTGATTGATTGATTGATTGATTGATTGATTGATTGATTGATTGATTGATTGATTGATTGATTGATTGATTGATTGATTGATTGATTGATTGATTGATTGATTGATTGATTGATTGATTGATTGATTGATTGATTGATTGATTGATTGATTGATTGATTGATTGATTGATTGATTGATTGATTGATTGATTGATTGATTGATTGATTGAGTTTCACGCCGCTTTCAACAACTTTACGGTTATATCGCAGCGGCTGGAGCACCTAACAATGGATTCCTGGTATTTCTCTCACCAGTTCTACCATTACATCCTTTTCTATCCTCCAGCTGCTATCTCACACACATCTACCACTATCCACCCAATGGTGAGTGACGAAAAGTCGAAAAAATGAGTGCCGCTTTCAAATCGTCGACTAAATTTAGATTGGTCAACGGGTGCACATATTATGATTAGGGGTTCACGTTTTTAAAGCATTCTCGACTTTCGTCACATAGACAATTAAATAGATAATTAAATATTTCCTTAGTTAGATCAACGCATATAATTTCCAACTATTTCATATGTGTGCAAAGATTAGCCAGTCTATCTCGCACACCTGAAATTGTTGGAAATATCACGTACTATCTCAATCTATTTTCTACGTTGATGAAAAAGTTACCTGCAACATTTATTCTATCTTTCTTCCCCTCCAATAATGCATCCATTTCTTGTTCTGTTAAAGGTTCGTCTCCCAATTTAGTCATGATCTTTCTGAACTCGTCTTTGGAGATATAAAAGTCCCGATCGTCGTCAAACTTTTCAAACGCCTCCGCAACTTCTTGGTCGATCTGATCACGTGACTTAAGTGTAACACGGTCCTCAATAAATGTGAAAAATTCTTCTTTTGTGAAGTCGCCATCTCGTGCTTCAAATTAAAAAAATATGATAGAATCAAGGGCATAACTACCATTGCGAACTTGCGCAATTGTGTAATACAAGTAAATACTATATCGAACAATATTGTTGATAATAATTATAAAAATCGTAAGATGTTAAGATGTTTTGATTATTTTATCATGAAAAAGGAGCATTTAGCTTTTGCCACGGTCCGAACATCGCCTTTATCTTATATATTCTTTGGCGGTCGCCTTTTCAGTTCGTATAAATTTCAAAAGAACTTATTACGCCTATGAAAATAATGTCTCAAATTTTGATTTCGAATTTTCATCAGCTCCCAATAAACTGCTGCCCTGTATCTCGGACCAGTGGTCTTTGAGAATAGCTGTATGGCTTGGAAAGTGTTTTCTCTTGCTTTGTCGAAATGGCAGCGGAAAGAAGTATAGACAAATGACAGCGTATTTATTTGTGTAGTTTGATCTTAATCAACATATCATGATTATCAAAGTATCCGTAGACCGTCGACCTTTTGATCCAAATTTTCTGAGTCCATTTTTCATTGGCCCACACATTCGGCGTGAGTACTAGTGTACCAGGAAGCAGAATCGAGATGGATTAATAGATAAGTTGTAAGAACTTGTTTCCCATTCGATGTAAAGTAAGTAGGTTTAAACAAAACCGTTTATCTTCTTCTGGGCCACAGTTGTTCAAAAACTGAATTTAAAAGTATCCGAATATGTAATGCACACAAATAAGGCTGCAATTTCGAAGAGAGGTTTTATTAAGCATTGCTTATGATAAACTTACTGGTTCCTTCGAAATAGGCAATCATGTCTTCAACTGTCGGGTTTTGACCAATCAGTTGTAAAGCTGATCTCAATTCTTGTCGAGGGATGGTTCCCGATTTATCATAGTCCAGGTCATCAAACGCTACCTCTAACGCTGAGGAGAAACAGAAAAATAATAGTTAGCTACATGATGGGGCGTATTTCGATTTTAAAATCAACACCAATACATGCACAGATCCTGTGCTGCGGTACTCATTGGAATCGTCTCATCGCGTGAATGTGTTTCTCTGTGTGTGCTTTGCAAAACTGTTTTAGAAGAGTGTGATTTATTAGTGTGTACGTGTGTGATGAGTTTTGTATGTGATTCATTACTTTAAACCTTGTTATTCGAAGGGCTTATTGTAAATAAGCTAATCATTATACTGTTTGATTTATGTGCGTGATGATGTCTTAATGAGTTACCTTCGTTTAATAAAGATATTATTACTATAATCATTATAATTATCTTTACTTTAACTATAATTAATATTATCATTAATTTTTATTATTATTATTATAATTATTAATATTATCATTAATTATTATTATTATTGTTACTTTTATTATTATCATTATCATTATGATTATTATTATTATTATTATTATTATTATTATTATTATTATTATTATTATTATTATTATTATTATTATTATTATTATTATTATTATTATTATTATTATTATTATTATTATTATTATCATTACTATCATTATTATTATTAAATCTATTATTATTTGACGATTCAAATGAGTACTCACATTTTTAGGGTTTCATTGAGAAAAAAAGATTTAATGCTTCAACGCTTTCATTCCCCCCCCCCCTCTTTTTTTTCTTTCTTTCTTTTTTTTTTTGCATTTCTTAGAAATTATATCACGCCAGATTACGGTCCAATATGGGACGTGCTTGAAGCTTATTTTACACCGTGAAATTGATACTCATTCCGATCAAAGTTATTCCAAATCATTCACACGGCGCTCCATTTATTCATTCTAAAATACTCACTCAAATCGATAAAAAAAACGCCCAATATCTATTCGAAAACATTTGTGAAATCGTTCCAGACGATCGACATTTAATTCAAATAGATGAAATTAATCTAATCTGGTGTGGATTTTATAGTGTCTATTAAGTCCATGATCAAAGAAAAGTACATATAATTTATGAAAGAGGGGTAATAAATATCGCTAATTTTGTTCATCCTGACCAAAATCAGCGATTTTGGATTAATTCCCTTTAATTTCACTCTAAATTCCCTCCTGGCAATCATTATATATCATCATGTCACCTTGTTAATTTCACGATGTTATTAACTGTATCGAGGTTACAATAAATAGTTAAAGTTTTCTCTTATTCACAAACACAAAAAAGATTTGAATGCCCACGAATTTAGAAAAAAATATAATCATCCGACCATGACAAATTAAAGAGAAGCCATTCTACCTTTCTTTTGCTCCTCATTCATATTTCCAGTGCTAAATGATTTGATATTAATCAAAATGCAATGTATATACTGGTATATTGTCTGTGTGAATAAGAATTTGGCATGAAATTTGATCTATTCCAGTTTTGTTTTTCTCTTCTCAACCTTGCCCTATCTTTTTCCATAATAGAGCGAACGTTTCCCCCCTACAAGGTCGCATAATTCTGCCATGAGGTATTGGGTGTTTTTGAGAGGGAATAACTTTAAAAAAAGAAAAACGGACAATTGTTTTTTGATGAGTTCACCCCCCCCCCCACACACACACACACCCACACCCACACACTCTTCGATAAAGAGGGTGTATGTTGCTCTGCTCTTGTCGGTCAGTCATTCCTTAGACCTTTATTGTCTGAAGCATATTTCAAACAGTATGCAAGCCATGATGAAACTTCACACGTGAATAGATCTCATTTTAGGAGAAGTGAAGTGCACAAGAACCATAACTCTACTCATCATATCTTTTAAGTTATTGTCCTTTGTAAAATTTATAACTTGATTTTTGTCCGAAGCATATCCCTAATGGTATGTAAGCTAGAATCATTAAACTTCACAAGCGGATAAAGGAAAAGTAAAGCTCACGCGATAACCGCGATATTGTATATAAACTTTGGATCAATCCATGTTATTGAAAACAGTGTTCATGTCAATTGGCTGACTTTATTATAATAAAAAATCATACTGTAGTTTATCGGAATAGCGTAGTCGAGTGGATAAGGACGACAGAATTTTGATCAAGCGGACCGAGTTCGATTCTGCAATACGACATATTTTTTTTTTCAATTTATATATTTAATGGCATATTTTTTTTAATAATGTTACATTTTCTGCTAATTTTGAAAATGCTTCAAAGGCTATTTGTATTCTTTTGATTGAAAAGATATATACATGTACTATATTTACTTCACCGTGGGGATGAATATAAAGGCCAGCTTAGATAGAGGCTGAAACTGCGATTTGACTATTCGAAGATTCAAGATTTAAAAGATTTCACGCTTATAAATGGAAGACAATTGTAGACCAAAGGCGATTGTTTCATAATTCGAAATTTTGTCGCATAGAGCTTTCTCCGAACAGCATAATCCTGTATATTTAATCCTATGATAAATATGAAAAAAAAGAAACACATAGAAAAGATATTTATCAGCGTGTATTTGATGATGTAAAAAACTTAATTTTCTCGAAAAAAAAATAACACAATCTGGCGATGACAGGATACGAACCGGGAAGTTTTGGTTACAATCAGTCATTAGTCTAGCATGCGTATCCACTGAGCCATCGCAGTCATTTACTTACGTCATGGTATTTAAAATATATTATATCAGGTTCTTTTAAGGAAGTTAACATATTCGATAAGTAACCTGCACTACCTATAGAAAATATCGATACAACCGTGTAAATGTTAACATTATCGCGTGCAATTTTATACCTACCCTTATGGGAACACATACGCCCAAAAGATATTGTAAAAAAGAACATTTCTGCTATGCAAAAGACGAAATAGTGAAACCGTAAAAGAGGTTGTAAAAAGGAGGCGTATAACTCAGTGAAGCTCAAATAATGCTTAACTAACACGTGTTTTAAGATAGAAGCGCTCACGAGCGCTTTATTATCCTTCTCACATAAAATATTTTAAAATAACATGCACGACATTGGGTCTGTCAGTGGATTGAGTACGAAGGATTTCATCAGTCAACCAATTTCCTTTCGACGGATTAACTATATTCTGCAATTTTATGAGATTTTTAATACCATTAAAATTTCAAATGAGTTGCGAGTTTACTATTTTAGTAATATCATGCACGCAAACCACGTGATCATGACACGCTGCACTTGAAATGCTGCGGTTTATACTCATTCACATTATGAGATAAAAACATCGTAACTACAGCTTGAATAAGCTGTAGTTTCGAGATTTTAATCTTCCCGATTGACATTAGTTTGGTGAAGACCTATTTAACGACGTGTTATCTCTGACTACATACACTTAAGGTGTAAAGTATCTGTATTTAGTATAATCTTAATTTAAAACTGCAATCATATTTTTATCAGACGCTTTGAAAATGGAGTTTGGAATAACAACCGCTCTCGTTTTCGTCATTGTGTTCATTCTATCTTACCTTTATGTTCGGGGACGAAGGGACCTACCGCCGGGCCCAATGTCTCTACCGTTATTGGGGAGCATTGGCTTCTTGCTGAAGAGTTCTAAATCCGGGACCTTGCCACATGTATCGTTCGCGAAAGCAGCACAGACGCACGGATCGGTTTTGGGTGTTTGGATCGGACCCAAACTGATGGTCATTTTGAACGGGTATGATACGATTAGGCAGGCGTTTGTTGCGCAGCCAACTGATTTCCTAGATCGACCTATTTGGTTGCCTCAGTTTAAATTTGCTCTGAAAAAGGGACGCGGTAAGTGATTTTCATATTTTCGTCGACCATTATCGCTCCCTTATAATTGTAGTTTGATGCATGTAATAATATATGGGTTGAAAGATAAAACCGAATTTTAAATCTCATAATTGGGATTCCATATAGATAGCATTGTACATGAAACTTTAAATACGAGAGAGATGATTGAAGATTTTACAAATATCGGGTATTAGATAAACCGGGATATAGATTACTATACTACCCAAAATGATAAGTAATCCTATTTGAAGTGTAAATATACTACTGGCTTAAAGTTAAGCATATTTTCTACAAAATTGCTGAAAATCTATACAATTTCGTAAAATTCGAGTTCAGGAAAAGGTTTTCGTAATGCTCATGTGTAGGTCTCATAAAAATGTGTCTTCGTTGATTGAACGGTGCTTAGCCACCGTTAAAAAGAGGGGGTGCATTAAGCAATATCAATCTGAACTTGAAATTAGCCAAGGACTGCAAGTTTAAATTTTGCACGTGATTCTGAAAGTGTTACCCTGAATGAATGAATTTTGAAGACTTCAGAGAATGGTGTGGTGTTACTTTAGGAGATTTAATTCGTTTCGGCCACCAAGATTATTTGCATCGAATTTCGAAATTAGGGGTTGAAAATTAAATACGCATACTCATTGCACATATGAGTGAAAGTGTAAATTAATCTACTCAATTTGGTCTTGAAAAAAAAAATTAAATTTGGTCACAGAAGAATTATTTCATTTTTTCGTCCCACACATTCCTTTTGTAATTCTGAATATAATATGCTTAACTTTATGCCAAAAGTATATACATTAAAATCTCGGTAGTTCGTATTTCAAGGGACCGGTACAATTTATACGAACTAAACATAGTACGAACCAACCAATGTCAATCGGTTGGTAGTTTTTTGATGGCTCAGATCGGACATGGTCTTAAGGTACCCTATATTTGTGGCTTTATTCTAAGATCCTATGGAATATATTTTAAATCAAGTTCAAACGAGACCCTTTTGTAGAGAGTTACGATGCAACAAATCTCACTTGAACAATGATCATCTTTCGTCTAGGGCATATCAAATCCTAAATTAAATAATTTCGGCAATTATTTACATGCCAATTTTTAACTACAACAGAGTAGTTTCCCTTTGGATCAAATCACTTTGAGTACTCATCCAGTGGACGATGAAATCTCGGCATTACGATGAATCTGTGTTGTAGACAATTAAGATTAGGAAGATTTGCACATTCATTTATGCATGATCAGTAAGAGAAAACCATATGAAATACAATTAAGGTCACTGATTGATTCTTTATTCGATTAAACTCGCCAAAAATTATAAATTAAAAAATGCCTGTAAAATATTGATGCAAACCAATAACTTCGATTAATACCAATCAACGGGTGCGAAAATCAAGGTATATGTCAATTGTTACACCTAGGACAACTATTGATCGCACAATTCACACATACGGATTAAACATATGAATTTGTTTTATTTGGAAACTCTCGGGACTTGACACGAGCTACGAACTACGAACCACCGACGTGCGAATTACTCGGAGCCTTCTTTCAAAGATAAAGAAGGAAGAAAATCGGGACCAAAGAATCTATACGAACCAACACATACCTACGAACCACCGGTGAGCGAACGACTGAGATTTTACTGTATCTTCTATACAAATAATAGTAATCACTGGAATCGATATGAAATAGATAGAATAATAGTTTTTACAAATTAATACCCATTCCTTCTCCACAATTGTATAAACTGACCGCAGTTTTAGACAATTTTGTATGTGAGGGGTGTTACGACAAATTATCAAAACCTAAATATCGACGTGCGAGCTCTATGTATGCGGCTAAAGGGCTTAGCAAAGTTATCTCTTCGATAGAATAAAGTTATAAAGGAACCGTTGAGGAAGCCAACTTGACCCCTTAGCCAAATAACCAAACGATTTTGCAAATAATCTCTACAAAGCCTTCAGACACCCCGCCCACCAAACTTTACAAGTGCGCTTTATAAAAAGATATTTTTAAAATAAAAGGGAGTTCACATGACAATGTCCATCCGTTCGTCCGAAGCGATTTCTACGTGACCTTTGGGCCAAAGGAAACATTGGCATTGAACCTCCTTTTTATTATGAACTTAGGGCCTCGACACGTAATAAGCGTCCTCAATGTGAAAATTATATTGTAATTTAATAGCAAACTAGATGCCCCTGACCATAAACTTCTCGAAAAATGCAAAGGTCACGGAGAAATCGCTTCGGACGAACGGATGGACAGACAAAGTGGTGGCTTTAAACTTCTTTCCTTCGTGGAGAATACGTCACCGTCACACTTTGTTCGAAGGAACAAATGCGAACATATGCGACTGTTGTTCCGATTGCTTTGAAAATTGTGTTCTATATAAGTCGCGGTTTAACGCGATCTTTTCAAAGATGAGGAATAGAGCGTCTAAAACGATAATAAGCATTCATCATCGGCTATATTAAGATCATATCAGAAGGTAATTCTGTGAGAGTTTGAAAAATGCATGTCGCATGAAAAAAATAAATCCGCCCTCAGATTTTACCTCTCGCATCGTCAGCCCGATTTTCTCTGTCGGTAGAGCACCGGACTTCAAAACCATTGAAGGTCGATCGCTTGGGTTCGGTTCCCGGGCTAGCACACTAACAAACTGATTGTATTTCGGATCAGAAGTCAAACAGAGTTCCCTCGACACGATGCTTTACGCCGAGTACGTTGAAAAACCATGACGGATCTCGGCAGGAGTTTCGACACGTATCCTTGCACTATCCCCCGTATCAACTAACCGTCTTCTTGGGGCGTCGCTCATACGGGCATATGCTACGGTAGTGGAGATAAATAAACGGAAATAAACAAACCTCTATCATATAACCCAATCTCTATCAAACTTTATTTATGGACAGATCAAAGCAAAAATTGATTTATTTCACAATTAAATTGGATACTAATATTCCAGTTAATAATTATGTTTTAGGTATCTCTTGGTCGAATGGAGAAGAGTGGAGAAAGATGAGAAAATTCACCCTTCAACATTTGAGGTCATATGGGTTCGGTACTGACGCTATGGAGGACACGATCTTGGAGGAGAGTGACAAAATAGTCAAGATACTGCAAGACACAAAGTCTGAATTAACGTCAATTGGACGTACGTTCCAGTTTGCCGTTAGTAACGTCATATGCCGCATAATCTTTGGACAAGCTTTCAAATATGACGACCCGGTATTGAAAAATTTATTAGACATGGTCCGATTTGCTTTAGTGGGACAGGGGTTTGTAAGTATTACAAATTTTATACCCGAATGCTTATATCCACTTTTTCCAAAAGAAAATGAGATACACCAACGTAAGAAAAAAAGTAATAACGCATTTGAAAGGGCCATCGACAGTATTATGAAATCCCACGAGGAAACATTTGACGAAAACAACATTCGTGATTTATTAGACTATTATATCAAGGTAAAACGAGACCAAAACATTGAGGAGAATTTGAGTAGCGAGCCGTATTTCAATCCATCGAATATACAACGTGTTATCTATGACCTGTTTTTAGCTGGCTCCGAAACAACTTCAACGGCCCTCGAGTGGTGCCTGCTTTATTTGATAGAATATCCAGAACAACAACAGAAGTGTCGACAGTGCGTGCTAGACGCTGTCGGAGACAGACAACCAAGGCTCTCCGACAGGAATAATCTGTCGTATGTGGAGGCCTTTATTCAAGAAGTCCTGCGACTGACTAACGTAGTTCCTTTAGGGGTCCCGAGATCTAACGCCGAACGAGATACTTTTATAAACGGATTCAGAATACCTAAGAGAACAACGATTCTAGCCAACCTGTACTCAGCCAATACCGATCCAAAGCACTGGAGTAACCCATTTACATTCAATCCTGAAAGATTCCTAGACGAGAATGGACAACTGATGAAGACCGAGGCATTTGTTCCTCTATCAATTGGTCCGCGTAACTGTCCGGGGGACTCATTGGCTAGGATGGAGCTATTCATCTTCGTCACGGTTCTGTTACAGAGGTTCGAGTTTGAGAGGGAGAAAGACGCGCCAGCTAGTGATTTTCTACCGAACCCAGACCAGTTCAATACTTTGTTACCGAAACAGTTTAAGTTTAAAGCAATTCCTAGGGAATAGTTTTTTTTGTTTGTTTGTTTGTTTGTTGTTTTCATCAATGAAAATACTGTCCATCATTCTGATTTAAGCTATTACCAGGCCTGCGCTCATGATTTAGACGTTCGCAAAACTTTTGAGAACAGTTATTCCGCTTTGATTTGACCCTTTGCTGTTTAATCCCTGCTTTTTACATGCCTGTGGATTTATGATTGAGAAAATATTGTGAAAAAAAAAAAGAAATTGCTTCTGACAAGCAATTTCTTCTTTTTCCACACTATTTTCTACCCTACTGAATAGTTATTTTTCAAATTAAATCCACTTTAAATTTGCGTCTGCAAAACCTTTGAACAGGGACTCTATATATACATATTTAGGTTCCGTGCTTAGAATTTGGACAAGTCCAAAATTTTGTAAAACAGGAAAGGGTTTACCATGGATCTTCGTATTTTCACGATAAAAACTGGTCATGCTTCAAATAAAAATAAATCAAGAACAAACACATCATACTTCACAAGCTTGTTCCCTATTCTTTCAATCGGCAAAATTAAGGAATCTTGCTAAAAAAAATACTAGCTGAAAATGCTTCAGAATGGTGACCACCGTCATGAGCACCATATTGAGTCAGGGTGTCATATTTCCACTGTAGTTTACTAAATCTGTATTGAAAGAAAGAAGCAAGGTTAAGCATTGGATTTTCACGTTCTTAACAGTCCTTGATGTCTATGCGCCCTGTATCGTTATGTAAACGCTTTTCAAACAAGAAAATGGAGGTAATTTGGAATTGGAGATGATGCTGATTTGAATGGGTTTATATATAAATTAATATCATATAAAACAAGGGGGTCAGAATGACCCTAAACCGCTCGCCTGAACTTAATTGGCCCAGTTGATCAAATCCAAGTATCTTTCTTGCAAAGTTTTAATCACATTTACCTAATTGTTGAAGAGGAGATTTTATTCCAAGAATTCAAAGTGAAAATAGACCCTGCCCATCCATTCATTACTAATGAGACTCAAAATAAGTGCTGCTCTGCAAAACCCATGTTTATATACCAATCAAAATTTCCCGAACAATGTTTGAAAAGGGTCACCCAAGGAACACTCTGGTAAAGTTTCATTAAAATCTACCCAGTGGTTCTGGAGGAGATGTTGTTCAAAGAATTCGGGCTCAAAATAAGCCCCGCCCTGCCATGCCCATGTTTTTGAGCCAATCAAAATTATGTGAACTTGTTTTGAAAAGGGTCACCCAAGAAACATTCTGGTAAAATTTCATTGAAATCTGCCGAGTGGTTCTGAGGAGATTTCGTTCAAGGAATTCGGGCTCAAAAAAGCCCTGCTCTGCCACGCCCATATTTATGAGCCAATCAAATTTTTGCAAACAATTTTTGAAAAGCGTCACCAAATCACCAAAGGAATATTCTGATAAAGTTTCATTGCAATTGGCCCAGTGGTTCAGGAGAAGTCATTTTTAAGATTGTTGACAACTGATGACAGACGACGGACTCAGGGTGATCCTAAATGCTCCCCTTCAGCATGTTGTGCTCAGGTGAGCTAAAAACTCCAGAAATTGTGGATCTTCTTTATTAAAAAAAATCAAGATTTGAAGAGGTGTCCTAGTTTTTGAGCATCTTTTTAACTTGTCTTAGATTTCAAAACAAACATTGAGACCAAGATATGCACAATATGTTCATAACAATAATTTTTAAGAGTGTAAAGAAGGATTTTCTTAAATAGACCTGTTGACTCCATTTTTGACACAGATTCATGGAGACAAACATTTTTAAGCACTTTCAAGACATCAGAGTAAAAATATGGCCAATTTTTTTCCCTAAGATTTGTCCCCCCCTAACAATTTCAAACTTTACCAAATATCAAAGTGACAAACATTCTGACTTAGTTTCAAGACATTTGAGCCAAAAATGTGGCCTCTGGAGTGCACACAAGGTTTTTCTTAGATTTGATCCCTTGCCCCCTATTGACCCAATTTTGAACTTGTTTAGATTTCATTGGGAAAAATATTCTGACAAAGCTTCAATACATTTGAGCCAAAAATGTGGCCTCAAGGGTGCACACAAGATTTGACCTCTTGACCCCATTTTTAACTCACTTGGCCCAATTTCAAACTTAATGGATTTTCTTGTGGACAAACATTCTGATCAAGTTCTAAAACATTTGACCCAAAAATGTAGCCTCTTGAGTGCACACAAGGTTTTCTAATTTTCCCCCTTGATCCCATTTTTTACCCCACTTGGCAAAATTTGAATCTTGACCAAGATTTGATGGAGACAAACATCCTGACCAAGTTGCAAGTTATTTGGGCCAAAGTTTAGGCCTTTAGAGGCCTTTAGAGTTCACACAAGTCTTATCCAAGATTTGGCCCCTTTACTTCATTTTTGACTCCACATGACCCATTTTTGAACTTGACCAATATTTGACAACAAGAAAGCCATGAATGGCTTGAGTCGCTCCACAGGCTTGAAATTCTTGTAAAGCAATAACAGTTTTGACTAGATTTTTAGCAATTTTGGATTCTACTGATGTTGAAATGATTTTCAACGTTTCAATTATATGACATATAGAGAAATGACCTCTGCCCTTAAAAGAATTTTAAAAAAAATAATTTTTGGCTGCATGATAATGAGTCATCCAAAGGTCATACAAAAAAAAGATTGATTGATATCCATCAGTTACATTCTGAGAAAATGATTTTCAAAGTTTCCACTATATAACATATAGAGAAATGACCTCCGCCCATAAAATACATATTTTTCATCCGATCACTATTATTCTTGGTAAACTGATAAAGGGTCACTAAATGATCATTCCAGTGAAATTTGGTTGATATCCATTGACTACATTCTGAGAAAATGATTTTCGAAGTTTCCACTATATAACATATAGAGAAATGACCTCCGCCCATAAAATACATATTTTTCATCCGATCACTATAATTTTTGTAGACTGATAAAGGGTCACTCAAGGATCATTCCAGTGAAATTTGGTTGATATCCATTGACTACATTCTGAGAAAATGATTTTCAAAGTTTCCACTATATAACATATAGAGAAATGACCTCTGCCCATAAAATACATATTTTTCAACCGATCACAATAATTTTTTGTAGAATGAGAAAGGGTCACACAAGAATCATTCATGTGAAATTTAATTGGTATCCATCCATTAGAATCTGAGAAAACTCACTTTTTACCATATTTGGAAATTAGCCACGCCCATTAAATCCATGTTTTTCATTGGATCAAAATTTCTTGAACAACTTTGAAAGAGGGTCACCCAAGGATCATTCCTGTGAAGTTTGGTTGAAATTCATCCAGTAGTTTCTGAGGAGAAGATTTTTAAAGAAAAAGTTTACGACCGGACGCACGGACGCACAGACGCACTGACGCACGGACGCACGGACGGACGCACGACGGACACAACGCCATGACAATAGCCCCAGTGGCTTTCAGCCAGTGGAGCTAAAAAACAAACCTTCTGAACAACTTTCAAAACATTTGAGCCAATAATATGGCGTCAAGAGTGCACATAAGGTTTTTCTAAGTTTTAATCCCTTGACCCTATCTTTTACCCAACTTGACCCAATTTGGAACATGACCCAGATTTGATGGTGACTAACATTCTGACCAAGTTTGAACAAAAAATGTGGCCTCTAGAGTTCACAAAAAAAGATTTGAAATATTATCCTTTGACCCCAATTTTGACTGCACTTGACCAAATTTTGAACTTGACCTAGATGTCATAAAGATAAACATTCTGACCAAAACAAACTTTGAGACCAAGATACAATATGTTCAATACAAAAATGTGGCCTCTGGAATGCACACAAAATTATTATAAGATTTGACACGTTTACCCAATTTTGAAACCAACTTCACCCAATTTGAACTTGTCCTGGATTTGATGGAGAAAAAAGTTCTGACCCAGTTTCAAAACATTGGAGCCAAAAATATGGCCTCTAGATTGCACATAAGGTTTTTCTAACATTCGACCCCTTGACATCATAAGCTGAGATTTCATGGAGACAAACATTCTGACCAAGCTACACTTGAGCAAAAAATGTGGCATCTAGAGTACACATAAGGTAAATGACGAAAATGGATGATGGACAATGGATGCCGGACAGCACCAGATCACAATACGAGGGGTCAGTGCAATACTGTTCTAAGTGCCTATAAATACATACATAGCGCTGACCCCTCGAGTTATAGCTCACCTTGAGTACTGCGTGCTCAGGTGAGCTAAAAAGGACAGGGGGCATTTATCTATAGTCAGTCCTCATATTGCCTTGATCCTTCTGAGTGCGTATACATTTCAAAATCCTAGATATGCATATGTTGTATATACATGTATACTCACATGCTAAGCAAGGTACAATTTCTATATTTTCTTAAACTTATTTACTTTCTGAACGCAGGGACAACAGCAAAACTTATGAATGACTGTTGACATCTAAAGTCAGGCATCCTTTGTAAAACAAGTGCATAATAGTTAAGTTATTCTGTAGAAATAAGGGAGAAGGGGAAATGCTGATATACATGCTGTTATCTCATGTCCCATTATTTAGTGAGTCAAACTACAGGATTTGTGAAAATGGATTATGAAAAATCTGTTTTACAGGAAAATCTATCTTTATGACTATAATATTGTCAAAAGTTATTACTTGATTCCTCAGAAAACAAGATGTGTTTGTAAAACAAGAATGCCCCCATAACGTCATTTTTTTTCAAAGTTTGACCTTGACAGATGACCTTGACCTTGTCACATGTCCTTGACTTTGGTACCAGCGGATGCGGATCATTGAGATCTATTATCATGCCAAATATTAGCTTTGTATCTTGAATAGGCTTGAAGATATTGGCAAGGTTAAGTTTTTGGGTTAAGTTTTCGGACAGACATAAAAAAGGGAAAATTGTTATTTCCATAATAGGTTAGATGCTTTGTAACTTTTTGTAACCAATTTCCTCAAAACCGGAGTGTTTATGCTTTGAATGCAATACCGCATAAAAATATGGCTTCTAGAGTGAGATATGCTCAGGACAAAAAGCCATAAGCAAAAAAGAGAAAATATTTGTTTCAACCACCCAAGCCTATTTTCTTTTTCTCAAATTATGTTTCGAAGCTTTTTGCATCAGATTTATGGGAAAATGGATACATATAACCAAGGATCTAAAGGCCATAATTGTGCAAGAAATGAAGTTGACACCATTTTTATCTGTTACTTTTTTTTTACTTTCTTAATTTTTACAAATTGTATAAATGTTAGCCTTGTTCCGTAAATATATATATATGTATAGATAAAAGACAAATTATGTAAAATTATGATATGTACATGTGACTGTTATTTAAATGGAATAAAACACAGAACAAAAAAGTGTTTTTCTTTAAAAGTGACCCATCATGCAAAATAATTTATCTGTTTTGTAAAAGGCTTTAGCGCCACTTTCAACAGCATAGCAGTTACATTGTGGTAGCTGGTGTGCCTATCCATGCCTTCCTGTGTTACCCAAGCCACTGCAATGACAGAAGCTTTGCCTTGCATTTTAATTCTATTCCTACGGAGTTTGAATTTTATTTTCAAACAAAATGTTAGTTTTATTGACATCATTATAAGTCAGCGCATGCAATTTTAGACTACATGTCTGTGCAGTCTGATTTTCTTTCTTCCTGTCTTCAAAAGTTTTATGTACAAATATCTTAATTTTAGATGATTCCACCAATTTTCATGCATCTGCTTGGCTGAAAAATTGGTTTTATTTCTCAATGAAAAGAATTTTTAGTAAACAGCTATTTTTTAAGCTTCCACAAAGAGTAGTTCCGTATGAATCCCGTAGGAAATTGCTTTATTATAAATGAATTTTACATTTTTATTACATGATGTTATATTATAAAATATGAAGAGAGTATTTGTTGATTTTATGGAGGTATGCAACTAAAAACCTAATCACAATTATGTGCGAAGCAAATTCATACATAATTGTGATTAGGTTTTTAGTTTTATACCCTTATAAAATCATCACAAATACTCTATTCATCTCTAGAAAGGAAAATACTGTGATTAGCAAGAGAAGTGTTAAAAGTGAAATTATCAATCAACTGTGAGACATAACACCTCACAAATGTTTTTATGGAATGTGTAAATTAGAGGATATAGTATGAGTGGTCATTGAATACAAAATTTATTTAACAAGTCAATTATAAACATATGAAAACAAGGCTGCGCAAAGATTTTATTTGTTTAAGATGACGAGTTTAATAAATTCTGTATTATATGAGCATACATTTAATATTCAAATTATAATGTCCTGAAATTTTATGATAAATTGAGGAAACTTCTCTAATTTATCAATTCAAATTATTCTGTGAAACATATAACGCCATTTCTGAAATCACATCGGCAGATGCATTAAGACGTAATTTTCTAAAAAAATATAATGTTCTTAGCACAGTCGCATAGTTATTCCACTTGTGAAATATAGCTCAGGTAATATCAAAAGTAATCAACGGGGTTATTTCACTCCTGCAATGTAGGTCATATTATTAAGTAGCCTTCTTTATAAAGAAATTTGGAATTCATTGATGATACTTGTTTTTTTCAATTTAAGATTAATTCATCTTTCATTAAGTGAACAAAAATGGATATGTATTAATAAGATGCAAATCAAGCTACATGTTAAATACTGCATCTGGGCCCAAGGTTATAAAACTTTTCTCATTCTCAACTCAAAATTTTCTCAAATTTCAACTTGAGATTAAAGACGTAATTCTGTTGTAATACTCATATCAATATAAGAAAATAAAAGATAAAAATAATAAGTTGTTACGAATAACAACATATTTATTTGAATTTAAGATTTGAGAAAATTCTCAGTTGAGCCTGAGAAAAGTTTTATAACTTCGGGCCCAGATGTTCACAACATTAAAGATTTATCAAACTTACATGAAAAACAAACAATTATTATATTTCTCTTATGCAAAAATGAGATAATATCCTTAAAGTGCACAAATAATTATTTTCAATTGATTACTTGGCAAGGTCATGACAACAGAGACTTGAACTGTCAACATCAGGCGTTGAGGTTAGCCTTACTAACACCCACAGCTTAGCTGCAAACTTGCCGTATTTCTCCTAATAAACACTCCCAGGAGCTATACAAAACAGGGTTAGGGAGCTTCTATTTAGTATGCATTAGCTGTTGATGTCTTTTATGCCCTTGTCACTTTAATATGAGGTGAATTTCTTATAAATTATTGTTTAGAGGAAAATCACATCAAATTAGAGAAGAAGTCTCAAAAAATTCTCAAAATTAAGGCATTTGAAGAGGAAAATTGTAGGGCTGCTACTATTAGGGAATGGTCTTTTATTAGGGGAAATACGGTACACATCTGACTTTAGTTGAGTACTTTTAAGTACTACTACAGGCTAATTTACTATCATTATTATTTTCAAAAATCAAGGACAAAAAGAAAATAAAAGAAAATGTGTAAATTAAAGTTGCGTAAGTATTTTAAATTATGAAAGTTATTACAATATATATACAAAGAAAAGAAATTATTTTCTATTTTAAGCAAACATAAAAATATAATTTATGGAATGTTAACTGGAAATTAAGTTAAATGTTATGGTCAAAGGAAATCTTTTTAAACCCTTGTCATGCCGAACCTGGAATATTCCTGCTTTAGCATGGGGTTTAGACAAAGATCAACCTGCACCTATGTTCAGTCTGATTTTCCTCTACACCACCAGTCTCGTTTTTCCTTTTTTAAATCATGAACATTCCAAATCAAAAACCTACTTGCAATTAGTGCATCGAATTAGTGCTTCCAGCACTTTGATTTAAATGCAATTTTTCCATGGTTTAAATTCAGCATGACAAGGGTTAGAATAAGATGTGACCTGCAAACCCCCCAAAAAATTTCAGAGTATGTGAGCCACATCAAGCACAGGTCAACCAGGTATATACAAAGTTCAGGTATATTCTGACATCCATCATTTCAACTACACAGGACTACTAAAAATAGATTGTTAAAAAAAAGGTCGCCAAGTACACATTTAAACATAAGTTTGACTGACTATGTATATTATTGCAAGTTTCACAGAACTATGTTGTACAAACTCACTAGAATCATCTCATCAATTCTTTTGAGTTTGAACAACAAGGGATTCATTTACAATAATTTTCACAGTAAAAGTATCTACTTTTTAAGATACATGTGTATATTGGTTTTGAGGATTTTGAAAACAGATCCTTAATGAAAACTGACTCTTAATAAACCTGGTTCCACAAGCCAGATGTACTGTACTCTAGCATATGTTTTATAAAATTCACGGATGCCTCTCTAGCATAAATAAGCAGACTATTAAATTATCAATTGAAAAAAAAACAAGAGGACCAAGATGGTCCTAGATCGCTCACCTGAGTCTCTATGACCCCTGGGACATCACATTAATTAGATAGGCAGATGTCAAAAAGAAGATAATTGCCTAAGATCAATACCATGGAATGTTTTCAGTGAAGAGCAAGACAGATATGCCTTTTTGCTCTTTGATTCTATGTAAAAAGGGATGCACCCGAGTGGACCCCAAAAGTGACCCCAGGGTCTTGATATGAACAAACTTGAAAGAGGTCCATATGATGATGCTACATTCTAAATATAAAAGCTGTCTGCCTTCTGGTTTCAGAGTAGAAGATTTTTGAAGGTTTTCCCATTTTCACCCATCGTGCTCAGATGAGCTGAAAGGGATGCGCCCGGGTGGAGCCCAAATATGACCCAAGGGTCTTGATATGAACAAATTTGGTAGGGGCCCACAAGATGATGCTACATACCAAAAATGAAAGCAGTGTGCCCTCTGGTTTCGATTAAAGAAGATTTTTAAAGATTTCCGCTCTTTGATTCTATGTAAAAAGGGAAACACCCAGGTGGAGCCCAAATATGATCCTAGGGTCTTGATATGAACAAACTTGGTAGAGGTCCACTAGATGATGCCACATACCAAATATGAAAGCTGTCTGCCTTCTGGTTTCATAGAAGAAGATTTTTGAAGATTTTCATTTTTTTACCCTTCGTGCTCATAAGAGATAAAGGGATGCACCCGGGCAAAGCCCAAATATGACCCAAGGGTCTTGATATGAACAAACTTGGTAGAGGCCCTTTAGGTGATGCTACAAACCAAATATTAAAGCTGTTTGCCATCTGGTCACAGAGAAGAAGATTTTTAAAGATTTTCGCTCTTTGATTCCATGTAAAAAGGGTTGGGCCCGGGCAAAGCCCAAACATGACCCCAGGGTCTTGATATGAACAAACTTGGTAGAGGTCTACTAGATGATGCTGCATACCAAATATGAAAGCTGTCTGCCTTCTGGTTTCAGAGAAGATGATTTTTGAAGATTTTCATTTTTTTACCCTTTGTGCTCATAAGAGATAAAGGGATGCACCCGTGCAAAGCCCAAATATGACCCAAGGGTCTTGTTATGAACAAACTTGGTAGAGGTCCACTAGATGATGCTACATACTAAATATGAAAGCTGTCTGCCTTCTGGTTTCAGAGAAGAAGATTTTTAAAGATTTTAATATTTTCACCCTTTTTGTTAAGGGTTAAGGGAAAGTTAAGGGTGGATTTCATTTATTTGAACAACTTTGTTAGATCCTGACCCAAGGAACATCCCTGCCAAGTTTCATCAAGATTGGCCCACTGGTTTAGGAGGAGAAGATGTTTAAAGAAATTGTGGACGACGCACATAGGACGACGCACGACGGACGACAGACGACAGACATTCTACGATCCCAATAGCTCACCTTGAGCACTTTGTGCTCAGGTGAGCTAAAAATGCACAAGTCACTGCAATTCACTGTTCTGAACAGGCTAAAAAAAGTAAATTAAAAGGTCAATCACCTATGGTTATCAGGCTGATGCACTGTAAAGACTATGAAGTATTTGTAAGCCGAACTCTTTGGCTTATGAACTTGAGGAAACAATCTTATCTAAAAGAAAATCTAAAAAATAGTTGTAAAAATGACATGTATTGAAACCTCTTACAATTTTTAAGATAAACTCAAGGGTTCTTTACAGTAATGGTAAACCTTAATATATGAGCAAAATTATCACTAACCCTGTACATATCTCAACCTTTAGTAAAAGGAAAACTTCTAAATCATAAGAATAAAGTTAAAGTTTTTTACATAATGAAGCTTAACAATATGGTCCAGCAAAAATAGCATAGTAGGCATACAACATATATCATTTGCCAAGGTCCAGAATCTTCTTGCAGGGTAGGGGCAGCAGAAAATTTAATGTGGCTAAGCTGTAGTTATGACATTTTGCTTGTCTAATAAACCAAATGATGCTTTGTGTTTTTCTTTCATATTTTCCAACTTTATAACCACATTTTTCTAAAACACAAAGGGGATCCTAACCCCTGTTCTCACCCCTGGATCCTAGCATGGACCCTTGAGTGTATACTAAGAGTCCCTGAGTACAGTTAGAGAATGTTAACCAGACCTACAGATAGAGGGTTTTTTTGTTTTTATTTTCAAAATTTAAATAAATCACTAGTCCTTAATTAAACCCTATGTTGTTGGTACTCATTTGAAATGTCTCATCGAGACAATTCAAATGAGTACCCACAACATAGTGTTTCATCCTGAAATAAAGATTTAAGGCTGGCTTTACCCCTTCTTATCTGGACATCAGTTCTGTACATTGGTCAGTACTACATGTATATAATCTAACATATGCATCTACATAGCGATGCTTGATGGTTGGCTATTTAGTGCTAGATAGCTAGTGGATAACATTTTTAAGTTGAAAAACAAGTTATCATTTAACAAATACAACAAATGCACCACATGTGTATGATAATGCTTGGCTGATGCAGGTCCTGAATAATGCAAAAAATATATGCCAAAAAAGGGCAATAACTGTTACAAAAATGCTTCAAGAGTTATCACTCTTGATATTGGGGAAAACTTTTGAAATAGTGAATATATCAATGGTTCAGGATGAAACAGCTGTAACTGCCTATATATTTATAGGCAGTTATAACTGTTTCGCACTGAGCCAACATGGTGTGTCAAGTTTAAACTTGCACCTAAATAAGGTACTTATTCTTCAACATTTTTGGAACATATTCATCTTAAATGCAGGACTTCATTGATATTGTCAAATCTGTGGTTAATCACATCAACAAATTTCTCCTCTTCCAACATTTTTTTCTCCACAGCTCATTTTCTACAGCACACCAATTTTTAATTGTAATATGCGCTGTGTTCAGAATGATAAAACAGTGTAACTTGTTTGCAAATTATACCCCACTTTGCACTTGCATGCATAGTAGGGTATAATTTGCAAACAGTTTGCACTTATTTTGTCATTCTGAATACAGGGCTAGTATAGTGTTGATCACATCATATCCTGTAGTAGGTTAAGGATCAACAGCACTTGGGTAAATACAACAGTTTGTTTTATAACCATGTTAAGGTTTCGCAATACTTGTAAATAGTTCAACAGTTTGTTTTGAAACTATGTTTCAAATAGTTGTTGCCTGGCCTGTTCTGGCTATGTACTCATAGATAATATCATGGAGGTATTTAAAACTTTCCTGAAAAATACAAAAACAACTCAGTTAACCATAAGTTTTGCATAAAATACATTTACAAACTTCATCTCATTGGAATCGTCTTCTAAAAACGATCCCACTGAGATATTGCAAGGCAAAATCTAACAGTGAATGAAAACACCAGGGATGATTTTGACTTATGATTATTTTTTTTCTCCTGGAGTCAATTACATGGTAAAGTAATTCATCTAAAAAAAATTGCTTTGCAAACTTAATCAATTACCTTTTCAATTACATTTTGGGTATTTTGAATCATTAAAGAAGAAATGCCTAAATAAAATATGATAAATGGGGAATTCATCAACTATTTTACAGTCATTTAAAGATTCTGTAGATATATTGTTTGAAAGAACAAGTACAGACATGCTTGGAAATCATTATTATATCATTAATCTGTCAATGAAGATTAAAATCTCAATATTATTTTTTACTTACAAAAGTTCGGATGGATTTTGCTGTAGGATTCCCTCCTGTGGCAACAGTTCTCAGGATGTCTACCCGCTTGGACTCTTTAATGATTTCTAAACTGGACGCAACTATGGTAAATAATATGGCCTGCTCATGCATACTTCTGAAATAAATAAATACATAACTTTAGGAAGGTACCCTCCTGAAACATATAAATGTGGCCAGTCACGCAAAAAGGGACCATCCAGAAACTTTGGAATGTAAATATTTGAAAGAGATTATTTTAAGGCAAGGTCAACTTGAGGTCCAATTCAAAAAATTCTTTCATTGGGAAGGTAGATTGATTATTCTAGATTCAGAAAATTAGTAAAGTGCAAAATGTTTCGACCCTACTCAGTCTGCGCAGTCTGACAAGGGTCAACACTTTATGCACTTCTTAGATGGTCCCTTTTCACATGACAGGTCAACAATAAATTTTCCAGATAGAAAATAGAAATACATGTGCATTTGACCATGTCTTCTGTTTCCCATTTAACAGACATACAACAATATCAGTCTGATCAAGTTCTACGCTTCATATTGATCAAAGCACATACAATTTTCAGATAGCAAGAGAATGAAGCAATTTCACTAGATTTCCACGGAATAAGTTTTGTAAAGAATAAGTAATCATTATAATTCCAAAACAAAGACAATGATCTGAACAAAAGATTCTAACTTTTTAACATATTAAGCTGAGAATTTACCCAAACTTTTACTTTATTTCAAAGATATTTTTCTGCAGAGATTCTATTGAAAGTCTAAGAAAATTAAAGATTATGACAGAAAAATGGTACTAATACACTAAATTGATAGCTAAGCATGAAACAGTTGTAACTGCCTATAAACATTAGAGGCCATGGAAATAAATGTAGAGTTCAATTTCAAACATGTATTAAAGCTTGTGGAAACTCTGAGTAGAGTAATGAAAAATAATAACCTTGGGCTCGGAAACAAGACAGGGATTTTTGACAATTCTACAAATACATACTTGTAATTGACAAGAATGGATCGTTCTCTCTGTGTGGAATGTAATTGTTCAAATCTGTCCATGAACATAAGTAATGTGTCAATCAATGGAAAGTGTTCTAGCTGATTCCAGAAGAAACATTCTAAATGCCGGACAGCTCGCCGCCCTGTACCGCCCTAGAAGGAAATATTTTCAAAATATAAAAGTAACATGTCATGCAAAAAGGGTAAATGAAAGCATGCATCGAATTTCAAACAGGTTTGAAACAATAAGAAAAATACTTAGATAAATGTCCTTGACCTTACCTGATGATCTTGACTTTGTTATCAACAGACACATAACACAGGAACTATCATCATTCTATATATGACCATGTATCTTGGATATTCAAAATAGATAAAGGAGCAGAATTTTTATGAATGTGCTCTATTCTGTAATTGTGCTGAGCCTTAAAGATTAAGTATAGACCTACCCTTCTCTGTACAGTTAGTTTTGTTCTTTATGTGAACCACTGTACATCTATACTCTCTATCATATTTTGACCAATCATTAAACAATTTTAAAAAAAAGTCAAGCAGTCAGTACAAAATTATTCCTACTGCCTATATATACATAGGCACTAACAATAGCTTTGTGCAAACAGTTGGTTTTTGTTTTTATGTGAACCATATAACTGTACATCTATAAATTTATCATATATTGACAAATCATTAAACATTTCAAAAATAAATCAAGTAAAGACCTACCTTTCTCTGTACAGTTAGTTTTGTTTCTTTATGTGAACCATATAACTATACATCTATGCAATCTATCATTTCTTGGCCAATCATAAACAATGTCTCAAATATATCTAAGGATTATTACAAAACTATTTTAAGTCGCTATATGTTTATAGGAACTAACAATAGCTTTGTGAAAAGTCTTCAACATCAATTTTAAGTCTTAGACCTACCCTTCTCTGTACAGTTAGTTTTGTTTCTTTATGTGATCCATATAACTGTACATCTATACAATCTATCATATCTTGACCAATCAATCAATATTTCAGATATATAAAATATAGACTTACCCTTCTCTGTACAGTTAGTTTTGTTTCTTTATGTGATCCATATAATTGTACATCTATACAATCTATTATATCTTAACCAATTATAAACAATGTCTCAAATATATCAAAGGGTTATTGCAAAACTATTGTATTAAAATAGCTTTGTGTAAAGCCCTCAAGATCAATTTTAAGTCTTAGACTTACCCTTCTCTGTACAGTTAGTTTTGTTTCTTTATGTGAACCATATAACTGTACATCTATACAATCTATCATATCTTGACCAATCATTAAACGATTACCAGGTCTCCAGGCAAACGAGGCTTCCTACAATTTAGAATAGTTTCTTTATTATTTACTTATTACATGAATTCAAAAGAGTATATGACAAATGCCCTAGGAACAGCAAGTTTATCAAAAGTTTAAACTTGACCTTATTAGTTAACATTGACACTGTTATCTGAAAATCCATATCAATGAGATCTTTCATAATAGTTTTGAAGTAAAAAAGATATTTTTTTTTGTATTTTATAAAAATTTAGAATTTTTCAAGAACATTTTAAATTTAAAGAATTTTGCTCGTCAAGGAAACCCTTGCTTATCAATGATAAGCAATAAAACCATCCTTACTTTTCCTATAGATATAACTGTTTCTATCTGTCGCTGTTGTAAATGATTCCATAACTCATCCGAGTCTGCTGGACAATTCACCAACAAAAATCCACTTAAATTGGACCCCAACTGAAACAGAAATTCATAGTTTTGTTAAATAACAAGAGATGTTTAAAAATGTTATGCCCCCATAAGAGGGTAAAGACCTATTCTTTGTCAATCAACAAAGTTACAACTTATTTGCGCTGAGCCATCTATATTAGTTAAGATAGTGAATAAAAGGCCAAAAATTAACATAATCCACACAAAATATTAGTATTTGATTGTGGAAAATATGCAAAAAACCTCTATTGATTTTTTACCTTCGTTTTGTGGGCATGGCCCTATATTAAACGCTTCAAAATTTTGTAAAATCACATGAAAATAGTGGATATTAACCTCCAAGAAGGGGGATGGGGTTTCATTTGAGCATGGGGCTCTAGAAGCCTCTAAGAATTTTAAGGGTAAATGAAAAGAAAAAGAGGACAATATTACACTATTTTCTACTATAATTTATGTGTTTCAAATTTGTTTTTGTACAAAAATCTTTTTAAATATAAATTGATAAGCAAACATAAAACTCACAGGTAAGAATTCTGGCATTTTGGATTTCCCTGGCTCCATGTGCACTTGTACATCATCCACTGAAATATATAGACTTAGTGAATCAAAAGAAACAAAAATGTCATATGGATGAAATTAACCCTTATCCATCAGAATTTAAATTTTGTTTCCTCACAATTGACATTCAACCAGTTAAGCTCAAGTTTTCTTCATATCTTATTAATAGAATGCTATCAAGGAAAATCAGGTTGCACATCTGTGCAGGCTGATCTTAGTCTATACAGCTGCCAAAGCTCATTGTATACCAGGAATATGTCATGAACAGCGCTAGAAGAGTTAAGAATTTCTTTGAACATAAACCAATGAGAGCTTTGCAAATTAATAACCATCAATTAACTTTTACTTTGTTTATTTACCATTATATCCCTTACCAGTTTTTTCGAGAATTTTAGACTGATCCAACTAGAAAGGAGATGCAGAAGACAATTGGAGCAAATTTAAAAGGAACCGTCAAACAGTGGACTCCCTTTATAATGATATTCATTTTTAAGGAAATATTGATTATAGCAAAGCTAATTTGAAAATTTCAGTACCTATTTTCTGAGGTAAACTATCTAGCAAATAAATGTCAATTAACCTTTTCACCTTTTATTTGAGCTTTTCTTCATCTCAATAATCAAATAAGTAATTTCAGCTGAAAGATGGCTTTCTAAGTTAATTGTGTAGGAGGAAGGGGTTGGGGGCTTATATTTGGGATAGATTCTTAAAAAAGGAAATATGACAAGCTTTTTTTCATTCGGAACACCACTCAGCCTATCTCACGATCAACCTCGGATGTACATAGACAGACTATTTAAAAAATTTCAGGAAAACCTTGAAAAAAAACTAAATGACGTCAGTTAAAATGGAGTTAACCCTCGAAACTTTGAATGAAAACATTTGATGTCGCCAATGCTACTCGTTTAAGTCACTGACGTGAAACCATCATATCCTTATATAATATCTTTAGATTCGTCATTCTCAAAAATACAGATTTTTCAGCCGCTATTTACTGTAAAAGATATAAATCTAAAGATAGCGCAGGTTGTTTCCCCGCTAGTTTTTCTTTTATTATTTCCGCCTAACAAAATGCACAATTTTGTTGAATACCCATCCGCCTTACATACATCCGAGGTCTGTTGCAATTTACGGAAAATGGCCGAGTGATGTTCCAAATGGTTTTTTTAACCCTACCTGCTACATTATAATAACTGCCCCCTTGTCCATGACCATTCTGTCCCTGACCGTTCTGTCCTTGGCCATTCTGTGTTGAGGACATGTCCTTGGGTCTCTGTCTAAGGAAAGACTGAAATTGACAATAAGAGCTTATGGATCAAAGTGATAGTATTTTTGGTTTTTCATTTTGTCTTAAAAAAAAGATTTTTTGATTGGCGGAAAAAGCAGTAGATTCATTACCTCTATGGAAACAATTTTGTTGAAAAAAAAAAAACTAAATCCTTTTGCGTAAATTCACATTTACGTAAATTCACATTTGTGTAGTTCCAATGAGATGAAAGAGGAGAGGACTTGATTATCAAAAAAGTGGGATATATATTATCTTTTGATGATTTCACCTATGTTATTAAAGAAATTTTAATCAACCACCAATAAGCAAGCAAATAAAAAGCCAATTTTACACAGAAACAAATAATTTTGTAAAGCAATATTTCAGTTTGAGAAATTCAAACAGAAAATATTTTGTAACTGTACAATTGTGTTATACAATTATCATTATGAATTGGGTTTAACACCACCATATACATTTGTCATAAATAGTAATTCAGTCATACCTTAGCAGCAGACATACTTTACTGTTGAAACCCCTCAACCACAATTTTCATTCCAAGGACCGTATGTGCAAAGATTCTAACAGTAAAATTTTCTAAGAATTCCATTTTTATCATAGTTTTTTGAGATTTTCTAAGTTTTGGGACATTTTCTTAGTTTTTCTTCAAGAATTTCTCTTAGACTCAATTGAAATCTAAGAGAAAAATATATCTTAGTCTAAGAATTCATCTTAAAATTTTCTTAGAAAGTTTCATAGCAAAAATTTCTTTCTTAGAAAATTCTAAAGATTCTTAGATTAATTCTTGGAATAATTCTAAGAATATTTGTGCATATGGCCCCAGGCCTCTAGCTTATAACTAAACCTTACAAAAATGTTTAAGAACCTTGGCAAAATTTAATTCAAATCAAAGTACTGAAAGTATTGTTAGTCAAAGGAAAATCAGGATGTATAGACTAATATCAGACTGCACTTATGTGCAGGCTGATCTTTGTCTATAACTCCTGCCAAATCAGGAATATTTCAGGTTCATCATGGTAGGGGTTAAAATCATCTGCCCATTAAATGGGGACAAATGTTGGAAAGGACAGAATTTGGTAAACAAGCAAGAGCACCGCCTACAGGTGCGATGCTCTGCCACAGGTTCTGGATAAAGCAAATATTCTAAATTGAAAAAGAGGCATTATGATTACAAAAATGCTTTCAGAGTTATTTAGAGTTTCCCCCTTTATAAGCTGGAAAATGAGCTCTTGTGATGGTGTACACACATGCTCAATTTCATGAAGATATCTTCAATAACAACAGAGATATTACAAAGGTTAAGGTTTGTCACACCAAAAACATCAATGTGAATAATACCAAGGTTATCATAATACCTCTTTTTTGTTTCTTTTTCCAAGCTAATAAACAATTGAAGAAATACAAAGTACCTGGAAAGCAGTATAAAGTTTAGGCTGTCCATCTGGCATTTTGTCTTGTAATTGTACATACACCCTTATATAATCGTCAAAATGGATGGCATTGGATTGTAATTGGACACTATCATACATACGGCCTTGTGGAGCACGAGCTGCAAAAAATATACATGTACAAACTGTAAGGTTCTTCAGGTAGCATGAACCTAAATGTTAAAAAAATCAGATGTGAATTATCCCTATGAAATAAATTTAAGGATCAATTTTTGCTGATAGTCTAAAACATAGCTAGATAACAATATTTTAGAGATGTTTTTTATTTCAGGTTGGTATGAAACAAAAAAACCTTTTCACACAGTATGATTAAAAATAGCAAATTCATACATAAGTGTGATTAGATTTTTAGTTTCATACATGCTCCATGAAAAAAAAAACTCTTCATATTTTATATATCAATATTTTGAAGGAATGTGAAGATTTATAACAAGAGCACCACAAGCGGATGCCAACACATGGCTGTTTATCATTTCTTAGGTAAATGCAAATACATGAACTTGGTACCTACAGAAAGGTCTTGTACCAAGCAATGAGCATTTGAAATATGAAGGCTCTTTGACTTACCATTCAAAAATTATGACCAAGCTTAACTTTTTTAAAGAAATTTGACCTTGAAAAAATGACCTCGACCTTGACTGATGACCTTGAACTTGGTAACCACAGAAAGGTCTTGTCCCAAGCAATAATCATGTGAAATATGAAGGCTCTATCACTTACCATTCAAAAGTTATGACAAAGGTTAACTTTTTTAAAGAAATTTGACCTTGAAAAAATGACCTTGACCTTGACTGATGACCTTGATTATGGTACCTACAGAAAGGTCTTGTCCCAAGCAATAATCATGTGAAATATTAAGGCTCTATGACTTACCATTCAAAAGTTATGACTAAGGTTAAATTTTTTAAAGAAATTTGACCTTGAAAAATGACCTTAACCTTTACTGATGATCTTGAACATGATACCCACAGAAAGGTCTTGTCCCAAGCAATAATCTTGTGAAATATGAAGGCTCTATAACTTACCATTCAAAAGTTATTAAAGTTTGTCACGCCAACGACAATGCCAATGCCAACACCAACGCCAACAACAACAGGTACGACGCCAAGGTGATCATAATACCTCGGGTTTTCTTCGAAAACAGCTGAGCTAAAAATGAGTCTTATTTTTTCATGGGACTACCTTGTTCTGAACCTTAGAAAATAGTTCCATACTTAAAACTTTCAGCCAATCAAAATTGGGTTGTAAAAAAGCCTAGAACCAACAGTGATCTACAGAACACTAGGTGAACACACATACTGATGAGAGTTTTTTTTATATTTTGTGTACACGAGAAATTATACAAAAAATCACACACTTGTATAGCCATACACATTTTTATAGACCTCCTGAACTGATGGTCTGTTTTGGACCAGAAATATTTTTTGCCTGAATGGGGGTTTAACAATGTTTCTCATTATTTTTTATTCATAATGTAATGGCAAGAACATCTAACCATAGATTCCTGGAATTATTCTCATCAGTTCTACAACAACACCCTTTCTGAACCTCATCCCCAAAATGTTTACAAAAATCCACACATTGCAAGGGCTTAATTACCATTACACACATAAAGCAAGTACTTTATATAAATAAATACTCTTTCAAAAATGTGGTTGATGAATGATCATAACATCCAAACTACAGCTTATTCAAGCTGTAGTTTCAATGTTTTGATTATTCACCAATTCTCAAATCATAGAAAAGGGGAGCAGTGTAGGATATTCATTTTTTGTCCCAGTTCACACATCGCCTTTATCCTATTATTTCTATTTTGATGGCCTTCTCAGTGTGTATAAATTTTACAAATCCTAGTTACTCCTATGCATCGGTGGTATACAAATGTCAGCAAGGCTTTGTGCCTCTGCTGCCTGCTGGGGATCAAACTAGAGGCCTACCTCTGTGATGACCATTGGCTTGTGCTGGACCCTCAACATTCTTATCAAGTTTCTGTCTATCTGGCCGATCTTGTCTCTTTGCCCGCATTGAGAGGCGTTGGAAAGATCGTCTGATTTGTTGACTACGTCGAATCGACATCCTTCTCAGTGAGTGGTACAGCTCTTTTGGATGATTAGATTTGCTGGAAAACAAAAACAACCGAACCATTTAAATATTTCTAATAGAAAACACTCACTGTCAGCCATTACAAATGAGACCCGTCACACATAACCCCCATCCTCTCCTTCAAAACCTGAAATTTGACCCTTATATACAATCTGACAAATTGAAAGAGCCTTTACAATGTTACATACTAATATATTACACCTCACTCCTTCTTTTATCAAATGTGACGTCATCCAGTATATATAAAAATGTTAAATCTGCAAAAAAGTTCCTTGCCAATTATAAAGTTATATTGATCTGATCTGGGTATTTTTAATGTCAATTTAAAGTAAATTTTATTATTTGATCATAATTTATCTTGAAAGATGTTTATATGTGTATATAAGTCAATCAGAAAAACTGAAAAGAATATATACATCTTGCATAGATCTAATTCAAGTGCCTTGGTTGCCTAGTGGTAAAGGTACTCTACCCAATACCTGGAGGTCCATGATTGATCCCCACAATCCCCAGGGTGTATTTATGGGCAATATACAATGTGTTGAGCACATATTACACAAGAAAATAGGTGGTGTGTGCAGTGATAATACTTAAAGATTTTACTTACTCATGTCTATATCTCAAGGCCACCCACACAGCAAAGGCAATTACAAGTCCTCCTCCTATCACACCAGCTATGGTTCCCCCTATAATAGGTCCATAGTTTGGTCTATAAACCTCAATGATTTTCTCTGTAACAAACAAGTGGATGTTTGCAAATCATGGTGTACATGCTTGAGTCTCAATCATGCAACAATAAGAAAATTGCCTACAACACTTTCAATCATCAGTAGAAGATTTTGACAGGTCTAGTTAGAAGATAGACATTAAACATTGCAGGAATTCCATTTTAGAGTCAGGTGATAACTAGAAATGTATCACAGACACACTTGCCCCACAAAACAATTGGCAGATAAAGGTAACAATCAAAGGAATCATTTGTATCAAGTTATTTTGAAATCAATCCATTCACTGAGTTTAGTTCCAACAAGACCAATTTTATCAATTTGACCTTGAACCTTGACCCTGTGACCCAAACAAACTTTTTCCATGATACAAGGGGAACAATTTCAAAGTTATTTTGAAATCCATTTATGAATGTTGGACAAATGCTCCAGAAAAAGACTAGCTTGACCTTGAGATGTGACCTTGGGCACATCCAAACAATCTCTTTGCATGGCTTAAGCACTCAACCAGCAGAAAAACTGTGCCAAATTATTTTGAAATTCATCCATAAATATTGATATTATGCTCTGTACAAGAATAGAATAAATACACTTATCTTATAACTTTACGAATACCCATATGATAACATCCCATATTTCATGATATGATATTTTTTATGATATCACATGGATATTTTTAGAACAATGACATAATGTGGTCATTTTTAGAAACTTGCATTTCTGATATCAACATAAACAAAGCAAATAGAGGTTATAAGATAAATACAATACATATCTAACTCGGTTGTGGGAATTGATAATTGTCTCAGCAGAGCCTTGACGATTATCAATTCCCCAAACCTTGTTATTCAAAACATTCAAAACAAAAAGTACATTCAATACCATGTTTCTCCTAATAAATGCTCCCAGGAGCTATAATATATAACATGGTCAGGGAGCTTTTATTTAGTATGCATTTTCTGATTTAAAAAATCATTAAAATTTAGGGCCTTTTCCCCTTAAATTTGAGGTTAATTTCCTCTGACCTATCATATACATGATTGTTAGAGGAAATTCGTCTCAAATTAGAGAAGTCTCAAAAGTTCCTAAAATTTAGGCATTTAAAGTGGGTTTTATAAGTAGAAAAAGTATGGGTGCTACTATTAGGGAGGGCGCTATTATATGGTGTATATAATAAGCACACTCACACACTGATATTTTAACTCTAAATGCTCATCACTATTTCATGGTGTGGAAAGAAAATATGGCACTGGTATCAAAAAAGGAAGGTGTTTGTGTGTATCAAATACTTACTTGCATCACATCGAAGTCCGGTCCATTCATCTAAACATCCTCCTAAACAATATCCAGTTCCCTGATCACAAACTGTACCTGGAGCACAGTTACCACACGGGATTTCACAGTTTTTGCCATAGTGGTTGGGTCTGCACACTGAAATTGACATAAAAGGATGTCATTAATCTTAGACTAGAAATCTAGTAGCCTGATAACACAATGTACCTGAAGCACAGTTACCACACAGAATTTCACAGTTTTTGCCATAGTGGTTGGGTCTGCACACTGAAATTGACATAAAAGGATGTCAATAATTTTAGCCAAGAAATCCAGTAGCCTGATAACACAATGTACCTGGAGCACAGTTACCACACGGGATTTCACAGTTTTTGCCATAGTGGTTGGGTCTGCAGACTGAAATTGACATAAAATAATGTCATTAATCTTAGACTAGAAATCTAGTAGCCTGATAACAAACTGTACCTGGAGCGCAGTTACTGCACAGGATTTAAAAGTTTTTGCCTTAATGGTTGGGTCTGAAAACAGATATTGACATTAAATAATGTCAGTAATCTTAAACTAGAAATCCAGTTGCCTAATAATAGCACAATGTACCTGGAGCACAGTTACCATGTGGGATTTCACAGTTTTTACCGTAATGGTTGGGTCTGCACACTGAAATTGACATAAAATAATCGCAATAATCATATACTAGAAATCAAGTACTCTGGTCACACACAAAACCTGGAGCACAGTTACCACATGGATTTTTACAGTTCTTACCATAATGGTTGAGTCTGCACACTGAAATTGACATTAAATAACGTACATCCATGTCAATAGTTTAGAACCACTTATCCAGCACCCTGGTCATAAACTGTTCCAGGAGCACCATAACCACACAGTATCTAAGAGTTCTTACCATAATGGTTAGGTCTCAGACTGACATTGATATAGAATTATGTCACTTAATTCAAAACACAAATTTAGTACTAGAAAGACAAAATTTATTGTACTGGGGGTTGTTTTGCTTGGATATTACCATAGAAACATAGGAAAAAAAACATCTTGACAGTTTGGATCACTCCATCCCACTTTCCTCACACAGAAACTTTCAGTTAAAGAGCATGCAGTTATATTATTTATTAGTGACAAATAGCATAGCTATTTCCATAGAATCATAATATAATAGAAAGATGACGAATAATGGTACTTAATATCTTGTTTTGGCCTTTCCATCCGAAGTTATATATACATGAATGATCCCTGAGGGTATAAGCTGCTTAACAATGAATCTTGACATTGATTGGCGTAGTAATAGTAATTTATAGTAATACTTTGTTTCACTTTGACTGACCAAAACATGTACTAATCTTTCAGATACCTATATTGGTTCTAGTCACTAATTTGTACTAAACAAAGACATAGATATTTCATTCAATTAATTGGTCCCTAGACCCATAATATTAATACAAGAGGGACGTTGGCCCTGGGAAGCTCACCTGAGAAAAAAGCTTCATTACCTAGGTATGTCCATGCAACCACAGAAAAAGAGATTTTCACTTATTCAATCAGATAACATTTGAAATAATCCTTCCCCCCCTCTGCTCCTCCCCTGGACATTATTTATTTAAGCTTTTTTCATAAAAGGTCTGTGATCAGCTAATCTATGCCAGATATACAGGCTGAGTCTGAGACTTTTAAAGTTTTCTTTAATGAGTTGATCAATCCATGTCAAATATAAAGGCTGTAGGGATTCAAAATTCTCAACAAAGCACTCCCCCCTCCCCCAAGATGCTCTGCACCTGGTGAATCTACAGTCATGCTATTAGCCCCTCCCCCCTGGTGCTCCACACCTGGTGGCCCAACAGATATGATTTAAGCTATTTTTATTTTGGGGTATGAGCTGATCATCCATGCAAAATTTCAAGGATGTAGGGCTGCTTGTTCAGAAGGAGAAAAATTTTAAAGATTTTCTTAAATTTTTAACTTTGGTTGCCATAGCAACCAGAGTTTTTCACCAATTTCAATTCTTTTAGCAATTCTTAAAGGGGATCACCTAAGGAACATTTCTGCCAAGTTTGGTTAAAATTGGCCAAGTAGTTTAGGAGGAGATGTCATTTAAAGAAATTGTTGACGGACGACTGACGATGGACGATGGATGACGGACAACTGACGACGGACGACACAGGGACGCTGGACAAAAGGTGATCACAATAGCTCACATGAGCATGTTGTGCTCAGGATATCTAATAAAATACAATGAAAAATATTTTTAACACAGCTGTTACCATAGAGACAAGTTTCCATTGAAACATGACAGATAATGGAACTTACCATCTTGGCAGTTTGGACCAGTCCATCCCAGTTTACATATACAGGAACCATCAGTGATAGAACAGGTTGTATTGCAATTAACTGGACATTGGTTGGCACAGCCGTTACCATAGGAACCAGGTGAACACTCTGAAGTGGACAAGTCAATAAAACAGCATGATAAACCATGCTTATCATTGTTATCAATGAACAATTTAACCCTTTCCTCTTTTTTTCTAATTTCAAACCAGTCCAAATTCAAAGTGATGATGACCAGATCTGATAATACCCTACTTTCATTCATTTCCCCCTTTTTGACATCATCTTAGAGAGGCCAAAATATCAAATAACATCATGCCGTTGCTTAGTATTAATGTACAAAATGATGCACATTATGTTAATTTGATCTAAAAAACAGAAAACAGTCCCACTTTGTCTCATGATGAAATATTTTAATTTCTAAAGTTGGGCTTGTCAAGATATTTGCATTCTGATTGGATGGAAAATTGGTTTTACCCCTAAATGAAAATAATTTTGAGTAAACAGCAATCTTATAGGGCTTTGCACAAAGTAGTCCCATAAATAAATATTTTGTTATTGAAAAACCTGTACAATTTTGCTTTATGAAACGAGATGTAGAGAACGTTTACTGATTTTGGAGGAATAAATCTAAAAACTGAATCACACCTATGTATGAATTCACTTTGTGTAATCATATTGTGATTACTTTTTTGGTTTCATACCTCAAAGAAATCAACAAATATTCTCTTCATCTCACTATTACAGAAATAGAAAAACTGTTTGTCTATTGTGAAACATAGAAAACTCTTTCATTGAAAATAAAGCTATTGTTGATCGCTAAATTTGAAATCAATCTTACAGTGAACAAAAAATTATCTCATATTTCTTTGCACTGATTACTTCCTTCCTGAAGACAGAATATTTTGTACACTTTTTTAAAAACATTGTTCTTAAGGTAGTCAACCTGTAATAGTTCCACAATGTTTCTGAAGGAATGAGCTTTAACAGTGTAAACCAAAGTTTCCAAATGATTTTCATTAGGAAATCTCAGTCAACATTTTGAAAGATCATGATTTCTGAAGCGTTGCGGAACTTTTACCGTTCTATTACCTTAAAAGACTTATCTCCAGATTCACACTGACCAAGGTTTGGACATAATTTTGTCAGATGGTCACAGGGGGGTATTGTCTTTGTAAGGAGCACACTATTCACGACAAATGCCCTAGTTACATAATACTGACCTTGTTGACATTTATCTCCTATATAACCAGGTTCACAATGACCAGGGTTTGGACACAGTGCTGTCAGATGGTAGCAAGGTCCATTGCCTTCACGAATATCACATTTGTCATTATTGTTGCCATAGTAACAGGTACTCACCTTGTTGACATTTATCTCCTATATAACCAGGTTCACATTGACCAGGGTTTGGACACAGTGCTGTCAGGTGGTTACAAGGTCCATTGTCTTTGCATTGACCACACTCTTGTTGACAATTAATGCCATAGTAACCGTCATCACATCCTGTTAATAGAAATCACTCAAATTACATTTAAGGTAGTGGAACAATAATAGATCTGCAAAGTTTCGGAAGAAATGAGCTTTTACTGTGTTAACCAAGGTTTCCTAATGATTTCATTAGGAAACCTTGGTCAACATTGTGAAAGACAATGAGCTCCAAAATGTTGCAGAACTATTACGGATCCACTACCTTAAATACAACAATCATTTCAAGTTTTGTTGACCAAGGACATAAACCCAAGCATTCATGATGAAAATGTTCACAAAACATTTGGCAAATTTACCCCAATTTGCATTTGTATACTAACATGCTGAAGAAAGGTACAATTTCTAAATGTTCCCAAATGTTCTTGCTTTATGCATGCAGGCCCAGCTGTTGTCTTGTGTAATGTCAACCAAATTTGACCTTTTACCTTTTAATTTCTTTATATATCTAGTCATAATTAAGACAACTATCCAATTGGTAATGCAATCCTCTTCAAATGTAAGATTTTTTGTGTATTACAAACTCAACTTTTACATTCGACCTTGACATTGGAAGAATCAAATCAAAGGAGATGTGCTTACTCAGATGGGTTTTAACTACATAGAAATGCTAGAATGTAAAGCAATTGCTAAATAATAAGATATAAGATTATTGATTAATTGATTGGAATTAATGTCACTTTCAACATTATTGTAGTCATGAGACAGGAACTGATGCACCTACCCATGGCTTCCTTGGGCTAACTTAACATTTCAATTCTTTGTTTGATTAAAATCAGCTTGTCTTAAACTTAGTCTCATGACATATGGGTGGCACAGCACGAAACAGTTGTAACTGCCTACATGTTTATAGGCAGTTACAACTGTTTTGCCCTGAGCCAGCGATATTCTTCATATACATACTTTCCACACATTTTACACCCTGCCATCCAGCAATACATCCAGTCAGACAACTGCCGTCACTTGCAATACAGGTAACATTGACTAAAGTTCCGTTAACCTCATCGGCACAATTTCCACAATCATTTACACAGTTTAATCCCCACTTGTAGTCGGGACATGCTGAAAAAGGGAAAAATAAACTTTCAAGTGGATTATTTAGATCTTTTAGTAGTATCAATTGATATTTTCATTGCTAAATCAATTCAATTTTGAAATTTTCAAACTGTATAACTCACTGTTTTGATGTAATTCACCTGCCCTGTGTTAAGAATGACCAAATGACGCGAACTGTTTGCAAATTATATAAGAAGGCGATTTTGAAAACTGTCTCTTAAAAAATGGTGGCTTGATAAACATCGTTGCTAAAGCAAGATTAACTGTAGTTACATCCCTTTAAATCATACCTCGTTTACACTCTCCGTCATTGTAATATCCTGGGGCACATCCTAACCAGCAGGTCCCCGTGACTTTATCACATGGTCCAGGAATGTTCGCTGGGGTATTACATTTACCACACTCGAAAAAACACTCGTCTCCGTAATAGCCATCATCACAAGCTGCAAAATGGCAATCAAAAACTTACAATTCAAGATAATGGACCCTTAATAGTTCCGCTACATTTTGGGAGTCATTTACATTAACAGTGTTATCCGAGGTTTCCTAATGATTTTCATTAGGAAACCTTGGTTAACACTGTTTAAGTTAATGACTCCCGAAATGTTGCAGAACTAATACCAGTCCACTACCTTAAGATAGTGGACCCATAATGGTTCCACAATATTTGCTAACTCATGATCTTTTGTGATGTTAACCAAGGTTTCCTAATGAATTCATTAGGAAACCTTAGTCAACACTGTTAATGTTAATCCCTCCATGAAATGCACAGACCCTTGTACTGATCCTGGTCAGTTTGTTTGTTTTATTGTTTTATTGAGCTCTGGGATTAAAGGCCACTTTCAACAATATTTCAGTCATATTGCTGCTGCTTGAGCACCAAACAACGGATTAGAGGTATTTCTCAGTACTATCATTACATCCTTTCCTAGCCTCCAGCTGCTATCCCACAAAGATCTATGATTATCAACTTATTGAAGGGAGACAAATCTGACCCAAGTTAGACAGCCAAGACTGACCAGGTTGGTCAAAACTTTTGCCATATTTTTTTGAATTTAGAAAAATAATTGGAACTCCCTATATGTTTATATTTCAGTCACTTGTTGAACTCTGCTAAATTAAAACCTTTTTTCACTATTCTCATGCTGTCCTTAAATAAGAGCACTACCTATGGGTGCCAATGCTAAGCTGCAGTACACAAAGTCTTTGTCAAAAGGGGGAAAAATCTTACAAAAATGCTTCAGAGTTCTCTCCCTTGAAAGTCTAGTGAACATGCATACCTCGTTTCAAGAAGATATCTTCAATAACAACAGAGATATGACCAAGGTAAAGGTTTGCCAGACCAAAGCCAATGCAAGCACTTACGAGAAAGAAGCCAAGGTGGTGACAATACCTCTCAATTGATTCATTTGAAGCTGCTTGCAACATTTTTTAGCTATATCGCGGCAGCTTGAGCACCTAATAATAGTTTCCTGGTCTTTCTCACACCGTTACAACCACCACATCCTTTCATAGCTTCCAGCTGCTATCTCACATAAGTCTACAATTATAAACCTATTGGTGATAGACAAATAGTCGGAAAGAATGAGTTCCGCTGTCACGGATCCAACCCGGGACCTCTAGGTTGACAGTCTGACGCACTACCATCTGTGCAAAGACGGGGGCGGACAATTCCTCTAAATATCTCTTAAAATATCCAACCCAGTTTGAAATTGCCACGTAATTGGTCACAATATAAAATACATCTCACTTGTTCTACAATATTCGTCATTACTTGTGTAACCAGGTCCACACCCGTTAAAACAGTTCCCTTCTGTCTTATTGCAAGCTTGACCATTTTTACAGCTACCACAACGTTTACAACCGTCACCGTAGTAACCATCATCGCATACTGAAAAATAAAGTAAACTAAAATATATAAACAGAGGACATTGAATGAGTGGTCATTGAAACCCGAATTTATTAAACAAGTCATCTATAAACAGATAACAAGAGCTTCGCAGAGCGGCGCATATACGCCCCAAAGGGGCTTGTCAGTAACCTTGGCTTGTCAGTAACATGAGCTTGAATGATAGCTAAAAATATTGCAAACAGACAGACAGACAACTGGTGCCATAACATTTAAATATGAAAATATATTTAGTCCTAAGCACAAAAAGACAACCTACAGAGTCATTATGGCAAGTTTCCTTTCATCATTCCCATCCATAATGTAGGAGAAAATTAGCCGACAAGAAATTTGTGTTTAATCAACTCAAGGGCAGATAATCCATGATAACTCTAGAATAGCATTTTGAATTGAAAAGCCTTATGCAAAACTAGACATCATAGAGAGTAATTGTGCCTTATGCAAAACTAGACATCATAGAGAGTAACCTTGGCTTGTCAGTAACATGAGCTTGAATGATAGCTAAAAATATTGCAAACAGACAGACAGACAACTGGTGCCATAACATTTAAATATGAAAATATATTTAGTCCTAAGCACAAAAAGACAACCTACAGAGTCATTATGGCAAGTTTCCTTTCATCATTCCCATCCATAATGTAGGAGAAAATTAGCCGACAAGAAATTTGTGTTTAATCAACTCAAGGGCAGATAATCCATGATAACTCTAGAATAGCATTTTGAATTGAAAAGCCTTATGCAAAACTAGACATCATAGAGAGTAATTGTGTCTAACTCATTTCAATTGATAGTTAAGGAGGAGTTTCACACAAAATACAGTGATTTTCGTCTAATTCAAGGGCAGATAATTCAAGATTTCTCAGGAATGACTTGAGCGATTTGAATTTCAAAGGTCTTATGCACAACTAGACATCATAGGGAGTAAATGTGTCTAGTTTCAGCTCATTCCCATTGATAGTTTAGGAGGAGTTGCGCACACAAAAAACAGTGATTTTGGTTATATTAAAGGGCAGATAATTCAAGATTTCTCAGGAATGACTGCAGCGATTTGAATTTCAAAGGTCTTACGCACAACTAGACATCATAGGGAGTAATTGTGTGTAGTTTCAGCTTATTCCCATTGATAATTTAGGAGGAGTTGCGCACACAAAAAACAGTGATTTTGGTTATATTAAAGGGCAGATAATTCAAGATTTCTCAGGAATGACTGCAGCGATTTGAATTTCAAAAGTCTTACACACAACTAGACATCATAGGGAGTAATTGTGTGTAGTTTCAGCTTATTCCCATTGATAGTTTAGGAGGAGTTGCGCACACAAAAAAACAGTGATTTTGGTTATATTAAAGGGCAGATAATTCAAGATTTCTCAGGAATGACTGCAGCGATTTGAATTTCAAAGGTCTTATGCACAACTAGACATCATAAAAAAAAATTGCTAGCGGAAGGACAGACGGACAGACGGACAGACAGACAGACAGACGGACGGACGACCGAGGCCATAACATAATACGACCCTTCGGGCGTATAAAAACGAGACTGTGCTGAGTTTTCATCTGTTTTAGATGACAGGTTTACAGTTATAAATTTGGTATTTTATCAGCACAAATAAATTTGATATTTTATTTATAATATGACCTAAACTTAGTAAATTATCATATAGATGGCTCAGGGAAAAACAGGGGTAACTGCCTATATATTTATAGGCAGTTACAACTGTTTTGCGCTGAGCCATCTATATGAGCCTGTGTGTGACATTTCTTACCATTTCAAATGTGAGCAATGTGAAACCTCAGACCTGCCTTTGCATGTGCACAGTCTAGTCAGAGTCTTCACTACTCACTGTAAAGAAAGCTTAAGACCTATGACCATAATCAGAGAATGTTTTTAAATGCAGCATGTGCTTGTCAAATCCTGTCAATATCAGTCATGTACACATGAAATTGTTGAAAATGTCACACACAGGCTCATATAAATCAATTCAATAGAGACTAGGCCAAAGATCATTGACCTCACCAAGTGGTTTTAAAGTAGAATTTCAAGGTAAAAGTTTCAGACAGACACACTGCCCAGGGTGTCTCCAGTCAGATATAAAGTGCATTGGGCCCTTGACTAGACCATTCTTATAATACACACAACGGAAGATTTGTGAGAAGCTTTATAAAATGTGTAACTACCATTACGCACATTATGTAAGTGCATAATTGAAATAAATCCTCTTTCAAAAAATACTTTTGATGAATAATCATAACATCAAAACTACAGCTTATTCAAGCTGTAGTTATGATGTTTTGATTATTCACCAACACTCAAATCATAGAAAAGGGGAGTGGACGAAGGACACACTCACAGTCCACATATGCCCTATATATTCTGTTAGTCACCATCTGAGTGTGTATAAATTTCAAATTCCTAATTATGCCTATGTTTATCAAATACTTTAATCTAAAGTCAAAAATACCACTTGGCCTCCCTCGTCTGTATAGCTCTGTTAAGAATGAAAAGTTTACTTACAACTAGTACAGTAAGGAGCTTTATAACCAGTTTCACATTGTTTCCCTTCTATAATAGGACATTCCCCATTATTCCTGTTACATGTCTGGTTAAATGCGCACTCTCCACATGTACGCGCACAGTTGCGGCCAAACATACCAAATGAACATTCTACAATGTAACAATTTCATACATCTTTTTCTTTAAACAGTCCCAAGTTTAAAAGACAAAAGGACCATGATGGTCCTATATCGCTCACCTTCGTCTCTTTGTCTCATTAAATACATCAAATTTTCAAGTTGTACTTTTATAATTTGAGCCCTCTAAGGCTGTAAACAAGAAAATTTTCACTAAGGTCCCTTTTCCCATGATATGACATGGATCTTTCCCATTTTCAAAAGGGTTTATCCTTGTAACCTGACAAAGATTCTGACCAAGTTTCATGAAGATAGGACCATATTTGAGGCATCTAGAGTGATAAGAGCAAAAATGTCATTAAAGCCCCTTTTCCCATGATATGGCACGGATCCTTCCCATTTTCAATAGGGTTCATCCTTGTGACCTGACAAACATTCTAACCAAGTTTCATGAAGATTGAATCATGTTTGTGACGTTTAGGGTGTAAACAAAAAAAAGGTCATTAAGGCCCCTTTTCCCTTGATATGGTTTGGGTCCTTCCCATTTTCACTAGGGTTTATCCTTGTGACCTGGCCATCATTCTGACAAAGTTTCATGAAGATTAGGCCATATTTGTGGCCTCTAGAGTGTAAACAAGAAAATTGTCATTAAGGTCCCTTTTCCCGTGATATGGCATGGATCCTTTCCATTTTCAATAGAGTTCATCCTTGTGACCTGACCAACATTCTGACCAAGTTTCATGAAGATTGGGCCATATTTGTGGCCTCTAGAGTGTAAACAAGAAAATTGTCATTAAGGCCCTTTTTCCCTTGATATGGCATTGATCCTTTCTATTTTTAATAGGGTTCATCCTTGTGACCTGACCAACATTCTGACCAAGTTTCATGAAGATTAGGCCATATTTGTGGCCTCTAGAGTGTAAACAAGAAAATTGTCTTAAAGGCCCCTTTTCCCGTGATATGGCATGGATCCTTTCCATTTTCAATAGGGTTCATCCTCGTGACCTGACCAACATTCTGACCAAGTTTCATGAAGATTGGACCATTTTTGTGGACTCTAGAGTGTAAACACTAAGATTGTTGACGACAGACGACGGACGACGCACGACGGTCATTCAATGATCACAAAAGCTCACCTTGAGCACGATGTGCTCAGGTGAGCTAAAAAAGGTTTTGGAAAATATCATGGGAAATAAAGAAATATCTGAAATTGTAACAATTTCAGCATAATTATTAAAAAAGTTTTTTTCTACCACAAAACACAAATGCTTTTAAATTCCACTAACCATAAATGTCATCTGCAACTTGTGTCACTTTGGACCAGAAAAAACAAGATGTTTTAGTGACCTTGACAGATGACCTTGACCTTGTCAAAATGACCTTAACCTTGGTACCAGCAGATGTGTATTATTGAGGTCTATCATCATACCAAGTATGAGCATTGTATCTTGAATAGCCTTGAAAATATTGGCAATGTTAAGTTTTTTGGTTAAATTTTGCAGACAGACATACAGACCGCCAGACGGATGGACGGTGCAACAACATGCCCCCGATCTTTCGATGCCGAGGCATAAAAATTGCTGTCAATGATAATGTTATAACCTGGCCATGATCAAATAAACATATATTTTGAAGCATTGAAGGGAAGTAGGCTTGAAAAAATTTTTAGGGTAATTTATTACAATTTCAAACAAAAGTCACACACAATGTTGGCATTTACCTGACCTGTGTTCAAAAATTATTAAACCTTTTTTGAAACAATTCAAATGGTAACACCTCTGTACTTCAACACTTGCATGCAAAGTGCGGAATAATTTTTCAACGAATGCAACTGTTTTGTCATTCTGAGTACAGGGTTAATGTCAAAACAACTAGCAAGTTATTAAACTATTACCAGTGTAACAGTGTAACGTGTCCCCCTGGGTAACGTGTCCCCGGGGACAGGTTACCCCGGGGTAACCTGTCCCACCCCGGGGTAACCTGTCCCCCCCATGGAAAACATTATTTCTTTTTAAAATTTTAATTTTTCATTCATGCTTTTTTGTAAAACTCTAGATTATTTAAAAAAAAAAAAAAAAATAAAAAGTATATCTGTGTTTTTGAGTGGTTTGCAATTCTTCAAACCAAAATAAAATTTGCTTACTATGATTTTTCTAATCAAATCAATTTTCCATTTTTTTTTATTATTTCTATTATTATTATTCGATTTCATTATGATAATCTTGGTATTTAATGCAAATATTTAAAAGTTAAATGAAAAATGTAAGAAAATAAAACTAAAGTGGGGGGGGACAGGTTACCCTGGGGTAACCTGTCCCCCTTTTCAAAATGCTAATATTAATTTGATTTACCTTCTAGTCATTCATTATTCGAAAGAAATTATCATATAATATTCTTATAATATATAAAATATTTTATTCATTTTTTTGTAAATTGATACTTTTTTGAAGAAAAGTCTTCGCCCTTGCACTTTTTTTTAATTTTTTGCATTATCTAAATTTTTTCCAAGTCTATTGTTAGATTGATTGATAGCATTTATTAACATATCATGTTAATATTGCAGTTTTGTTAGAAAGCAACATGACAAATTCATTCAAATTCTTCTTTTGAAAGGGGACAGGCTACCCAAGCCATGGTAACATGTCCCCAGGGGACATGTTACCCTGGGGTAACCTGCCCCCCTTTTCGAAATGCTTTTTTCATTAAAGATATCACCCTCCACTCATTTTGTTTTTTAAGAAAGATATTCTGAGAAAAATTCCTCAATGGACATTTATGTTTATATGGGTCAATTTTTGCATATAACATTACTGACAGCATTTTTTGGGGCAGGACAGGTTACCCCAGCTTGGGTAACCTGTCCCCCCCATACATACACATAAACTCACAATAAATTTTCTTTTAAGTGAATTACTAATTTGTAAACCAGTTTTGATATAATTGAGACTATCACACAGTTTTCAAGTAAAAAAATGTATTTGCAAGTTTTGTTGAATAAATCCTCAGTAACAATCTTTTTTTTGTGTTTCACTGGGTTCATAGTCCTGGGTGACATGTTTCCGAGACAAGTGACCACAGCTTGGGAAACTTTACCCCCAAACATTTCAGATATTAATAAATAATTGAAAACATATGGGTTTTTTCATGCACAGAACTTTGTTGACAACCTTTTTGGGGTGGGACAGGTTACCGAGGCCTGCGTAACCTTTCCCGGGGACAGGTTACCCCAGCATGGGTAACATGTCCCCCCGCCCCCATTCAACCACACACAATAAATTTTCTCAAAAGTGAATTATTTTTATTGTAAAAACAGTTATAATATAATTGAATCTTTTTCAAAGCTTTCAAACAACAAAAAAGAAAAAGTGTTTTTGTAAACTTTTGTGAAAAATCCTGGTTAACATGTTTGCACTGGGTTCCCAGGCTTAGGTAACATGTTTCAGAGACAAGTGTCCACAGACTGGAAAATCTAACATGTTCCCCCAAAACAATTAAGAACAAGAGGGCCATAGTGGCCCTTAATCGCTTACCTGAATGAACTGTCTAATTTTTTCAATATTCTTCTGCCTCTGTACAATTTGATAATACATGTACCTTTTTTACAAGGTTCAGGTTGACATACAATTGACTTACAAGGATTTTCCATTATTTGACTCCGTGACCTATTTTTGGACCCCAGTGAACCCAATCTCATACTCATCAAAAATTGCAACAATTCAATCATTCTGATCAAATTTCAGGTTGATCCAGCAAAAATTGTGGCCTCTAGAGTGCATACAAGGTTTTTCTTAGATTTGACTATGTGACCTAGTTTTTGACCCTAGTTGACCCAATTTCGAAATCGTCCGAGATTTCATCGAGACATTCATTCTGACCAAATTTCAGGTTGATTGGGCAAAAAATGTTGCCTCTAAAGTGCAAACAAGGTCTTTATAAGATTTGACCCAGTGTGACCTAGTTTTTGACCCCAGTTGACCCGATTTTGAACACTTCAGAGATTTCATCAAGACAATCATTCTGATCAAATTTCAGGTTGATCCAGCAAAAAATGTGGCCTCTACAGTGCATACAAGGTTTTTCTAAGATTTGACCATGTGACCTAGTTTTTGACCCCTGTTGACCCAATTAAATACTAATCAAGAATTGCATCAAGATCACCATTCTGACCAAAAATCAGGTTGATTGGGCAAAAATTGTGGCCTCTAGAGTGCATACAAGGTTTTTCTATGATGTGACCGAGTTTTTGACCCCAGTTGACCAATTTCGAACTCGTCCGAGATTACATCAAGACAATCATTCTGACCAAAATTGGGGTTGATTGAGGAAAAAATGTGGCCTCGAGAGTGCATACACGGTTTTTCTAAGATTTGACCCTGTGACCTAGTTTTTGACCCCAGGTGACCCAATTTTGAACTCGTCCGAGTTTTCATCAAGACAATCATTCTGATCAAAATTCAGGTTGATTGGACAAAAAATGTGGCCTCTAGAGTGCATACAAGGTTTTTCTAAGATTTGACCCTGTGACCTAGTTTTTGACCCCAGTTGGCCAATTTCGAACTCGTCCGAGATTACATCAAGACATTCATTCTGAACAAATACCAGGTTGATTGGGCAAAAATTGTGGCCTCTAGAGTGCAAACATGGTTTTTCTAAGATTTGACCCCGCGACCTAGTTTTTAACCCCAGTTGACCCAATTTGAAACTTGTCTGAGATTTCATCAAGACAATCATTCTGACCAAAATTAAGGTTGATTGGGCAAAAAATGTGGCTTCTAGAGTGCATACAAGGTTTTTCTATGATTTGACCTTGTGACCTAGTTTTTGACCCCAGCTGACCTTATTTCGAACTCGTCCAAGTTTTCATCAAGACAATCATTCTGACCAAAATTCAGGTTGATTGGGCAAAAAATGTGGCCTCTAGAGTGCATACAAGGTTTTTTGACCCTGTGACCTAGTTTTTGACCCCAGTTGACCCAATTTCAAAACCGTCTGAGATTTCATCAAGACAATCATTCTGACCAAAATTCAGGTTGATCGGGCAAAAAATGTGGCCTCTAGAATGCATACAAAGCAAATGTTGACGACGCACGACGGACGACGGACATCCACCTAACCACAAAAGCTCACCCTGAGCACTTCGTGCTCAGGTGAGCTAATAAATAAGGAATTCAAAATATTTTGGTAAATTTGTGCACAGATAGTTGTTGACCATCTTCTAAGGGGTGGGACAGGTTACCCAGGCCTGGGTACCGTGTCCCCAGGGACAGGTTACCCCAGCTTGGGCAACCTGTCCCCACCCAATACACACTCACACTCACTAGAAATTTTCTCAAAAGTGAAGATTTTTTTTGTCTAAACAGTTATGGTATAATTGAGACTAAAACATAACATGCAAATAAACAAGAGGGCCATAGTGGCCCTAAATCGCTCACCTGAGTTAACTGTCTGTTACTATTTGGAGAAGGGCTTTGGTTTAATGACAGGGCAGTAACAACAAATATCAAAAATTTGAACTTGTCCGAGATTTCTTCAAGATAATCATTCTGACCAATTTTCAGGTTGATTGGGCTAAAAATATGGCCTCTAGAGTGTCCATATGGTTTTTTCTAGATTTGAGCCAGTGACCTAGTTTTTTGACCCCACTTGACCCAAATTCAAACTTGTCCAAGATTTTGGTACGATAATCATTCTGACCAATTTTCAGGTTGATTGGGCTGAAAAAATAGGCTCTAGATTGACCACAAGATTTTTCTAAGATTTGACTCTGTGACCTAGTTTTTGACTCTACTTGACCTAAACTGTTACTTGTCTGTGATTTCATCAAGATAATCATTCTGACCAATTTTCAGGTTGATTAAGCTAAAAATATTGCCTCTGGAGTGGCCACATGGTTTTTCTAAGATTTGACTGCGTGACCTAGTTTTTGACTCCACTTGACCAAAATTCGAACTTGTCCAATATTTCATCAAGATAATCATTCTGGCCAATTTTAAGGTTAATTGGGCTAAAGATATAGCCTCTAGAGTGTCCACATGGCTTTTCTGGGATTTGACCATGTGACCTAGTTTTTGACCCCACTTGACCCAAATTCAAACTTTTCCGAGATATCATCAAAATAATCATTCTGACAAATTTTAAGGTTGATTGGGCTAGAAATATGGCTTCTAGAGTGCATACAAGATTTTTCTGAGATTTGACCCCGTGACCTAGTTTTTGACCCCAGTTGACCAAATTTCAAACTCGTCTAAGATTTCATCAAGACAATCATTCTGACCAAAATTCAGGTTAATTGGGCAAAAAATGTGGCCTCTAGAGTGCATACAAGGTTTTTCTTAGATTTGACCCCGTGACCTAGTTTTAGACCCCAGTCAACCCAATTTCGAACTGGTCCGAGACTTCATCAAGGCAATCATTCTGACCAAAATTTAGGTTGATTTGGCACAAAATGTGGCGTCTAGAGTGCATTCAAGGTTTTTCTTAGATTTGACCCTGTGACCTAGTTTTTGACCCCAGTTGACCCAATTTTGAACTCGTCTGAGATTTTATCAAGACAAACATTCTGACCAAATTTCAGGTTGATCAGGAAAAAAATGTGGCTTCTAGACTGCATACAAGGTTTTTCTTAGATTTGACCCCGTGACCTAGTTTTTGACCCCAGTTGACCCAATTTAAAAACTAGCCCAAGATTTCATCAAGACAATCATTCTGACCAAGATTCAGGTTGATTGGGCAAAAAATGAGGCCTCTAGAATGCATACAAGGTTTTTCTTAGATTCAACCCTGTGACTTAGTTTTTGACCCTAGTTGACCCAAATTTGAACTTGTCCAAAATTTTATCAAGATAATCATTCTGACCAATTTTCAGGTTGATTGGGCAATAAACGTGGCCGCTAGAGTGCATACAAGGTTTTTCTTAGATTTGACCCTGTGACCTAGTTTTTGACCCCAGTTGACCCAATTTCGAACTCGTCCGAGATTTAATCAAGACAATGATTCTGACCAAAATTCAGGTTGAACGGGCAAAAAATGTGGCCTCTAGAGTGCATACAAGGTTTTTCTAAGATTTGACCCTGTGACCTAGTCTTTAACCCCAGTTGACCCAATTTTGAACTCGTCCGAGATATAATCAAGACAATCATTCTGACCAAAATTCAGGTTGATTGGACAAAAAAAGTGGCTTCTAGAGTGCATACAAGGTTTTTCTAAGATTTGACCCTGTGACCTAGTTTTTGACCCCAGTTGACCCAATTTCGAACTCGTCCGAGATATAATCAAGACAATCATTCTGACCAAAATTCAGGTTGAACGGGCAAAATATGTGGCCTCTAGAGTGCATACAAGGTTTTTCTAAGATTTGACCCTGTGACCTAGTTTTTGACCCCAGTTGACCAAAATTCGAACTCGTCCAAGATTTTATCAAGACAATCATTCTGACCAAAATTCAAGTTGATTGGACAAAAAATGTGGCCTCTAGAGTGCATACAAGGTTTTTCTAAGATTTGACCCTGTGACCTAGTTTTTGACCCCAGTTGACCCAATTTCGAACTCGTCCGAGATTTTATCAAGACAATCATTCTGACCAAAATTCAGGTTGATCGGGCAAAAAATGTGGCCTCTAGAGTGCATACAAGGCAAATGTTGACGACGGACGACGGACGTCGCACGACGGACGACGGACATCCACCTAACCACAATAGCTCACCTTGAGCACTTTGTGCTCAGGTGAGCTAAAAAAATGTTTTTGTATGCTTTGGTGTATTAATCCTGGTTAACAACCTTTTTTTGAGCTTTCGCTGGGTTCACAAGGCTGGGATACATAATTCAGAGACAAGTGACAGTAGCATTGGATAAGAACTTGCAAATTTTTGTGTCAATTTTTGCATATAACATTGCTGACAGCATTTTTGGGGATGGGACAGGTTACCAAGGCCTCGGTAATGTGTTCCTGGGGACAGGTTACCCCAGCTTGGGTAACCTGTCCCCCCCCCCCACACACACACACACACAAAGAAAAAAATCACGCTTTTAAATAATTTTTCCAAAGACAAGATTATTCTTAGTTATTTCCATAGTCATGATGGCATTAGACATTTATCTTTCTAAAAACAAGATGTGTTTGTGAAACACGAATGCCCCTGTAACAGCGATCTCTCGATAAGGCAAAGGTTAAGTTTTCGGGTTAAGTTTTTGGACAGACGGACGGAGGGACGGACAGACAGACGGAGAGACAGACAGACTGACAGATGGACATGAGTAAAACAATATGCCCCCGATCTCTCGATACGAGGGCATAAAAACACAAAAAAACAAGTTTAATCATTATAATACTTATTATGAAAAATATAAACAAGAGTTGTCCGCGGACAACGTAGCTCGCCCAAACAGCTTCTTGTCACAAACAGCGCTTGACGGAAGACCGAAGTTCAAAGTGGTTTCTTTCAATGTTAAAGTCCATGATCTAATATATATCTGTTTGAGTAGTAATTAAGAAATATAAAAACTTTTTGTTTTAATTGCATGTATAAGGTTAGGGTAAAGTGAAAGCCTACAAGCAGATGAGGTTACCAATGGAATTTCTTCGTATCAAACATGAAGTTTTTCTTTAAAAATTTACTAAGTCCACAAAAGGTCAGATCAAGGTCAAATTGTGAAGGACCTTGGTCTCTGTAGAAGCCTATCACCTAGTGAGTATGTGTATGAAGTAATAATGTCCCTGAGTAAAGCATTTAGAAAATATAAGCAAGGTTAAATTTTTTCGTAAAAGAATTTCGGTTAAAGTATTTCTAAGTTCATAAAAGGTCAAGGTCAAATTATCAAGGAGCTTGATCTCTCACAAAAGCCTTTCAACTGGTGACTATGTATATGAAGTAATGATGTCCCTAGGTTAAAGCATTCAGAAAATATAAGCAAGGTTAAAGTTTTTGGTAAAAGAATTTCGGTTAAAGTATTTCTAAGTTCATAAAAGGTCAAGGTCAAATTATCAAGGACCTTGATCTCTCATAAAAGCCTATCACCTAATGAGTATGTATATGAAGTAATGATGTCCCTAGGTTAAAGCATTCAGAAAATAATAAGCAAGGTTAAAGTTTTTGGTTAAAGTTTTCAGTTAAAGTTTTTCTAAGTCCACAAATGGTAAAGGTCAAGGTCAAATTGTGAAGGACCTTGGTCTCTGGTGAAAGCCTATCACCTGGTGAATATATATATGAAGCTATGATGTCCCTAGGTTAGAGCATTAAAAAAAATATATGCAAGGTTAAAGTTTTTGGTTAAAGTTTTTGGTAAAAGATTTTCTAAGTCCACAAAGGGTCAAGGTCAAGGTCAAATTGTCAAGGACCTTTGTCTATCGTGAAAGCCTATCACCTAATGAGTGTGCATATAAAGTAATGATGTCTCTAGTTTAAAGCTTACAGAAAATATAAGCAAGGTTAAAGGTTTTTTTTTGGTTAAAGTTTTTGGTTAATGTTTTTTTGAAAGGGTCAAGGTCACAGTCTAAAGGTCATTTCGACATGGATGTTGGTCTCAAATGAAAGCCTATGCCCTAATGAGTGTTTCTGTAAAAAATAAAGCCTCTAGGATAAATATTGATAGAAATAAATAACTTTAACCTAATGCGGACGGCGACACCGACGCTGATGTCAATGCCGACGCTGACGCCGACATCCGAGGGTATGACAATAGCTCTTCCGAGACTTTCGTCCCGAACGAGCTAAAAACAAGGCTGCACTGAGATAATAAATTCCCTATATTGTGAGCACAAGTTTGATATTCTATTTATATTATGAACTGAATATTTGAGGTACACAGAGGAAATTCCAGAAATTTATTAATTCAAGTCTTAAAATGCTTTAAGACGTCATTTTCACAATGAAAATATCACATTTCTTTAGGTTCTTATTATATTTGCATATTTATTCCAATAGTGTAATAACACCTGTGTAATATGAAAAATATTCAACCAGATTTTTTCACTCCGGTGACATAGGTTACTTAATAAGGACACTTACCCTGCTTACAGTACTGCCCTGTCCAACCAAAATCACAACCATCTCGACACAACCCTGATGTTTTATCACAGATGGGTGCTGATTCATTACAATAGCCACACTCATTTTCACAATAGTTCCCAAAACTTCCATCAACACAAGCTTAAATAATTATACATAGATGATATTTTATAAGTGCATTGTCATATAATATGGAATTTTTCAAACAGGCCATCCATAAAAAGATAAAAATGAGGCATAACATTTGTGTTCGTAAAACACTGATGCCTACAAAATTGAAATTTTCTAGAAAATTGACCTTGGTAACATCATTAATTGGCCTTAAACCTCATGTGTTACCTTGACCTTGAAATTGAATGGTTTGTTTTGCTGAGAGAAACCTTTATGCAAAAACATATGCACTGTCACTCGAATAGAAATGAAGTTACAGGAAAATGTTAAGTTGCCTTGGCAGGTTAAGTTTTTGTCCTAAGTTTTAGTGATAAAGGTTAAACTATTGACCTTGACCTTGATGAAATGACCCTCCATAATTGTGTCTTGTTGAGACCAAGCTGCATACCAAATATAAGCATTGTTTAACTTAAATCAAGTATAAGTAATGGGAAAATCTTTGGATGGCAAGTTAAGTTTTTAAGTTAAATTTTAGAGATAAGGGTTACATTTTGACCTTGACCTTGATGAAATGCACTTCCCCAGTGGTGCCTTGCTGAGACCTAGCTCCATACGAAACATTAGCATGGTAACTTAAATAGTGGTGAAGTTGTAGGAAAATGTGTGGTTGACAAGTTAAGTTTGCATTCACACTGGTAAAACAATATCAAAAGTTCTGGCCAGCCTGTGCAGCCGCAGACTGAACAGAATCTTCACTAAGAGCTATATAGATAGATAAGGTCTTAACATATCTTCATGCAGTCAGCATATATTATTATGCATCATGTCATTGTCAATGCTACCCAATTTTTGTACCTCATGCAGATGCGAAATTGTTGGAAATGTCACACACTGGTCTCCCTATCAATCAATTTACCTTGACCTCGGTTTTGGCAGATGCATATTGGTAAGAGGATATTTTATACATATGAGAGGTTTATTAGAGAGAGTACAAAATTATATGCCCCCTGCATGCAGTTCTATAAATGCCCAAGCATATAACAAGAGCTGTCAGAGGGCAGCGAAGCTCGACTATTTTAAGTGCTGGATAGTAATAGCAAATGAATGTTGACATTGGAAAATATCATTAAATGAAAATCAGAATAATGAATATTTGTCTAGAGGATGATATGATGGTCACAGAAGTAAGTTTCCAAGTAATTCTGAGCTTTACTAGAAACAGAAATATTATAGATTTACATCAGTTGCCCGTAAAAACTTAACCAAGATTTCTAAGACCTGAAAAGGGTTAATTAAAATTCCACTTAATTAGATTAATGAATCTTTGTCTAGACGCTGATGGTCACAGAAGTATGTGCAAAGTTTCAAAGGATTAGCTCTGGTAGAAACAGAAATTTGAAAAAATTGCATGTAAAAGCTAATCGAAAGCTTACGCCAGCGCTTATGCAAGGGTGACCGGAATAGCCCCTTATTCTATGAATATAGACACACTATCCTGAATTTTTACAGGAAATGATTTTAAGCAATTTTTTGGCTGAATATATTTCAACTTACTTCCATATACACCAACGGAACAAAGTGAAAGTTGAAAGTCATCCTGCCTTACTGTAAACTGTACAGTTTGTCCGGTGGCTTGACAGTTGATGTACAGTGTAGTTGAGCTAGGGAACGTATTCTCTTGGCTATAACAGGTTTCCCATACACCACTTGCTGACTCGACTTCGACTGTGTAGTTATATAGGGAGTCTGTAAGTACATGAAAAGGCCGTAATGGAGAGGCAGGGGTGTTGAATTACACATTTTCTCCACATGTCCCTGGACAAGTAAAAGATGTTTTTAACTTGTCCAGGATCACAGTGACCTTGTCCGCAAAAAGAGAGAGAATGGATAAATTTTCAGAAAGAATTGTTTTTAAAGCAGAAAATGCTGGGTTCCAGCATTTTCTTCATTAAAAACAGTGTTTTCTAACCTTTGATTCAAACATCAGGTCAATTTATCTCTCTTGAACAATTAAGTAGAAATCTTAGTTTGCCCTGGTATTTACTTGCCAACAGACAAGTGGAGTAGAAAAATGTACTAGTCCGCACTTAGAAAAGCCAATGGCGAACAAGTGAGGCATGGGAATTCCACGCCCCAAAGAGGTGAGCGGCAAATGCTGTGATTTCAAGAAACGAACAGCCACAAATTATTGATCTTATGCAAAAAGTAAACACTTATTCTACTTTTTAATGCAAAATTGAGACAAAAACTTGACATTAAGGGACAAATTTTCTTTTAGTGTGTCATTCTTGGATGTTATAACAAGGCAAAGGCCTAAAGCCATGTGTTTAATTGGCCCCACTAATAAAACAATCAAAGAGGGTGAAATAAATGTCTAAGCTTAAGGATACAAGGGTAATTTCACTAGTAATGTTGGCGGAGAATTTTCCAACTGATAATTCCAAAATTAAGCATTTGAGAAAAGCAAAATCATTACAGGTCTTAGAAATTAAAAAAAAACCAAAAAACTAATGAAAATTAGAAACTCAGATCCATCAGCATATCGTGGTCATGCTATTAAGATACTTCAAATTCCAAAGTGGTGTCAGGGGAATAATTTGCAAATGAATTAGATATTGATCATTAATATAATTGATTTGTGAATTAATGTCACATCAACTATTTATCAAACAACAGTTTATGGTGTCATATGAATGATTAACCCTTATCATGCAGATAAGCAAAAAATCAAAGTGTTGAAAGCACTGGGTACAATCATTGTGAGTAAATCAGCTAATATTCATTTTAAAACAAGAGCAGTTTATGGGTGCCTACGCTCGGCTGGGTGCTGGATAGTGGATAAAAAATCTTAACGTAAAAGGGGCATAATTAGCAAAAAATGCACTTAGAGTTATCCTCCTTGATAATAAAGGTTGCACTGAATATGTGTATCAAGTTTCAAGTGAATGCCATAAGTAATACAAAGCATGACAAACAACAATACATAATGATACTCTAAGGCTATAGCAATACCCCGGGTTCTCCAAAAACATCCAAGCTGAATTCAAATAGATCTACATTTTAGCTACACTTTTGTTTTGACTTACTTGCATTTTGCTGGTGTAAGTAGACCACTAGACCTTCTATGTTCATAGGTTTACCAAGGTTAACACTCCACCAAGGCTCATCAGTCAAGGTCGTATTACTGCATGTCCCTCTATTTCCATCTACAGCAGCTTGAGCATTCACATAGAAAAAGTTGTCCTTCTGGTTACTGGATTTGTTGAATGCATAGTCAACTGAAAAAGCAATATAAACACTTTTAATGCTGAATAAAAACACTGGCAAAGTTGCATTAAAATCAAACTGGTTCAAGAACCGCATGGATGCAAAAATTGTAATTCATTATTTATTTGGAAAGAACCAAGACAAAAGTGGTTGTGAATCACAGAATGCTGCTCAGCAAAAAGCAACTGCTTCAGAAATTTGACCTTAAAGAATAACCTATATATCTACATGTAGCACAGTACATGAAAAAGAACATTGTATTTTGAATATGAATGCAGTTACATACACAATGTTAGGTTTAATGGTTAAGTTTTATAATGTTTGACCTTGGTAGATGACCTTGATCTAATCACTGGACCTTGACCTTGGTATCAGCATTGTATATGTATATCCTTGATATCTATCAACATGCAAAATGTAAGCATTGTATCTTAAATAGGCTTGAAGCAATTGAAATTGTTATATTGATACGGGAGCAAATTACTTTTGGCTATCTCTTTATCTGCTTATGTTTGTCAGTATGTCAAAAAAAAAAACTTTTACATTTTCTCATAGTTTTTTATTTGTTTAGTCTTCATATTTCAAATATGAATTGCATGTGATAAAATCTATCTTATATCATGCGTAATAAATGATCAAATTTGAATCTTAAATTGAATAGGCTGGATGGAATTACTATAATGCTACATTCTTTTTATTTCAGTTTTTCAGACAGACAGATGGACAACAGTAAAACAATATGTCATTCAGCCAAAGAAATTTTGTTGCTGAGGTGTTAGAAATATTTCTTACATTTAATTCTTGGCTATAGAAAAGGAAATCAGGTGGTATTTGAAAATAACACCTATCTAACAATTTTAGATTGATGTTTAGTAAATTCTTTTAGACCTCTGAGAATGAAATACAAATGTATTTGCATTTGTATTATATATGATATTTCAAGAGAGAACTCACTAGATGAACATGTATGCATCCTTGTTGCAAGATACCATTGTAGTATCCGCTTTCAAAAGTTATTTCAAATTAAATTTTTGGTGAATGCAGATCATACCATATTGTAACTAAAGCTTATTCAAGCTCTCGTTATGATGTTTGGATTATGTATATATATAATACATACTTAGTGTTTTGTATGACAAAAAATATCTAACGAGGTTGGGAGAATTGATCATTGTCGAGGCTCTGCCGAGACAATTATCATTTCTCACAACCGAGTTGGATAATTTTTCATACACTACACTAAGTATGTATTATATTTATCTTATAACCTCTATTTGTCTTGTTTTAGTCGGTGTTTATAAGAGAAATGCAAGTTTCTAAAAAATAACAACATTATATCATTGTTCTAAAAATAACTATGTGATATCATAAAAAAATATCATACGGGATGTTATCACACGGATATTTGTATAGTTATAAGATAAAGCCAAACAACAGTCAAATAATCAAAAGTTTCTAAGGGAAGCATGGGCATTTTCCCTTTTCTCACTTGCAATCACTTTTGCATACTGTGGTCAATATAATTCTAAATATCCTTAAGTTATGCCCTGATATTGGAAGTCCCTTAATTGTAACACTGATGGAATAAGAGACTCATAATTTCAAAGGTGAGAATCCCTTATTTTGCACTTGAAGTCCAATTTCATTATGAAAATATCATGTCTCCCTAACAGAAGAACATTTTCTCTTTATCACTGTTCGTTTAACTTTACCAAAGTTGAAGCAGATAATTACAACAGTTTATCTACAAGTTACAATGATAAAAGAAAAAATATTGTAAAAAGAAAGAAAATGTTATGAGCAAATTCTTCTGTTTCACAATTTTTCCTCTAGTTTAATAATTCAGACTTCATGCTTTTAGCTGCATAGTGCTCCTTAATTTCAAAAGTAGGAGACTGCTGGATTTCTCTACAGAAATTAACCCTCTAGTGCCCCGTGTAGCATATATGCAACACATTCTATTTTGGACTATTTATCCAATCTTTATGTAATGATGAGAACTTGGGTGTTAGATTCCTTACTACTATACAGTAAATGTCCCTCTTAGCTTACTACATCATCACTACAATTGTATGACATCACTTGATGGCATCATCAAAATGGCATCCATTGCCCTTATTTGGCATGTGGTTTGGGTGTGACGCCTATTGATGATAAATATAACAAAAGAGTTATAAATTGGTCATGATACCAAATCTAGATGCTAGTTAAAATGTCATTTTCCACATATGTATACATAGTTTTTAACCAATAATAACATTTTATTTCTAAATTTAGTTTAAAATCTGATGTTGCATATATGCAACAATGGGTCCCATTTTTTTAACTGTTACAAATATGCAACATTGGGAAATAAAAGAATAAATCTTCAAATTTCTATTTTGTTGCATAAAAAAGGTTTATATCATGTTTAAAACACAAGATAAATTAGGAAATGCATCCAACTTCCAGCATATGTGTAGGAAACCAGTTATCTTAGAACACTTTCCTCGTTTCATATCCTTTCACAGTAATAAATGAATTCCTAAAGATGTTGCATATATGCAACATCGGTCTTTCAAGATGGATTTTTTTAAACATTGGTTATTTTAAGAAATAATTTCAATTCTCATTCCTTTTATACTCTTAATGAATGTGGAGACAATGATTGTTAATTACAGATGACTGATTGATCATTGGTATCTTCCAACTCTCAGTTGACCGGTCAACAGGATATGAAACATTCACAATTACTACCAAATGATAAGTTATATGGCCTTTGTAAATGTATTTTTGTCATAAATCCTTTCTGTCAAACTTTTAGAAGATATATCAGAGTCGAGTTATCAAGGTCAAGGTCATCTCACAAGGTCGGTGTGATTTTTTAATGGTTAAGTTAGCAAAATCAAACAAAAAACCTTCTGATATTTTCAAATTAAATGATGTTTTCCCTAATACTAAGCCCATAATTGGCATGATGATAGTTCTCACCCATTGACATTGAAAGATACCAAGGACAAGGTCATGAGACAAGGTCAAGGTCATACATGAAGACCAGATATTTAAAGAAATTGATGTTTTAGGGTATTAAAGTTTTACACAACTTTTTTTCTTTAAGTTTGAATATTCTCTTAGATACAAGGATGAGTTATCATAAAGGTTGTATAGAATAATTGTTATTTTGTAATGTAACATTAATTTAATAAATATTGTTTGCTTAATATTAGTAGAAACTAAAATGTTGCATATATGCAACAATATTTCAAATGCCCGATGTTGCATATATGCAACAGGTTCAAAAATGGTTGGAAAATGAGAAATTGGGTAAATCTTGCCAGTTTTAGGATATAATCCATACATAGATTAAAAAACTTCAATACCAATTTTTTTTAACATGTACAAGGTTGTTTGGGCACTAGAGGGTTAATGTCAAACCCTGAAATCCTACTTACATCTATTACAGCCAATTCCTGTATAACCTGTGGAGGTGCACTGTCCAGCAACATTAGGCAAGATGCCTGAAAAAAGATTGATGAAAAACTTCATAAATAAACAATTATTCTCTCATCATACATTTTGATTTGTACCATATATTTCTAGCAAGTTGCCCCACTCCCCAAAATTGTCAATAAATTAACAAATTTGAAAATACTCAATTTCAAAGTACGTCATTTCAGGTAATTAAAATCAACTTTATTTCAGGTGTTTTCTGTAATTTCTGGTTATTTTTCTCTATACAATAATTGTTTTATGAGAAAATATCCCCAAATTACAGATTTGCAAATTGCAAGAAGATATCATAGTGTTTGTCACATAATGACATAAATATATTTTGCTTCAGAAATTTGATGGATATCTGACTCTTCTTAGAACATTAACCCTTGTCATGCTGAATAAATTTTGGCTAAAAATTTGCATCAAAATCAAAGGACAAAAAGCACTGAAAGTACCAACTTTAGGTCAATTTTTATTTGAAAAACTAAATCTTTTGACAATTCTGGTTTGAAAGTGAGAAACAGGTGTAGACCAACATCAGACTGCACATATGTGCACACTGATGTTTGTCTATAGCTCCTCCCAAAGCAGGAATATTCCGGGTTCAGCATGACAAGGGTTAAAACTTTGCCCAAAAGACAATTTCATCAAAATGCCAGATGGTCAAAATTATATACTTTTTTTCAAAAAACAACTTTGTCTAAAAGTCATCTGGATGAAAGAATTTGATGAAAAAAAAGGTACAAAATCATGGGGTGCAATTTTGGTGATTATTTATACTCATGTGATATCTTGTCAGACAATTATAAGTTAGTATGTATAAGTGTAAACTTTGAAGCAAATGTGCATGGGCTGTTTTTTTTTTTTTTAATTTACATTATTTAATTCAAAGCCTCAAAGAATATGAAAACAGAATAGAGAGATTTCCAACAAGTTCAAATATGTGCAAAGCAAAAGACTCTGACCAGTCTGTGCATCCACACAGTCTGACCAGAGCCTAGCTTCCCTTGTAGATAGATAAGGTCTCAAAGTATCTGTAGACAATCAAGTAACTTTACATTTACAGTATAAGGCTGTCTATGCTTGTCAATGTTTACATCCCATGAACATTTCAAATTGTTGGAAATGTCACGCACAGACTCATTAATATTATTAAGCTACCAATGGCCATAATAATTCTGTAGATTCTCGCTTTCACTGATTCAACTTTCCTTGACAGCTATGAGAATAAGCTGCAATTTTGCAATTTATTATTAGTCAAATATTCCCTAGGTATATTAAAGGATAGTGTTTGATGATGTATGGCGATTGAAGAAAAATTCATTTGACAAAATGTCCTTTCGACAATTTGTAATAAGGCAAAAACTTTCGACAAAGTGTCTTTTAACGAAATGTCGCGTTCCCAATTTGATTAGTACTGCAAGCTGTGTCCATGATACACACAGATCCTGGGAGCATACTCTATAAGGAGAAATATGGTACCATATAGCACCTAATTTCTGCACTTACTTTTATGTGAGGTAGTGTAAAACTTTTAAACATTTTCACACCCTGAATGTAGAGCTCCTTAATGAAATACAGGGAATTTGTGGTTATTATGGGCAAGGGGGCTTAGGGGGTAACTACCATTGGGCATGAGATCACAGGTTCGATCCCCGACGGCGGCACTCATTCTTTCCGACTATTTGTCTCTCACCAATGGGTTGATAATGGTAACCCTATGTGAGATAGCAGCTTGAGGCTGGCTAGGAAAGGATGTGGTGGTAGTACTGGTGAGAGAAATACCAGGAAACCATTGTTAGGTGCTCCAGCCGCCGCGATATAACTAAAAAAAATGTTGAAAGCGGCGTAAAACTCCATTCAATCACTCAATAAAATCATTGGGCATATTACGCAAGTACATATACAAATTTAAATCCTGTTCAAAACATATCGTTGAAGAATGATCAAAACATCATAAGTACAGCTTATTCAAGCTGTAGTTACAATGCTTTGATTTTCCATGACCCATGTTTCTTTGAATTTGGTCCCCCTTTTTTTTTTAAATGACCCCTAAAGTTGTCAAAGAAACATTCTTTATCTAGTTTAAAGATGGTCAAAATGTGGCAAAATGACCCTCCAGTTTTGAACATAGAGGGAAAACTCTGATTCAGCAACGCTCAAATCATATAAAAGGGGGATGGTTGGAAGGAATTTATCTTTTGTCACAGTTCACAATATCGTCGCCTTTATCGGATCCTATATATTCTTTGATGGTCGCCTTCTGAGTGTGTATGAATTTTAAAATCCTAGTTACCCCTGTCATATGATATGTCACAGTAATATGACTGACACAGTGGCGGATCCAGAGGGGTTCGGAGAGTTCAAACAAACCCCTTCTGAAGCCCAGATATTTCATTTTCATGCTGTTTACGAAATATTCCTTTTGTGAACTAAGCTTTGGCAGACCCTATACACTTAGATCAGCCTGAACAGTTGTGCAGTCTGATCTTAGCATATACTGTCTGCCATTTATTTGATTTATGTGTGTAAATAGTTTATACTACGATGCTCTAGAGGAGTCCAATACACTAATAGGAAGCAGAAGCAGAAGAAAATCTTGAGACAGTCTTGTTGGTATAGAAGAAAATTGGGATTTTTTTTAACATTTTAATTCAGCAGGACAAGGGTTTAAATTAAAGAAAAAAACGAAACCCCTTAGGTTCCAACCCCAGGGCCATGTACCGAAATCCTGGATATGACAATGTGACAGCTAGGTGACATTAAAACAAACATTTATTCTGGTCTATTGAAGTATCTTTTCATAAATGATTCATTCCTAGAACTGCATGAGTGACAGAAAATCAATCATCAAAGTACCAAATACTTCATTTCTATAAATTAATGTACAATAAAAAAAATCAAGGAAAATCTGAACATCTTAGCCACAGCGTCAATAAGTTGTAGCTGCGACGTTTTGGATGCCTGTCAATATTTGTAAAGGTATAAACACATGTTTTGTAACACCTTTAGAGAGGCCAAATTCCTGAAATACTTTGAAGCTTTAGTTTTGTTTACCAGTTTACAGGTGAGTTAGAAGTCTAAGACTACACAAGAAACAAAACTGATGCTTACCTGCGACTGCTAGTACGCACGAAATTATCAAAATCATCATCGATTGATCGAAATGAAAACACTAGTTTGACATCTTATGTTCGAAATTTTAATTTAAATGTTATTTCATAAAAAATGGCGGATTTCCGCTATGGGATAGTCCTCATGTTGTTTACCTTTATGATGTGTCTATTTTTAGACATTTACCTGTAAAATGATATTTGGCCACACTACACAAATTTGCAAGTCTGTTTGACTCTCGCGACAAAGTTGACTGTTCTCATACGAAACCGTACTCATACCCTTTGATTGATTGATTGGCTGGTTGGTTAATTAATTGATTGATTGATTGCCGATTTATTGATTGATTGATTTCCGATTGGTTGGTTGATTGATTGACTGACTGATTGACTGACTGACTGACTGACAGACTGACTGACAGACTGACTGACTGACTGACCGACCGGGTGGTTGGTTGGTTGGTCGATTGATTGATTGATTGATTGATTGATTGATTGATTGATTGGTTGATTGGTTGGTTGGTTGGTTGGTTGGTTGGTTGGTTGGTTGGTTGGTTGGTTGGTTGCTTCGTTGCTTGGTTGATTGGTTGGTAAGTTGGGTGTTTGGTTGGTTTACGGATAGATTAGTGGATGAATGGGAAAGGAAGGGGATGGGATTGGTCGGATTGGGTTTTATTTTATTGTATTGTATTGTTTTTAAGGCCTACCCGGAGACTCTCAATATATCCATGGTTCATGTTTTAAATATCCCCCATATTCTGCCCCTAACAGTGATGATCAAGATTAGCTTTACAGGTCTTTCATCTCATAACGTTTGCTACAAATAAAGGCTTTATGGCTCCTGGTTCATCAGAAGAAGAATGTTGAAGATATATAAATCGATACAAGTCCTACCCCCCCCCCCCCCGGCACTCTGCCCCTAGTGGCCCAACAGTCATGATTAAAGATAAAAATCGACTAATTGAAACCGAAAATTGGGACTTTATTGACACGACAAATATTGACTACGCATGTGAAATCTTCACCAGTAAACTTATTCAAATAATGTTTAAATGTATCCCGTCAAAAGAAGTTACTATCAGACCCAACGACAGACCTTGGTATGACACAAAAATAAGACGACTTAGTAGACATCGTGATAGCGGACTTAAAAAAATACTTAACAAAGATGGACGACAAGGATATTGGGAAAAATATAAATCTGCTCGCAATAAAGTAAACAACCTTATAAAAGAAGCCAAACAACGCTATTTTAACAATATTGACGAGAATTTATCAAATCAACGTAATAACTGCCCCCAAAAATTTTGGAAAAATCTTCGTATCTTGGTCAACATGAATAAGAATAGTGACAATATTCCGACTTTAAAACGTTCAGATAATGGACAAGACAATTACTTTTATACTGACGCGGAAAAGGCTGAATGCTTAAATCAATTCTTTTCTTCTATTTCAACACTAAACGATAGTGACACAAATCTGCCGTCTTTCGTTTTCAAGACTAATAGCAGATAAAGTCATCTAAATATAACAATTGAGGATGTTGAAAATTTCATAAATATAATCTTGGTATCAACAAAGCTGCTGGACCATACCTAATAAGTCACAAATTACTTAAACTTGTAAAGAACAGTATAGCAAAACCACTATCAAAGCTTTTTAATAAGTCTCTGGTTGAAACTAAATTTCCGTGTAAATGGAAGGAGTCAATCATCAATCAAATATTCAAAAAAGGGGACAAATCTTCTGTCAGTAATTACCGCCCTATTTCGTTATTAAGCTGTGTAGGAAAACTCGTGGAGAGATGCGTATATAAACACGTTTACAATTATTTGTTACATAATCGTTTAATATATGAAAAAACAGTCAGGTTTCCTAAAAGGCCATTCAACTATCCATCAACTGCTCGAGATATATCACCAAGTTGTTTCGTCTCTATATGTAAAACAAAGCACGTGTATGGTATTTTGTGATATATCAAAAGCATTTGATAGGGTTTGGCATAAAGGTCTCATATTTAAATTACATCAACTAGGAATAACTGGTCCCCTCCTCGATTGGTTCACAGATTATTTATCTTCCCCCAAACAATCAGTCATAATTAAAACAGCAAGATCAAGGTCAAGGTCAATTAACGCGGGGGCTCCCCAAGGCTATGTTCTCGGTCCGTTATTATTCTTAATATATGTAAACGATGTCTCAGATAACTTATTGAGCATAGCTAGACTCTTTGCAGACGACACTTCTTAAGCTTGCTCTGCTACTCATTCTCAAGATATTGAAGGAATGCTAAATCATGACCTAAAAATGATATCCCAATGGGTCGATAAGTGGCTTGTTACCTTTAACCCGTCCAAAACCACTGCCATGTTTATATCAAATAGAAGTCTACAACCCCCTACACTCCTATTCAATGACGTTACTATTCAATTTGTTGATAGCTATAAACATCTTGGCCTTACACTCAGTAGTAATGCGAAATGGGGCGACCATATCAATAACATTGCAATATCATCCTCAAAGATTCTTGGTATTATGAGAACCCTTAAATTTAGACTTAAAAGAGATTCTCTCCAACAAATATATATATCTTTCTTGAGACCGATACTAGAATATGCTTCAATAGTTTGGGATAATTGCACGATCCGTGAAAAAAGAAACTATTGAAAAGATCCAAAATGAAGCTGCCAAGATAGTAACAGGCATCACTAGATCAGCATCTATCAACAATATCTATAGGGAAATCGGATGGATGACTCTAGAAGATAGACGTAAATATCACAAACTGATATGTATTTATAAGATTTTAAACGGCCTCTCTCCTAATTATCTTCAAGATATTTTTCCATCAAATGTAAGAAATAGGACTGCTTACACCTTAAGAAATGCCGATGATATTGATATAGTAAGGTGTCGCACAGAGCTTTTCACGAGTTCATTTATCCCATCGGCAGTCTCCCTCTGGAACGAACTTCCCGAAGAAATAAGGTCGATACAATCCATGTCCCTTTTCAAATCTCGTATCCTAAGAACCTTTTCGGTTCCATCAGTACCCAAATACTATCTCGCAGGACCTAGAAATTTGTCTGTCCTACACACAAGACTTCGAAACAAATGTAGTAACCTCAACTTTGATCTTTATAATAATCACTTATCTGATTCACCTACATGTATTTGTGGATGCCTCTCAGAAAAAGCCGAACATTACCTTTTCCAGTGTCCTGTGTTCACACAAGAACGTATAAAGATGTTTCGAGCGTTACGTCGTGTTCACCCTTTATCGTTAAAACTACTCCTATTTGGATCTGAAACATTAGACTATGAAGACAACTCATTTATCTTTACCACCGTACAAAAATTCATCAATGAATCGAATAGATTCGCCAAGTAATTTGTTTCAAAGATCTTTGCAGCTAGGATAGTTATTAAGCCCTGCCCTCTCCCATTAACGACTGGCATCAGGATCTCCTTATCACTTCTCTCTTCTCACGGTACCTATTTACCTCTTGAACCATAGATACTTTCTACTATCTACTTTTTTTCTAAAGAATTATCTAATAATTATTGCTAGTAAATTCTCTGTAACTGGAAAAAACCTGTCTTCAATGCTCTAGTATATAGAATAAGGACTTAATCGGTTAAAAATGAAGGCTGCAAACTTTGCACGTTTAGTAAAGGGAATGGCCAAATCTAAGTTGTGAGAACTTGTGGCCAGACCCCATTGCTAAATACTTGTATAATATCGTTTTGTATATCATTTTAATCTGTAAAAGATTGTATAGCAATAAAATATGTTTAAACCAAAAAAAAAAAAGATAAAAGTCTTTGAGCTGGTGATCCGGTTGTCAAATTCAAGGCTGTAGGGCTCCTGGTTTAGAAGGAGATAATCTTTAAAAATCAACTATGGCTATCATGGAAACTAGAATTTTCAACTGATTTCAATTCTTTTACTTATCATCATGATAGACAGTCTATGTATAATTTGGTGTAAATATTCCCAGTAGTTTAGGAGGAGATGTTGTTTCAAGAAATAATATACGGTCGATTACAGACGGAGGGTGATCACGATAACTCACATGAGCACATTGTGGCCAGATGAGCCAAACATATGAAAACTGTCTTTCTTCTTTTTTTTAGAGAAGAATAAATCTAAAGACTATTAAACTCTGCTTTGCCTGTACATGAGTACATGTAGCAATCTGATAAATGTATGCTATTTTCATTTAAACATGGCTCATTTCAATTCCAAACTTGTAAAACATTTAAAGCTATCGATATGCTTAAATCGAATACTTGTTGGTTTTATATATTTAGGGCCCCTGCTCCGGAGTTCACATGAACAATTAGAATTAAGGCATTTCTATTAGAAAGGACGGTCTCGATTTATTAGGGGTTTCGTTGTTAAGACGTCAAAAATTGTCCAAAATGTTAAAAGCCGTAAACTTACTATGACAGCAAAGTCAACCCGATGATTAAAACCGAAAATATACTCAGTTCCAAAAGAAAGTGTGCACTTTTGAATTTACAATTTCTCTGAAATTGTGTAATCTGTCGTCATGAAATGTCGCATGACTATCCCCAAGAGTATGTGCGAACGATATTTGAAAACAAAATCACGCAATGTGCAAAAGTTTTCTGCTAAATTGAGACATTTAATTTTGCACGATTTGCATGTGCAACACGCGTTAGACGAATAATTGATCTGAAAATGCATTCAGTTCAATCTTTGCGACTTTTCTAAGCATAAAATCACATCTTCAATACAATTGTGCATGATGCTACAGCATTGTTTGGCTACCAACAAACGTCGTTGAATGAAATTGAACCTTGTCAGATTTAGAACGTCATTAAAATTGATTGAGCATTCATATTTCAATAGAAATCGAGGTTATTATTTTGTAAGGTCTTAAAAAAGCAAATCGATATGTCATAGAACGCCATAGCACCATTTAACGACAAGTTACTGGCCTAACAACGTAGCAATGTCTAACGTCGACGTACACGTAACGTCTGCACAAAAATTAAAACTTGTTTTGGAAAGGGCTTGGAATGACTTCTTAAACTATATAAGGCAACATCAACACATAGCTCTTACCATAGAAAAAGTTGTAAGGAGGTCAAATCTCAACAATTTTAGTTCTGCCTGCGCGTATGCAGCATGCGATACTTTATCCAAATTTGATTTGACTTTTAATTCAAAAAGGCCCTGACTAAAATATGGTATCAAATTTACTCCATAATTTCCCGCAACTTTGTAAAAATCTAAATAAATGCAAAAAGTGAAAGTGCACACTTTCTTATGGAACTCAGTGTAGTTCGTGAATGAATAACCCAGGCTATAGCGCACTAAGAAAATCAAAGAAAAACTCTGCAGGCCTGGAAAATCATTTTTCAATCACTGAAATTGATACAAAAGCTTAAAATTTGGTCGGGAAAAGGTACATTGACCCATGGTTGAGATTATCGTGGTATATATTTAAAGTGTTTTTTTCTTTTTGTTTGTTTTCACGGTTACCAAATAGATTGATGAAATAAATGAAGTTTATTTAATTATTTTCTGTCGAAAAATAAGAAATTTGTCCCAATTACAAGCTAACAATGTCGACCGTTTTTTGTAATCAAGGTCACAAATATCTTGTGTCGCGGTAATGTCGGAAGCATACTTGGATTCTCCACAATCAACAGTGTAGTTTAAATTAAGAAGCACTTTTTAATCGTCAGTGAAAATATCTATGGACCCTAGATTTTGGGCTGGACCCCTGAACTTTTTGAGAAAGTGCATATGGGCTATCCCTTAGGTCTATGTTAAATGATTGAATTTGGACAGCCTATGCCCGGCCCTAGGTTCATATTGTTAGCCTTTTTTCCCTGCACAAAAAAGTCTGTAGAAAATGTTCAACGAAGGGCGACGAAATTAATTCTAGGGCTAAGACCATTACCCTGTGATGCATGAAAAGCTAAAAAAAACTGGGACTTCCAACTCTAGAGTATCACAATGTAGATTAAGAGCTCATATGCTTCATACCTTCAAAATCCTGAACAAATATGATATAACAACCAAACCGAATCTACCAACCAGGAATCTTTGGACACGAACCAGCGGAAATGATTTCAAACTATTCAAGTAATACTCAGAACTAACATAAGGAAACAAGGCTCATTTCCGGGCAAATCGAGTAGATGATACAAACAAGTACAAACAAAATATTTATGAATAGGGAAGCCCTGTTCAATCTGAAACGAAATAAAACTAGAATTTTCTGAATAGGGAAGCCCTGTTCGGAGATACTTCAAATAATAAGAAATTTCACACAATAGGGAAGCCCTGTTGATACAGAAATTATAAACCTCCCTTTCAAACCACCCTTTGCAATTATCCAATCAAACAAAATCCATCTTATCAATCAAATTTGAATAAGGAAGCCTTGTTCAAAATGGCATTCTCAATGACAAGCTCAACTCCTAAAACAAAAAGACAGAGAATCCCAAGTGACAGCTGCCCAATATGCGAAAAAATCTTTGATGATGACATAGGAAAACTGTGCTGCAGTGTTTGTGAACTGGTCTTCTGTATACCTTGTACGAACATTTCAAAGGCCCTACTCACACTACTTCAAGAAGAAGAGACTGACAACTTTAAATGGACATGCAATAATTGCAAGCGCACTTTCCCTAGTATGAGCAACATATCTGCAAGAATCAAATCTATTGAGGAAAAAACTGACGAAAGACTAGTAAACATGGAAAAGGATTTAACGGACATAAAAACAAACATGAAAGACAACATTAATAAAGAAGTTGAAACACTAAAACCAGATATTACCAAGGAAATTGAAAATAACATAAAATGTCAGCTACAAGACCAAGTAAGGAAAGAAATGCGTGCAATTGAGGACCAAAAAAGACGGGCTCTAAATATTGTAATATTTAATCTACCTGAAAGTACCAGGCAAAGTGCAAGCTTGCGTAAAAAACATGACGAAAGGAAATTCTTTGAACTCTGTCATGAACTAGGCATTGAAGAACCAGATATCAACACCATGTTCAGACTTGGTAATCCAAATGAAGGATCAACAAGACCACTAAAAGTTTGTCTTAACAACAAAGAACAAAGGAAATCAATCTTGGACAATGCATCAAAAATCAAGGAATTACACGACAATAATGACCTTAAAAAATGTGTAATTGTTAAAGATCTCACACCTGAACAAAGAAAATTAAATAAAGAAAGAAGATCCAAGAAATACCTCAAAAAACAAACAGAAAAAGACTTAACATCAAGCCAAGACGAACTATTCGAAAATGAAACTTTAGTAGATACAACCCTTATTGACGACCGAGTCTCACAATCTTCTCATCAATATAAAAGCAATACTTCAGTAGACATAACATCAAGAGTCAACCATGACGCACTATCGCAGCAAAGAACTCTGTTCCAGGGATTAGACATTAGGGCCAACAACACACTTCCGTTTGATGAAACTATTCTCGGGGGTTTCGACAACAGTGGTCGTCCTAGGACAAGCAATACATTGCCCAAAATCTAGGGGACAAATTTTATTTTTAACTGTAAAAATATTGTTAACAAAAATTTTAAAGTTATGTATACAAATGCAGACTGTCTTTCAAATAAAATGCAAGAACTCAAAGTTTTGATAAAACAAAATGATTATGATATAATAGCCATCACCGAAGTCTTCCCAAAAAACTGCGAAAGCTTAAGTTATGACTCACCTCTATGGAACATTGAGGGTTACGCCTGCCACAAACCAAAGAACAAAACATTTACCGGAAGGGGCTGTTTAATCTATACAAAAGAAGATCTGCCATTTTATCAAATTACAAGTCCCCAAACCAGCTGTGTTGAATATATTCAGATAGGTATTACTCTATACCAAACCACTAAATTACTACTAACCTGCATATACAGGAGTCCCACTGCAACAGAACCCAAAACATTTGAAGAATTACATCAAATATTGACCTCCACCAAAATCCAAAATATTAAATACGATCTATCTTTGTATGTTGGCGATTTCAATTTTACAGACATTGACTGGATATCGCAGGCAACAATATCAAATTCTAATCCTCTCTCAAACAATTTCCTAGAAATCGTAGAAGATTCCTACCTGACACAGCATATAACTAAACCAACTAGGTACAAAGAAGGAAATAGACCAAACATACCGGATCTAGTACTCTCGAACGACAAAAACCTACTGGGAGATATAACCCACAATGCACCACTAGAGAAGAGTGATCATGAAACGTTAGAATTTTCCATTTTAACTAACTGGCCTACGCAAGAAAAAGAAAACAAAGCTAAATTAAATTACTGGAAGGGAAACTACGAGGCAATTCGGGCTGAACTTGAAAATATCGACTGGAACAAAGAACTTAATCATGTGGAAGTGGAAGAGTGTTGGCTGAAGTTTGCCGATATACTACAAAAAATTACTAGAGAACACATACCGGAGTGCAACTTCAAACCAAGACCCTTTAACACCCCATGGATGAAGGCTGAAATTCTAGAAGCGATTAAACACAAACGGGCAAGATGGAAAAAATACAAGTACTGCAAGAATGACCACAACAAAACAAAATATGACGATGTAAAGTACACCGCAGCAAAGAAAGTAAGGGACGCAAAAATTACCTATGAAAAAGAATTAGTTGAAAAAATGAAGTCAGATCCAAAAGTTTTCTGGCAATATGTACAAAAAATACAAAAGTAAAGGAAACTATACCTTGTCTGAAAAATGAAAATGGTGAAATTATAACAGGAAACGAGGCAAAATCAAATTTATTGAACAATTCCTTCAAGAGTGTCTTTATCGAAGAAGACAAAACTAACATTCCACATTTCCAAAGAAGAACAGAAGAATCCGTCAAAACAGTAAATTTCGATGAAAAAACTATAGAGAAATGCCTAAATGAGTTAAAAGAAACAAAAACCCCAGGACCTGATGGGTTACACCCAAAACTACTACGGGAATGTTCTAACATCCTATCTAAACCACTAGCAATTATATACAAAAAATCTATGAACACTGGTAAACTACCGAATTGCTGGAAAATTGCCACGGTTACACCTATTCACAAAAAAGGACCAAAACAAGATGTATCTAATTATAGACCAATTAGCCTCACATCAATCCCTTGCAAGATTATGGAAAAGTTTATTAGAGACAAGATAGTGACGCACATGGAATCAAATGACCTATTTAACAATAACCAACACGGATTCAGACAAGGTAAATCCTGCATCACACAACTAATAGAAGTAATGGATGAATGGACAGAGAAAGTCGACAAAGGCGACCATATTGATGTTATCTACTTAGATTTTCAAAAAGAATTTGATACAGTCCCACATGAACGGTTATTAAAAAAACTCCAAGGATATGGAATTCAGGATAGTCTTCTAGATTGGATAAAGGAATTCTTAACAAAAAGAATGCAAAGGGTGGTTCTAAATGGAGAAAAATCAGAATTGGCAAACGTTACAAGCGGTATTCCTCAAGGCAGTGTCCTTGGACCTATCTTATTCACCATATATATTAATGACCTACCAGAATGTACTGAAAATCAAACCAAGTTGTTCGCGGACGACACAAAATTCTACTCACAAGTAAACAACCAAATCGAACAGTGCAAACTACAACAAGACCTGAACAAATTACTAAATTGGTCAAACAAATGGCTTCTGAAATTTAATCCGGACAAATGCAAACACTTACAGCTTGGTAGCACCAAAGCAACAAAATACCAACTCTTGGGAAAAGATATAGCAACAGATAACATAGAAAAAGACCTTGGAATTCATATTGACAACAAATTAAATTTTAAAGAACATATTAACACAAAAGTAAAAACAGCAAACAAAACCCTGGGCTTGATAAAGAGATCATTCAACTTCATGGACAAAAATATGTTCCTAATTCTATATAAAAGTTTAGTCCGTCCACATCTTGAATACGGTACAAACATCTGGTCACCATTCTACAAAAAAGAACAAATTAAGATAGAAAATGTACAAAGAAGAGCCACCAAGATCTTACCATCTCTCAAAAACATGAATTACAACCAGAGACTAAGACATCTAGGACTGCCAACCCTTGAATACAGAAGACAAAGATCAGACATCATCCAAGTTTTTAAGATCTTAACAAACAAAGACCGAGTCGACAAAAACAAGTTATTTCCAATAGTCCAAAACAGAAGTATAAACACAAGAGGACATACACTCAAAATCTACAGAAAATCTTGCAGAACAAATATAAGAAAATCCAACTTCACACAAAGAGTGGTCAGTGCTTGGAACAGTTTGCCCAATTACATTGTAAATAGCAGCAGTGTAAATAGTTTTTAAAATGCTTTGAATATTTTTTGGAAAAATAAACCAGTCAAGTTTGCACCCGAATGCTTTTGGCCGGAAGCGGGTACAAGAAATGAAAATGAAGAAAAGGACCATAGAGGCTCAAGCCTATGAAGGTCTCGATCCACAGGTAACAGGTATGATATCTGGAACGAGTTGCAAAATGAGAGTGAATTCACCCAGTATCAATGCCTTCCAGAGCAGAATGAACAACCATTGGGGTAATCACCCCCCAAAATTCACAGCAGATTGCTTAGATAATGACGATGAGAAGGACTCAAACAGACGGGCCCTTAAGTTAAGCCCGTAAGATAAGTTCCCTGGTCTACTAAAAGAGTCGTAATTTCTATCTGGGCGGTTTTATGACTAGAACCATTGTAATCATTCGTCGGTATCCTAACTAGGGTATCGGTCCATTTAATCGTGAGCCTAAGTTTCGTGGACGAGAGGCTTTCCTTGCAGTGAAGAAAGCCTTATAGAAATTGTGCATCTAATAAAAATAAAGGACGTTCGACAAATTAATTAACACTATAGGCAATAAACTTTATCAGGCATTATCGGCCGAACCGTCTTTTGAAATAACGCCAGGCTAGCGACAGGATCAAAACATCGTTACGGGTCTCCCTAAAAAGCGTCGGGAACTGCCGGGAAACGCCGGGAACTGCCGGGAAGCGCCGGGAGATCTTAATCGGCGTCGGGGCCGTCTACAGACCTAATTTAGCGTCGAGAAATATAAATCTATGTATTTGAGATCATAATTTGCATTTGATTGACATAAATTAATGGTATATATGGCTTTAAAATTGATTATATCGGGTTATTTTGTGAGGCTGTGTCAAAGCGCCGGGAGATCTAAATCGATGTCAGGAGATGTCTAGAGACCTAATTTAGCATCATGAAACAGATATTCTGATATTTCAGATGATAATTTGCTTTTAAATAACAAAATTCAATGATGCATGGCTTTTAAATTTAACCTATTTTATGAGGCTGCCGATTTGACAGACCTGGTTAAGCGTGATTGATGACATATTTGAGAAAATAACGATTAGCGTGGGCAATCAAGTTATGTGTGATAATTACTGATTGTCGGCACACTGAATTACGAGATCTTGTCAAAATAGGAGCGGAAATCGCTGATTGGTAGCACACTCCATTAATCGATCTCGTTAGAGAAGGTGTGAATTGGATATGGCAGCAAACTCAATTCCTTCTATTTTCAATAAATTCTTTACTCTTTATTCACGTACTGAACATATTGTTATAGCAACATACAAACATGAATTGTAACAATAAACTACATAAGAAAAATTCCAAGTAAGATTGTAACGAAACGACGAAACGGTTATTGACAACTTCTCCATTTCTTAAAATGCTTTCTTCCCGTCTTTTCAGATTTAAACGCAGACGAAAATCGAAATAGATGTCCAAAAATACAACATGTCCAGGTCTTATAGATATTATGTTTCAGAGAAAATGGTGAATTCTTGATAATCATCACCTATTTTATTTTCTATTATTATTTTGCCGTGCTATTTCCCAGTTCCCGTCACTTTAACAGAAACATGTCGTGTTTGAAAATGGATTTAAGCTAAATTTGATCTCTAGACGCCTCCCGACGCTGAATTTGATCTCCCGTCGCTTTACTGAATTCTGAAGCCATATACCACTAAAATTTTTACTTCAAATGCAAATTATTGAGTGAAATACAGAAATCTATGTTTCTCGACGCTAAAACAGGCCTCTAGACGCCTCCCGACGCTGAATTAGAGCTATTGAGAATTACAACAGCTTAAATAAGCTTTATTTGTGCCTAATTAAGTTATCATTCGTCTATCGATTTTTCGAATAATTATTCATTTTTTGGATACACCTTAGTAGTGTTAGTTACGGTAGTAATGCTTCTGAAATATGTATTTTGTGTGGTTAACAAAATCCGTTTTCTCATTTTATTAAAAAGCTTCTAGTCTAAAAAGGATTACGAGGTTTGATTACCTCCCTTGTCCGACTGTCTCGCCATTTCCCGTGCGCTGTCTTTGTTGTGTTGTTGTAAGTATTTGCAATCGCAATGGAAAAATAAAAAGAATGCTACTTTTTCGGCACCCAATTAACACAACTAAAGATATTTTCAAAACAATCGCCCGACCATGCCCTTTAAATTACCGATTACCCATCATTTCTATTGAAATTTGTGCAAATCAGAACCACCTCCATTTCCATTTTGGAACGCTAACCCTGACCAATGTCCGCAATCAATAACTATCTCACAATACTATTTTGCCTCCGATCGATTGAAATACGTCGTATACTGTGTTGTAAACTAAAATTAGGACACGTTTTCATCTGTAATTGAACATGGACGACCATAAAATGTTTGTTTTCTATAAATTTTAAAAATACCAACATGCGGATGGTACCAATTTTCGGACAACCAATTTCTTTATTTTGAACACTTCATTTGGATCATCAATAAGCTTTATTTATCCTTGAAAATTAAATAGATGACTTTGGGTGAGGCATAATTGCTGCATTCACTTAGCAATTCACTTACCTTGACCAGAACTTTTTTATTTATTTATCATCGCCATGTACTCATTTAACTGTAGCTTATGCCTAGAAGAGCGACGCCCCAAAAAGACTGTTTATGCTCTTGTTAGCTCCACTGGCCAAAGGCCAGCGAGCTATTGTCATGACGGGGTGTCCGTGGTGCGTCTGTCCGTGTGTGTGTTAACTTTTCTTTAAACATCTTCTCCTCCTAAAGCATTTGGTGGATTTTGACGAAACTTGGCCAGAATGTTCCTTGGGTGACCCTCTTTTTAAGTGACTCAAGAAATTTGGATTGACCCCTAAGATATGGGCGTGCGAGGGGTGGCTTACTTTGACCCTCAAATCTTTGAAGGACACCTCCTGAACCATTTGGCCGATTTCAATGAAACTTTATCAGAATGTTCCTTGGGTGACCCTCTTTCAAAGTTATTCAAGAAATTTGGATTGACCCCCAAATATGGGCGTGGCAGGGTGGGGCTTATTTTGACCCGGAAATCTCTGATCGACATCTCCTCCTGAATCACTAGGCCAATTTCAATGAAACTTTACCAGAATGTTCCTTGGGTGACCCTTTTCTAAAGTTGTTCAAGAAATTTGGATTGACTCCCAAATATGGGCGTGGCAGGGGGGCGGCTTATTTTGACCCCAAAATTTTTGAATGACATTTCCTCCTGAACCATTGGGCCGATTTCAATGAAGCTTTACCAGAATGCTCCTTGGGTGACCTTCTTCTAAATTTGTTAAAGAAATTTGGATTGACCCCAAAATATGGGCGTGGCAGGGGGCGGCCCTTATTTTGACCCCAAAATCTCTGATCGACATCTCCTCCTGAATCACTGGGTCAATTTCAATGAAACTTTACCAGAATGTTCCTTGGGTGACCCTCTTCTAAAGTTGTTCAAGAAATGTTAGCCGCCGTCATAGCGCAATTGGTAGCGCGTCGGACTGTCAATCTGGAATTCGCGGGTACGATCCCCGACGGCGGCACTCATTCTTTCCGACTATTTGTCTCTCACCAATGGGTTGATAATGGTAGACCTATGTGAGATAGCGGCTGGAGGCTAGGAAAGAATGTGGTGGTTGTACTGGTGAGAGAAATACCAGGAATCCATTGTTAGGTGCTCCAACAGCCGCGATATAACTGAAATAATGTTGAAAGCGGCGTGAAACTCCATTCAATCAATCAATCAATGTTCAAGAAATTTGGATTGACCCCCAAATATGGGCGCAGACTTCACGAATTACCGCCGGTCCCACTGACATGTCTGGTAAAAATCATGCTGGTCCGATAAATTGTGCATGTAAACAGGACCGACTGACTGGTAAAATCTAGCCAAATACAGGATATGTTCTATTGTTCTGTCTGGTAGAATTTAATTTGGTCTGGTAAAAATTTTAAGTTTACCAGACCCACTATCTGGTGAAAAATATGGGTATTTCGTGAAGACTGTGGGCGTGGCAGTGATTGGCTTATTATGACCCTTAAATCTTTTAACATCTCCTCCTGAACCATTGGGCCGATATTTCAATGAAACTTTACCAGAATGTTCCTTGGGCGATCCTCTTCTAAAGTTGTTTAAGAAATTTGGATTGGATGAGATCCACTGGATCAGGTGAGGGGTTTAGGGCCATTCTGGTCCTCTTGTTTTAAAGTGATATCTAAATAGTTTTCTCAATCGTAGACCTATGTGAGATAGCAGCTGGAGGCTAAGAAGGAAGTAATGGTAGTACTGGTGTGAGAAATACTAGGAATCCATTCTTAGGTGCTCCAACAGCCGCGATATAACTGAAATAATGTTGAAGGCGGCGTGAAACCCCATTCAATCAATCAACTAAATAGTTTTCTTCCTTGTAATTTTACAATTAGTTAAATAAGTTAATTTCTTCATAAGTCAGTTTCAACTTAGAAAAAGTCACAATTTCCTTCTGAATGCTGGTGACTTTCATTACCTTCTATTTTCACTATCTTTCTTTCAAATCTTGAGAATTTTAAGCCAGTGGAGCGATACAGGCCCTCTTGGGCCTCTTGTTAAACTTATCTACTGGATTTGCGTTCAATTTCAGAGGTGAATCTAATTTAAACAAACCCATTTTACAATTCGATAAGAAACTGTCCACCATAAAACACACGAAATGAATACCTGCTTATCACTCTATTGTTTTTACTGACATAACAGCAAATCAAGGACCATTATAAAAACTGGAAAATTGTTGATAAATAACGCTTCCAGTTGGTCTAAAGCAAAAAAAAATGCTGAAAAGACCTGACAAAAAATTATCATTTATTGATAGACTTGCAAACATTTCAAGAATGATTTAAAAGTTTCATACTATTTTCTTATTTTGCTTTTTGCAACAGATTGTTATACAAAAGAAAGTGACATGGTCTGAACTCCATTGTGGCAGGTCCATCAGACCTTCAGCTGAATTAAGAAATTGAAGGTCCCTGACCTCGGACCACCTCCGTTATTTAGCCCTGCATGTTCACTTGCTTGGAACAAAAAATTAGTGAGGAAAGAAATTATCTCAGTAGGGATTTGTGTTGAATAATACTTTTGGGTGACTTGCATTCCCGAACAATGTTTTAGCAAAATAAAGAATTTTCAAACCATTAATTATGCTAATGAAATGATCTAACATCAGAAAATGTCAGAAATTACGGTTGTTATTTTTGTGATTTTGATTCTGATGTAGTTCATTGGAATTTAGGTTTTAGAAATAAAAGGTCAAATAACATCTTCAATGAATGAATATAAAGGAAATGTTGACAGGTCTTACTTCAAAAATTGGAACCAATTTAAAAAAAAAAATATTAATTAGAAAGATACTGAGGAGAAGAGAAATTACATGTTAAAGAAATTCCACTTCACTTTGTAAAGTATAATGGTATATTGGCTATTGATGGGCAGATTAATCGATTATTATCGGTAATCAGTTGGTTTGGGTTTCTGATTGTGATAATTGACTGAGAAATTTCATAATCGATTAATCAGTTCTTAATACATAAATTAATACATAAATGATAGCCATTATATTTTGTTTTCGAAACTGACATCAGTTTGATGCCTTAGCTTGAAACAATTGTAACTGCATATATGTTTATAGGCAGTTACAACTGGTTCATGCCGAGCCATGAAGTTGGTAGAAAAATCTGCAGAAAGAGGCTTTAGAACATGAGTTTTAACTAAAATTTCACATTCCTCTTTTCAAAGGATGATTTTGAAATGCTGTATTAATTTCTAAGAAATCGATTGTACAATCGATCATTAGTTAATTGTACTCTCCCAACTATAAACCAATTATCAATTGTGATTTGAAGCCGATTGCCCAACACTTATATTGGCACTGATCACCATATTATAAGATACTGACTCATGATTATTTTGATCAGTTCAGTAACGATGAATTTGAAATTATCTGAATCACTGCCTAAAAATTGATTCAATAATTGAATTATACTTTTACAATGACATCTTTCATTTTCTGAGAAAACAGAGAAAGCAGCATAAAGGATAATTTTGTATTGAGAAAAAAATTGTCTAAAGTCTAGATAAAATTAACTTTATATAAATTGTACAGGCATTATTCATATTTTTCTAAAATTTAAGTTGCTTGTTTTCTTTTCACTGTTTTTGTTCACCCCTCTTGGGTCTCAAAATCTCTCACCAATGGGTTGATAAATCATAGACTTATGTGAGATAGCAGTTTGAGGCTAGGAAAGGATGTAATAGTAGTACTGATTTGAGAAATACTAGGAATCCAGTGTTAGGTGCCAGGGGGACTTAGCTGAAAGATTGCTGAAAGCAGTGTAAAACCCTATTCAAACAAACAAATCTGTCTCAAAATGATTAGTTTATACTAATTTATTTTGAAAGTTTAAGCTTATAGTGTCGCTGTTGATCACTCAATCCTGACTTCACGTCCCTGAGAGAGAGCCAGTGGCTTAAAGCAACTGCAATCCAATTTTACAGCTTGGTGAACTGGGGCAGGCTTTTAAATGTTTTGCCTATAAACACACCCTGGCGACTGTGGAGCTTGAACCATTGACCTCCAGGTCATGGGTCTAGTGCATTTACCTCTAGGCCACCTAGGCAGTCAAACTATGATTCAAGAATGTGCATATTATTTATTGTTTCAGAGCCCAGGGATCACTGTGGATGTAACTGTGGATGTAATGGAATATGTATGGCTTAGAAAGATATTCAAAATGGTGTAACATGTACGAGAAAAGGTAGATACCTGATTCATTCATTTCAAGGGGTCTGCACAAAACAAATTGCAAGTGCCAACTTGGCAAGTGTCTATTAAAATAAAGACACTTACAATTTTAGTTTTGTACTGATCCATTGATTTTGACTTTTTTCAATTTGCTTAACAATTTGAGTTTTCTTTAAAGAGGTAAACTATAAGATTCCTTTGAGAGTCATTCAATAAATGAAGGTACCTGTTTAGATAGCTCTGAATTATTATCTGTCAGTTTGTTATTTTATTTTTGAACAGTAGGATGCACATCAAATTAAAAAAATAACTTTAAAAAAAATCAAGGTTGGGTGCAAGTTAAAATGACTCACAGGATAGTCAATACTTATTATGGATGGAAATCATTTTGTGCCCCTTAGATATACTGAATTACATTGAAGGTAACAGGAATCCATATTTAAGAGTACCTTGCTATTATGTGAAAAATTCTGTGATCTAAAGTGCTGTAAACATAAGCTCCTGTTTATTTGTATGTCAAACCATTTTTGTGGGAAAATAGGCAATTTGTAAAGAGCATTGTTGTATGATTCAGACTCAATATTTTGATTGATGCAGATACAATATATAGAGAAAAATGTTTGATTAAGTGCAACATTATTACATAGATTTATAATTCATTAAGGGGATAACAAAAGCTATATTTTCACAAATGGCAGAGCCATAAGTGAAAACATTAACTTTTGTTGTTCATGGAATGAAATATCAATTGATCTTACTTGAAAAAACTAACCATTTCTATTTCTTAAATACAAATATGAGACAAAGTGCGAAAATTTTTGTGAAATTTTTTCTTGAGGTATGCCATTCTTCATGTCATTTCTCTGCAACACTCTGCGTTCAGCAAACATCAGATAGGGTGAAGTGATTGAAAGAGTGGTATAAGTTATTGATAATTTCACTGCTTAGGTGGTGAGTTTATCAAATAATGATCTATCTTTATTTCTCTATAATCTGCTGAAAACTATAATAGAAGATAAGAATATTTGCTTACACATGTGTATCTTATTCTATTTACACCAGGTTGTTAGACTGTCAGGAGATGGATGGGACAAGATCTCCTTCAGGCCACAGTCAGTCTTCAGATGGTTGAATGAGAATACTTCCAAATTTGAATGCTGTTCCTTGTCAAGAAAAACAAAGTATATAAAAATTTAGAAAAAAAAACATACACTTAGCACTGAGAAGTTGGACATAAATCAGTTATCATGTGAATTAAACTAGAATGAAATCCCTTTGGGAAATAGAGATGATAGACGTTTTCTTTAAGTAAAGAAGTTAACCAGTGACTGCAATAATGCAGGGGGCTTCCCATTTTGTGGACATGTTTGGTCCATTCACAACAGGCTATCACCATCCCCCTGATTTGGGGTTGCACCAACAGGACCCCCACAGCAATAAATCTATTGTCCATCCACCTCGCACGGATCACATTAAACCAAATCACCCAGTACAGTATGAGAGCAGCAGACCACCAACAAGACATCATGAAGAAGATGAATCTGTGTTTTCTGATTTCATGAGAAATAATGCTCCAACTGATCTCAAAGTTTTGTATGAACAATCTCGTAAAAAACCCAGTGAATCCCAACCTTTTATGCAGCTAGACAAACGGACATATAAATGTGAATATTGTGGTGCTACCTTCTCTCTGAAGATCCGACTGGATGAACACATTGTACGTCATACTGGGACTAAAGTGTACACATGTGATCTCTGTGAATCACTGTTTCCTACAAAAGAAGATGTAGAGAACCATATTGAAATCGTCCATTCTAAAGAAAAACCATATAAATGTGGCACATGTGGAGCTGGCTTCATACTGAGTCACGATCTCAAGGTACATGAAAATATCCATGTTTGGGATCTCTCCTTTACCTGCGACATCTGTGGAAAAAGCTTCTCCAAGGTACAGGCTCTTCAGAAACACAAAGAAAAGGTGCATGACAAGGATCAGGTCCACACATGTAAAATATGCAACCAAGAATTCACTGAGAAGGAAGCATTGGAGGCCCATTTACAAACTCATGACACAGGGTTAAAATGCACAATTTGTGGAGCCACATTCCCCAATCAAAGTAAACTGATGCAACACAGTTATCAACATGTAGGAAAGAAACCCCACATCTGTGAAATCTGTGATGCAGTGTTTGGACAGAAAGGTCACCTGAAAAGACACATGGCTAGGAAACATTTCAAGGAAACAAATCTAGAATGTATGTTATGTGATGCAACCTTTGTACTACAAGAGGATTATGAGAAACACCAGAAGGTGCATGCATCAACCAACAATTTACAATGTAAGTTCTGTAAAATGCCATTTTCTTCAATAGTAACCTTGAGTATGCACATAGCACAAGACCATTCACAAGAGACAACAGAGAAGAGAAGTTTTGGAGGGAATCAGTACAGTGGGCAAAGAAACAAGGGCTTTGGTGTGAACCCTAATTATATGCAAGGTGGTATGCACAATGTTAATAATTATATGCAGAACTATGGTGCACAAAATTTAAGTAGGGATCCACATACTGCTTGGCCAATGGAAAATAATGCCATGAATAATTATGAGGATGTTGATTCAGAGGGAGAAGAGGGTAGAGTGGACATAGTTGATCCAAATAATTCCATGGGAGTAGGCCTATATCAACAGGCTGGTCCGGCGGCTGTGGCAAATAAACAATTCCAGAATTATAATCAAGGACCCAGAGAGAACACCAATGTTTTTCCCTCTAGAGTGCCAGGTGCTGAACAAGATTATCCAACACAGAATGAGAATCATGGTGATGTTGATGATTTACGTAATGGAGATATCAGTAAAATAGCACCAATTGCTGAAGAAGAAGATGAAGATGATGATGAAGTTCCTAATAATGATAAAGAGAGACTGTATACTGGTGATATGGACACTAAAGCTTTACTAAGTGATGGTGAGTGTACTATATGTGGTGCTGCCTTTGTCTCTAAAAGTAATCTAATCAGACACTATACCAATGTTCACAACATTGATACACCATTCTATGGATGTTCTCAGTGTCCAGAAAAGTTTCACAAGAAACGTGATTTAGATATCCACATGTTGGTCCATGATGGTGTTGAATGTGAGACATGTGGAGAAAAGTTTCCTAATGAAGGTCAGTTAAAGGTTCACAGCTACACGCATACAGGGGTAAAACCATTCTCTTGTAAATTCTGTTCTGCTACCTTCGAAATGAAGAGTCATCTGCGACGTCACACAATACAGAGACATTTACAAGAGAAAAGTCATGCCTGCAGTCACTGTGACGCTACTTTTGTTCTAAAGAGTGAGCTTAAGAAACATGAGAAGACACATACTGGTGGTAAGCCAGCAGTCTGTGAGATTTGTGGCTCTTCATTTGCACTCATTGTTGGTCTAAAACGCCATATAAAGATAGTACACACAGAAAAGAGGTATGCTCCCAAAGAGGAGACTGAGACAACTGAGGCAAAAGATAATCTAGAAGGAGAGAGAGATTACGAGGAGGATCTCGACGAGGAGGAGGAAGATATGGAGGAAATACATGTCAATGATAACTTTAAAGATGGAACAGACGAGTCCCCAAACTCTAAACGTAAAGTCAGTGTTATTGAAGAAAATGAGGCAGCTAACAAGAATGCTAAAAAGGATGAAGACAATAGTAAGGATCCACAAGCTAATCCTATGTCCATGGAGCAACCTTTGCCACTGTATAACCCACAAGCACTGATGTGGCCAGGTAGAGGTCAGGAGCCTTACACTTCTAGTGCTGATCTAAATAGGGGCTACTTCCCTGATACATGTATGTATTCAGGGGCCAATAAGTCAGTCAGTGAAATAGCAAGACAGATGGCTACAGACCAGACCTTCAATCCTCTAAGCTCTGCTGGCCTAGAAGGTTATCCATTCTACGGATCACAGTACTTTCAGAATTCCTTTGGCAACAGGCCAGGTGTACCCCCTGATGGTAGATATCCTCCTGATGCTGCTGCAGCCGCTGCTGCTTTTGGAGCAGGCTTTCCTGGTCTACCAATGATCAACCAAGCCACAGGTCTGCCTCTGAATATGGATAAAAACTCTCAACTTGATGGACAAACAAGAAGGATCATAGATAATATGGAGTTCAAAGATGATGCTTCCAAATCCAAACCAGAACCAGAAAAACCAAAGAAACCATTGGAAAAGACATTTAAGTGTGAATGTGGAATGATGTTCTCCAGTAGAAGTCATCTTCTCCGACACAGCGCCGTACATACAGGTCTCAGACCATTTGCTTGTCGGGAATGTGACAGTACCTTTGCACAGAAAGATCACCTCCGTCGACACGTCAGATGCATGCATGTTGGTGTGAAGCCATTCCGGTGTAGTGTCTGTGGGGCCACCTTCTCACAGAAATGCAATCTACAGGTTCATATAAAAGTGCATCAGTGTGAAAATGTCCTGAAGTGTGACATGTGTGAAATGGTCTTCAAAAAAGAGAATGCCCTTAAAAAACACAAAGATAAGGTACATTTTAAAGTGGAAACATTTAAATGTAAGACATGTAAGGATGAGTTTGCTGACAAAGAAGAGTTTACCAAACATCAAGAGGAACACAATAAACCTCAGACCTGTACGGAATGTGGTTCTAACTTCCAGAATGAGGCTGCTTTCCTACGTCATAGCTGCTTCCACTCCTTAGACAAACCATATAAATGTGATTTATGCAATGCTTCGTTCTCCCGACACACCCATCTTAAACGCCACACAATCCAGAAACATATTGATGATAACCTACACATATGTAGTTTCTGTGATGCTGGCTATGTGAAGGAAGAAGATTTAATAAAGCACGAAGCGGAGCATGCCGGTGAGAAAATATTCTCCTGTGATGTTTGTAGTGTTACATTCCAATCTCTTGATGATTTAAAAGAACACAGAGTAGATGAACATTCAGATGAAACCAGTTATACATGTAAATTCTGTGGTGATACGTATTCTAGTGCAACAGGACTGAAGAAACACGAGAAAATCCATCGAGATTCAACATCCTATAAATGTGATGAGTGCGAGGAAGAGTTTGGACAAAAAACGAGTCTCGCAAAACATAAGCGTACTGAACATTCAAAGAAAAACCAGTATCAGTGTGAAACATGTGGTACAAAGTTTACAAATAAGGCTAAGTTAAGAGACCATGCAAGGCAACATGTTAAAGAACTAGGATACACCCGCATGTATACTTGTGATTTATGTAACAAACTCTTTAAGAAAAAGAATAATTTGATTGTTCATAAAAATAAGGCACATTTTGCTGACATGTACTTAGAGTGCTCCGCTTGTGGACTGAAATTCAAGAGAGAACACCAACTGAAGAAACACCAGAAGGAGGAGCATGATTTGGAGTATAGTCAACAGAATGCATTTCAGTGTAATTTATGTGATATGTCCTTTAAGAATATATCCGGTCTCACGATTCACAATAGAAAACACAAAGGCCAAAAAGTGTATGTGTGTAATTACTGCAGTGTCACCTTCAAGAAAGAAGAGAAAGTGGCAGAGCATGTTAGACTTGAACATTCAGATAAGGAGTATAGTTGTCGTGTGTGCGAGATGAAGTTTAGTTCGAAATCCGAACAGGAGAGCCATGAGAAACATTGTTCAGGTGAGAAAGATGATGATGAAACAGATATAGAGGATAATGTGGAGGCTATGGGTGAGGATGGAGGACAGGAGGATGTAGAGGATGGAGGACAAGAGGAAATTGAGGATGAGGATCAGATTGAGGATGAACTGGAGGAGGATGGACTGGAGGAGGAGGATAATGTTGAGGATGATCCTGATTTTGATGATGGTGTTGAGGAAGATGATTAACATACAGTATAAGAAAATGGTACCTGTGTGACATTTTCAACAATTTCATGTGCTGCAAGTAAGGACTCTGGCCAGCCTGTGCATTCGCACAGTCTGACCAGAGTCTTTGCTATGTTTTCTGTAGACAGATTAATTGCACAAGCTAGGCTGCTAAAGCCTTATTGTTTGTGCAGCACACATGTCAACTTGTTTGAAATGTCACATACAGGCTCAAATAGTATACATATTTCTTTCTATGGATACTATGTAGGAGAGACTGACTGTGAGCAATTAAGAAACTTTTATTGAATTTCCAATGAAAAACATTTTGTTATATTTTCTTGTAATTTAAGTATGATTTTCTCAAAAAAATATTGAAAGGAAATGATCCTTAAATTAGAGGAAAGACCATCTTAATACCAGATTGAGGGGTTGTCGCAAAACTGTTGTAAATGCCTATGAATTAATACTATAGACATGTACAAAAGTTTTGCACTGAGCCTTGGAGATAGTGATCTTCTTATAGGAATAGAAGATGTATAAGAGAAAATAATGTACATTAATACTTATTTCATTGTGATATACCAAATTAGGGTCAAATCTAATTTAATGTAAAGTGCAGCTTGCTTTGTAGGTGCAATTTATCATATGAGCCTGTGCGTAACATTTCCAACAATTTCAAATATGCGCAAAGGAAAGACTGTGACCAGCATATGCAGCCACACAGCCTGACCAGAGTCTTCACTATGCTTTTTGAAGATAGATAAGGTCTCAAAGTATCTGTAGTCCATCAGGTAACTCTATATTTACAGATGTGGCAGTGTACACTGCTCAATGTTTGCACCTCGCGCACAATTTTAATTGTTGGAAATGTCACTCACAGGCTCAAATAATTTAATTGTCAATTTTGATGATACAGATAGGTGAAATATCTGTAAAAAGATTTTTTTTTCGTAAATGGGGATTGTATAGAGGATAATAGTTTGTTTCAGTGTAAGATCGATTTATATTCATTGAGTGAATGATAAAAACTATATTTTCACGATTTTGTTGTTCGTGAGATGAAATATTTATCAATCTTACCCAAAAAACAAACAATTATTCTATTTCTTTATTGCAAAAATGAGACAAAATGTGAAATTTCTAGGATATTTTTCCGTAAAGCGGGTCATTTTGAGCGTGATTGCTATGCAACGTTCATTGTGACATCACTTAATTCGCCCCACATAGATGACGTGACATGATCAAGTGATAATCTATCGTTATTTCTTGATAAACCACCAGAAAGCATTAAAGAAAACTCAATAGTTAAGACAAGAATATTTTTATAGTGTCCTGTTTAAAAGATTAAGAAGCTGCAGATGACAAATTTAAAAAATGGGACCTGTCACACAAAAAGGAACCGTCTGGAAACTATGAGAAATGAGTATTTAAAAAAGAGATAAATAAGGTCCTGCATAGATTAACCAGAGGTTGCAATTAAAATATTCTTTCACAGGAAGGTAGATTGATCATTCTAGATTCAGAAAATAAGCAATGTAAGAAAAGTTTTGACCCTAGTCAGTCTGCACAATCCAAGCAGTCTGACTGGAGTCGACACTTTATGTACTACTCAGATGGTCCCTTCGAGTGACGGGTCACAAAATTGGAAATTTTGGGGAATGACACTTGTGGGTAATGAAGAAATCGCTTGTAACAAGAATTTTTTTCATTGTTCAAAGGGGTTGTACAGGGTGCCTTGTTGGGATTTATAACTTTTATATTCTAGATAAGATTAAGACTGAAATGTTTCAAAGATATTGGAGTAAAAGAATATTTTTTCCTTACATTCTACAAAAATGTAATGTGCTTTGAAATTCACTTTCTAAGTATTAGTGCCAAAGAAACACAGTGTTAATGTATTACTTTGATGATGTCATGTAAAAATCAATTAAAAAGTAATCAATAATCAATGGCTCAGAGCAAAATAGTTGTGACTGCCTATTTGTTTATAGGCAGTTACAACTGTTTTGCATAGAGCCATTGAAAAATGTAAGAAGAATATCTCCTGATACTTGTAAATGTAGCAGAAAATGGTAGCTATTTAAGAAATTATTCTTTGATTATCAAAGTGTTGTAACTATAGCTTAAGTAAAGCTGTAGTCACAGCATTATGGAAGCCAACCAATGCTATTTGACCTGGTGTTTGAGGGTCAACATAGAGGTAGCAATTTCTTTTCCAGAATAAAGTTAGTAATTATGCCCCCTTCAAAGAAGGGGGCGTATATTGCTTTGCACTTATCGGTCACTGTTTTTGTCTGGAGCATATCTCAAAAAGTATGCAAGCTGGAATCATGAAACAGGTGGATAGATCTCAATGAGGACAGTGCACAAGAACTATTACTCTACTCATCTTATTTTGTGAGTTATTGCCCTTTGTTGATAGACAAAGAATAGGCTGTTGACCTGCTTTTAGGAGGAGCATAAACGTTTTACAAACATATCTTGTTATAATTTATCCACAAAGAACTATGATGTGGGAACTCATTAAAACCCCCTTTGCAAGGTGGTAACAATAAATTCCCAAAATGTGGGCTTCCAACTTTACTATTGGTCCATAACAATCTATTGAGTGCATTTGAAGACACTGATCAGATTGTGCGGCTGCACAGGCTGATCTGAGTCTTAACTTGCACACACAAACTTGTTGGAAATGTCATGCACAGGCTCATTTTATAGACTTGAAAATTTTCCACTCCTCATTATCTGAAGCAAAGGGGTCTTAATTAAACCCCCTTCCACCATATAGACCAATATTATGATATTGGTCTATTTTGGTGGTTTGGGGTTAAATTTGGACCCCTTTGATCTGGGAAAAACAAACTTATGTGGGGTAAAAAAAAAAAAAAAAAAGATCTAAATTCATTGTTGATAAACCTACAAAAAAGCCTGTTTTGAATAACTATTGAATGTTTGATATTTTATTTTAAGAGATACCATATTCACCCCATGTATTGGAACATAGATTAAAACAAAAATTGTAGAACCAGATCACACTACTCAAAGGGAGCAGTTTGAATGGGTCTTACAAAGTTTGTCTTACTGTAGGGCAATTATTATGTTTCCATTCTACTTGCTAACAATAATTATTATGCCCCCATTCAAAGAGGGGGGGGGGGGGATATTGCTTTGCACTTGACGATTGAATAGTCTGTCAGTCGGTCTGTCTATAGACTGCTTTTTGTCCGGAGCATATTTCATAAAGTATACAAGCTAGAATCATGAAACTTCACAGGTGGATGGGTCTCATTAAGGAGAAGTGCAGTACACAAGAACCATAATTCTACTCATCATATTTTGTGAGTTATTGCCCTTTGTTTATTGCCAGAGAATAGGCTATTGACCTCCTTTGAACAGGGCATAAATGTTTTACAAACATCTTTTGCTATGTTTCCATTCTACTTACTAAGATTTTTTAGCTCCACTTACCAAAGGCCAGCAAGCTATTGTCACGGCAGTGTGTCCGTCGTGCATCCGTCTGTGCATAAACTTTTCTTTAAGCATCTTCTCCTCTCAAACCAATGGGTGGATTTTCATGAAACTTGGTAGAAATGATCTTTGGGTGACCCTCTTCTAAAATTGTTAAAGAAATTTTGATTGACCCCCCAAATATGGGCGGGGCTTATTATGAGCCCGAAATCTTTAAAAAATCTTCTCCTCCCAAACCATTGGGCCAATTTCAATGGAACTTGGCGTGGATGTTCCTTGGGTGACCTTTAACTTGAATTGTTCAAGAAATTTTGATTGGCCGATAAAAATGGGCGTGGCAGGGCGGGCTTATTTTGAGCCCGATATCTCTTTGAACGACATCTCCTGAACCACTGGGCTGATTTCAAAGAAACTTTTCCAGAATGTTCCTGGGGCTTATTTTGAGCCTGAAATCTTTGAACAATATCTCCTCTTGTACCACAGGGCCAATTTCAATGAACCTTTACCAGAATGCTCCTTTGGAGACCCTTTACAAAAATTGCTCACAAAATTTTGATTGGCCCATAAATATGGATATAGCAAGGCGGGGCTTATTTTTAGTTTGAAATCTTTGAAAAACATCTCCTCCTTAACCACTTGGCAAATTTAAATGATCATTTACCAAAATGTTCCTTGGGTGATCTTTTTTAAAAATTCTTTGTGAAATTTTGATTGGCCTATAAATATTGGCCTGGCAGTGCAGGGCTTATTTTGAGCTCGGTATCTTTGAAAGACATCTCCTCCTGAACCTGATGTTTTAATACAATGGGTAAAGGGATGCAGGTTCATGGGGATTGAGTATTTTGGTGTAATGTGGGCAATACACAGTTGGTTATAATAAAATAGGTCTGGAGAGATTTCAAAGTGTTGTTTTCATTCAAAGAAAGCTGTATTTCTTTAAAGCTTTTAATGAAAGTCTAAAGATGTTAAAGCCAGTGGAGCGATACAGGCCCTCTTGGGCCTATTGTTTTGACAATAATTATCTAACTTTCAGAGGTCCCAAATTCCCTAATTATTATTTTAATTGATGCTTAACAAGCAATTTCCTCATTGGTTTACATATGGGATCTGTCATACGATTTTGTTAGAGAGAAGGTGATTTTAAGTGAGTCTGGAAAAGAACAATTAACCACCCTTGCTGGGCTAATGCTAAAAATGGTTTTAACTTGTTTTGATCGGATTCAATTTGTATTTTATGACTTGTTTGTTTGTTTAAAGGCTGAAGATGGATTTTAGAGATACTTTAATGATTTTGGTATATTTTACACTAAACAATTTATGTACAACTTTTATACATGTATTTTACCCCCATATAAAATGATGTATGTATATATCGTGATCCCATATTTTAACTATATTGTTGATTTGTTTATGAATATGTGATATACAAAAGAGGAAACCTTTACAGTCAACTGATGTGATTAAAAAAATTTATTGACCAACCAAACATGTATAGGGATGACTGTAGATGAAAGTCCCTTTCTACCATTTTTTCCAAAGTATTTTTGTGCATGGAAATTTAAATGTCATAACTTAAGCTTAAAAAGGCTGTTGTCATGATGTTTAGGCCATGGATTTCTTCTTAAATTCTTGTATGTGACCATATTTTTAGAGACAAGTGATGTTTCAATTTCTGAGGTGGTGCACTGGATCAAGGTCAAAACAGCTGCTCCAACAAACAATTAATTGACAGGGGCCCATTTAACTAAACTTCTTGCAAAAAAATTTTCGTAAGTCAAATCACAAATTGTACCTGGTGTTTGCATTTGTTGTTAGACTCTGTCTTTCAATATCTCATTGGAATTGGCTTCCTAGACGATTCCAATGAGATAATGCATTGCAGAATTTCCATATTTAGTTATTACTTTAGAAGCAACTTAAATTTTTGACTTGCGCAAAAAAATGATTGTAAGATGTTTAGTTAAACAGGCCCCAGATGTCTTGCCATTCTACAAACTTAATCCTAATGATTCAATTTGAATGCCTATAAATAGTTTAGAAATCTATGACCAGGGTAAATTTACAAAAAAATATTTAGATTGAGAACATCAATAATGTAACTACAGCCTGAAACAGTGAAAGTTAATGACATTTTATTATGAAAGCAACTAAATGTTCATAATTATCATCCCAGATCAGCATTTTATTGCCAGTAAAAGTATGAAGCTTTTTGTAGATGTAATTCGAAAATGTCGAAAATACAGCTTAATGATTACTTACAAGGTTTTATAATCACATTTGACCATTTCATTGATTGGCTGATTTAAAGTTTATGTCTACAGCGAAAGTAGTATGGGTGTGTGCATGACATTTCCAACAATTTCACATGTGTGTTTTGTTAAGACTCGGATTAGCCTGTGCATTTTCACAGTCTGACCAGAGTCTTTAATATTCACGCAATATGTAGTTAAGGACCTTTAGACTCTTTTCACTATCACAAAATATCTTGAATCCACTATGTACTGCTTAATACCTGCAAGGGCGTAACTCCCATTACGCAGCATACACAAGTTCGTAAAAGAAATTATCATCTGTTGAAAAAAGATTGTAGATGAATGGTCATAACAAGGAAACTACAGTGTATTCAAGCTGCAGTTACGATGTTTTGATTATTCACCAACACATGAATCATAAAAAGGGAACTGATGGAGTGCATTCATCTTTTGTCAAAGTCCACATATTATTTATCTTATATAGTCTTTTGTTGTTGCCTTCTGAGAGTGTATAAATTTCAAAGACCTAGATACGTCTTTTAAATGTCCATCATGCACACATTAAATTGTTGGAAATGTCATACACAGGCTTGATTTATAGCACATTACTTTCCACCTTACTGATTTTGATAGCAATTTTAAACCATCATTTCACAATTTAGGACAATAAATTATTAAGTCTTCTGATTGACCTTTGCCTGCATTTTAGTGCTCAAGGTGAGCTTTTGTGGTCGAGTGATGTCCATCGTGCGTCATGTGTCGTCAACATTTACCTTGTATACACTCGCGAAGCCATATTTTTTGCCTGATCAACTTGAAATTTGGTCAGAAAGATTGTCTTGATAAAATCTTGACATGTTCGAAATTGGGTCAAGTGGGGTCAAAAATGAGGTCACAGGGTCAAATCTTAGAAAAACCTTGTAGACACTCTAGAGGCCACATTATTGGCTCAATCAACCTGAAATTTTTTCAGAATGATTGTCTTGATAAAATCTTGGACAAGTTCGAAATTGGGTCAAGTAGGGTCAAAAATAAGGTCACAGGGTCAAATCTTAGAAAAACCTTGTAGACACTCAAGGAGCCATATTTTTGCCTGATCAACCTGAAATTTTGTCAGAATGATTGTCTTGATGAAATTTGGGACAAGTTTGAAAATGGGTCAAGTGGGGTCAAAAATGAGGTCATGGGTCAAATCTTTGAAAAACCTTGTAGACACTCTCAAACCCGTATTTTTTGCTCAATCAACCTGAAAACTGGTCAGAATGATATTCTTGATGAAATCTAGGTCCAGTTTGAAATTGGGTCCAGTGGGATCAAAAACAAGGTCACTAGGTCAAATCATAGAAAAACCTTGTAGACACTCTGGAAGCCATATTTTTTGCCCAATTAATCTGGAAATTGGTCAGAATGATAATCTTGATAAGTCTACTTTAAACAGATTTTTGACAGTTTACTCAGGTGAGCGATTTAGGGCCACTATGGCCCTCTTGTCTTGAGATACTTGATTTGTCCTTTGTTGATTACGATATCTACTGATTTATCAGGATAGATGATTTTCTATTTATTACACCACCACCTACAAAGTAGAGGGGAGTATATTGGTTTCATTATGTCTGTCTGTCTGTCCATCCGTACACCCTTTTGTTTCCGAACTCTAACTCAAGAATTAAGCCAATTAGAATCATGAAACTTCATACAAAAATTTGAAATGATGACAAAAGGAGGTGCCCTATTGTTTTTGGCCATATAGGTCAAAAGGTCAAGGTCACAGTGAACCTTTGTTCAATTGACAAAGCGCTGATGGGGGGTATTAGTTGGCTTTGCGAAAGCTTTAGTTACACTTGATGAAAAAATGTCAACTTAGCTTCCAATCTTTCATAAAGTGTAAATACATGTAAATAAGATATGTATGCTTTAAAAAAAACTGCTAAAATTTTGGTTCTTAATGTGAACTATGTGGTAAAAATCTATCTTTATAATAGAAATCTGTTCTTAAGATCATGGGCGCTTTGATCCTATGAAATAATTATCATACATTTGGTGAGAAGAAGAATTTGCTGGTATCCAGTATATTCCTTTCAACTACATGTACATGCTTTGAGAGCTTTACCTCATTATGAACAATCTGGAAAGTTTTAGTAATGGCCTAAAAGCTATTATTTTGGGACAATCCTAATGCACCCGTGCTTGACATTTCCAAGAATTACACAAGTGGAGGGTTCAGTGCAAGAGAGTACTAAGAGTATGATCTACAATATATATACTCTCAGTACACTTTTGCGCTAAACCATTGATGTTTGGAAGGCACAAATGTATGGCAGTCACAATAACCTCACAGTTGCTAAGAGTATTGGCATTTAGGGAAATTTTAAGACATTATCTATTGACAGAGCACAGATAGTTAAGACTATGATCAGATTGTGCAGATGCACAGGCTGACCAGAGGACTTGAGTTTTGCATGTATGAAATTGATGGAAATGTATTTCATATGCTCAACTTATGTTCTTCTTGTATTTAGTTTGTAAAATATAACAGATTATTCTATAGAAACAACAACCAGTCTACTCCTGTGCCATATTTACTAATAAGTCAATCTTTCCACTTGACCTTTTGTTTGGATGTATAGGTTGGTCGTATTGATCTGATATTGACCTGTTGTCATTTAGATGAACAAAAATTTGGTGATTTCTTCTAAACATTGCATATTGACAGGCCAGTGAAATAATATTGTTAGTACCTATAATCTTTAGGCTCCTAGAATAAGTGACACTGACCCCTCAATATGTTACTATAGTTCTGCAAGTTTATGTGAGTATCGAGAAACCTTTATTGCCTATCATTTTCAATGTAAAATTGATCTTTGACGCCTCACTATAAATTGTACAACTGTAGAATATACTACTAATAGTAAGGGGTATCATGCATACTGTTTACACTGTAAAATTTAAGAATATTTAATCAACATTTTCATAAAAGTCAATTTCAGATCAAACAAATGGCACTATAAATTAACGGCACTATAAATTAATTAATTGATGACTAAGCGCAAACACTATCTTATATGCCTAAACCTATAGATTATAGACACTTACAATAGTTTTGTGCTTAGTCTTAAAAATGTCATTTCACATCACACACCATGGTATTCTATATAAGTGTCATCCGATTTTGTCTGTTCTTGATTTTGATTGCATTGATTAAAGCCACTGTTTTGGTCTTGATTGTTAAAGAATTCTACACCGTCACAAAACCATTTTGTATTTACATATTTAAACAAAATGCAGTCTTCCCAATGCATTAAATTGATATTTTGTGAATAGCAAAAAGATCGATTTGCTGTCATGGTTGGATGACGCCCTACCAGGTAGAAACTACAGACAATACATTTTTAGCTCACCTGAGCACGAGGTGCTCATGTGAGCTATTGTGATCACCTTTCGTCCGGCGTCCGTCATCCCGGCGTCCGTCATCCCGCGTCCGTCAACAATTTCTTTAAACGACATCTCCTCCTAAACTACTTGGCCAATTAACACCAAATTTTACAGAAATGTTGCTTAGGTGGTCCCCTTCAAAAATAGCTAAAAGAATTGAAATCCATGAAAAACTCTGGTTGCTATGGCAACAAACAGTGAAATTTTAAGAAAATCTTTAAAATTCTTCTTCTTCTCAACCAGTAGTCCATCAGACTTAAAACTTTGCATGGATGATCAGTTCATAGACCTGAATTAAAATAGCTAAAATCATATCTTTTGGGCCACCAGGTGCGGAGCACCAGGGGGAAGGGGGTAGTACTTTGGGTAAATTTTGTAATCTTTAAGCTTCTTCTTCTTCGGAACCAGGAGCCCTACAGACTTGAAAATTGGCATTGATGATCAGCTCATAGACCTGAATAAAAATAGCTAAAACCATATCTGTTGGGCTGCCAGGTGCGGAGCACCGGGGGAAGGGGGGAGAACTTTTGTGAAAATTTTGTAATCTTTAACCTTCTTCTTCTGATGAACCAGGAGCCCGACAGATTTGAATATTGGCATGGATGATAAGCATATGGACCTTTATGAAAATAGCTAAAACCATGACTGTAGATTCACCAGGTGCGGAGCACCAGGGGGGAGAGGGTAGTTCTTTTGTAAAAATTTTATAATCTTTAACCTTCTTCTTCTTCTGAACCACAAGCCCTACAGACTTGAAAATTGGCATGGAGGATCAGCTCATAGACCTTTATAAAAATAGCTAAAATCATGACTGTAATGCCACCAGGTGCGGAGCACCAGGAGGGAGGGGGTAGTACTTATGTAACTTTAACCTTCATCTTCTAATAAACGAGGAGCCCTACAGACTTCAACATTGGCATGGATGATAAGCATATGGATCTTAAATAAAATAGCTAAAATCATGAATGTAGGGCCACCAGATGCGGAGCATTAGGGGGCAGGGGGTAGTACTTTGGATCAATTTTGAAATCTTTAACCTTATTCTTCTCCTGGATCAGGAACCCTACAGACTTGAAAATTGTAATGTGTGATCAATATATTGACATTAATAGCTAAAATCATGACTGTAGGGTCACCAGGTGCTGAGTGTCTTGGGGAGGGGGTAGTACTTTGGATCATTTTTGAAATCTTTAAACTTCTTCTAATGAATCAGGAGTCCTACAGACTTGAAAATTGGTATGAATGATCAGCATATGGACATTAATTGAATTAGCTAAAATCATGACTGTAGATTCACCAGGTGCAGAGCATCTTTGGGGAGGGGGAGTGCTTTGTTGAGAATTTTGAATCCCTACAGCCTTTATATTTGACATGGATCGATCAACTCATTAAAGAAAACTTTAAAAGTCTCAGACTCAGCCTGTATATCTGGCATCGATTAGCTGATCACAGACCTTTTATGAAAAAAGCTTAAATAAATAATGACCAGGGGAGGAGCAGAGGGGGGGAGGATTATTTCAAATGTTATCTGATTGAATAAGTGAAATCTCTTTTTCTGTGGTTGCATGGACATACCTAGGTAATGAAGCTTTTTTCTCAGGTGAGCGACTCAGGGCCAACGGCCCTCTTGTTATATGTCTGTCGAAAGACGGGATGTATTGTGTGATCACATGGGGCCCCGATCCAACGCATAACTCTGTCACCTTATGTCCTATTGACTTGGAAAAAAAACACCACCACAAAGGAAATAGAAATTTAGCTTGGTAGATCTATCTATCTACGGAGCTAAATTTCCATTTCCTTTGTTGTTTTTCATACTTAGGCATCCATCATTGTATTATGCGTATATTTTGACAATTTGCCACCTTGTTGTTTGAACTTTACTGAATAGAAGTGATTTGTATCGTACAAAGTTTTTACTTCAAGGGTTTGACTTGATCGGCTTTAAAGCCATGTCAAGTATTATATTTTCCTAAAATACTCGCGTTGTTTTCACGTTGATATTGGCTTATATCAGTTAAAAGTTAACTTCACGGTTTCCTTCATTTGAAGATCTTTATTGATGCAATGATTCAGTCTTAAGATCCTCCAATGGAAGGACCATTATTCAATCCTTAATATTAGAAAGTGTTCAAACCCATATCGTCCGTTTCTGCTAAAACCTAGTGACTGCAGTTTGTTTAGAGCAATAGTTACGAGGTTTGGGAAGAAACACCGTTAATATGATTATCTTATTAATTAACTGAAGCATTTATTTTTGTGTGCTACAAAAATTGCGTTCCTACATGCTGAATAAAGTTGTAGGTGCGTCATTTTGGTCGCCCATTGACCATTTATGAGACCCTTGTAATGCCTTATAACTATACCTCATTAGCTGTATCTGTCCGTAGTTATGGGGTTTTCCACAAATAAACTCTTGTATAGCACAAACATTTCTTTTGTTTTATTTTCTAGCTCGGCTATTTTCGGAGAAATCCCGAGGTATTGTTTTGCTATATACAGCCTTTGCGTCGTAGTTGTCGTCGTCATTTCAAAACTTTTTGTGATATCTCTGGGTCTACTAATGGCATTCAACTGAAACTTGTTATACATATTCACTACCAAATGAGCGACCTCTTCTATTAAAGGGAATAACTATTGTTGTTATTTGTGCGAATTATGCAACTAGACTAGTAATCCAATCTCAAATGTTGAGATCAGGGAGGCCCGGTTTGTAATGGATGCAGACAATGATATTTTGCTTGCCCAATATCTGAGGAACAGCGCTAGGCTTGTCTGCAGATTCACAATCCCTTCTGAAGGTCATTACAGAGGTCAAAGGTCATGGGGTGCAAATCAGTAAAAAATCATATAAATGCACCTATATGTTATGATATTATCAAAATAAAACCAGACTTTTGGTATTTTTAAACTGTAAATATGAAAACAATGTTCACATGATTGTATACTTGCAAAATGGCAGCAAATTAGTCAAAAGTAAAATATCAAAGTACTAAAAGTACTTCAGTTGCAAACAGAGAATGTTTGGGTAAAAGCAACATATGATATAACTTCAGCATACGGATAAATTCATGTGATACATCTTTCATAGTTATATTCAACACTTAGATTTAAATGTATATATGGCTCTCCACTTGGTCTATTGCTCGAACATAACTTTATACTCTAGACAGTTGGAAAACAAAATCAACATTTTTGCTAGGAATCAAGCAATGAAACAAACCAATTTTTGCGTACTTCAATCTGAAAAGATGATTTATTCATAGCACAGATATGAGCATCATTTGTTAATGGCTTCAATGCAACACAGGACAACATCGTAGAATGAGTGGTTGACTTCTCGACGGTGCAAAATTTCTGAGAGAGTAATTGGTTGCAGCAGTCCTTAAATTTGCTCTAACAAGAATGTCTCGAAGTGACTTAGGTATTCGGTATGCTACAACTTGTTCCTCGGGGAATATTTCTCTGAGTTTACTGGATGGCTTAATCTTGGACCAGTGTTTGTCTTTTATTGAGTCATAACTCTTTGCAGTGTCGTCCAAAGGCGCACTGTTGTGTACAGGGTCTACGGATCCGAAGGTTCCGGCTGCAAGGGACTTTCCTCAAACAACGTTTTCTACGAGATTGAATATCATTTTTCAATCAAATAATCTAAACCACCAAGGATTAAATTACAGTATCGTTTGATACCTTAATGAAGATTTGTTTAAATTTTACTCCATGAACCAATGAGAAAATCTGTGAGCAGGATTAGAAAAACAGGTATTTTTCCCAAATGTAGCGTAAGCTTTTGTACTAAATTAAGATAAATATATATAAAAAACTACTTTTCTTTTCTTTTAATTTTCACACACCTTTTAGTGCATCTAAATCCGATCTAGTTTGTATAAAAAAGTATGTGTTATTATGCTTACTTAATAGCAATTCGAGGCAACTGTAGGGATCCTAAACAGTAAACTTTGACAAAGGAAATTATAATTGACAATCTTATTTTGTGTTTATTCCCATCAATAACGATTCGCGCTAAAATGTTTAATGCCAGTCACACTTTTGCAGTGTTGTATCGCCGTTATAAAATGATTTACAGCCCTAAGTAATATATCTTAGAAAGATAAATGTCTACTTATACTTTTTTAGAATCATTTTACTTTTTTTAAATCCAAACATTCAAAATAAGTTTGTCACTTTCAATAATTTTAGTCACATCCAGGCACGAGGATGTGACAGATAAGAAGGACTAGAATTAAAAAAAGAAGAAGAATGTGTTCTTTCTTGAAATTTTGGATAATAAGTAAAGAATGGGATTATTAATGTCAGTTATAGAAAACATAGGTGTATTTAAGATCAATTTTGTGCGAAGCATGTAACAATTCTGATTCAATTTAAAAGAACAGGGGCACTTTGAACTATAGATAAAATACAAATGATTTAAAAAGGCGAAGATCTTGATTGTAGCAAGCAAAAACAGGGAAACGTGGATTATTTTGTCACAGGACAACCAAAAAATTGGAAATACAGCTTTCCGTTTTTGGTTGAAGCTGATACATCCTATTTCATGACGTAATCTAACATAAATAGATCTGGGTGTCTTCACATACCAATCAGACTTTTCAAATTCACACTGGTCAATGAAATAATTGAATAAAAGAGTGGTTCTAATTTCGAATTGATTGAGAGCAAGTCCGGAACGATGTGAATGAGTTCAGAGAGTTTTTATTGAGATGGTTGGGAAAACCAAGAATGAAGCGCTAAGCGAGTGATTCAGAATGAATTTGAGTCGGGTCAATTTCACCATGTTCTTAATAATAGTGCAATGTCTGCGTTGTTTTACGGGAACCGTAAGCCCTACGATTCATCTAACCTAAGATCTGTTAGGCTAGGCCAATAAACACAAGTTTCAAATAACCAAAAAAAAAAAAAAAAAAAAAAATCACACACAAAAAAACAAGCAACAACAACCTATAAATAAGACTAAATAGATCTTCAATTAGGGCTAGCTTTACTTCATATTCTAGAACTTGCGATGTTGTGTAGCATCAAGCTGGCGGGAAATTATCAGTCGAGTTTCACAAACATTTCAGCCAATTTTAGAACAATCTGAGTTATTTTCCTTGATTTTGAAATAATTGCAATCCAACACAATCAAGAATTCTGATTGGTGTAAATCGCATCAAGTTGGGAATTCCACTGCACTTTTTTTCTGTGTAAAGTGCAATAACGATTTCGGAAAAAACCCAGACCATTGATCTGCAAGTCCAGTGTTAAAGGAACTCGAAAATCCCTCCTTCCCCTTTCATAATACTTCATTGCTATTTGATCAGTTCAGAATTGAAGTATTTGCAAAAGAATCTTTGATTAGAAGCGTACAGTTCTGACTTACAGCGAGTCAAGGGAGATCATCAGGCAATGTTCCCAACCTCGCTCGAGCGTGCCTATTTCGTTTTAAAATGAAGCAGTAATAGACAGGAAAAAATTCTGATTATATATACCTTTAGAAATATAAAAGTTACTGTGTATTTGTGTCAAATTTGTAAAACTTTATGCCATCAAACTCCGATAGCAAGATAAAAAAACATGTTCAATATTCAACTTGAAAATAGATATTGTGATCTATATACGTACAGAAAGTAGACTTGGACCTTTTATCATTTGGCTGAGTATTTCAATTGTTTCTTACATGTAGATCTAATGGTTTGAAATTATAAGGAGCAGGTGCATCTTTCATTTCTTTTTATTGGAGTATAAATTTCAATTTCCTTAGCACATGGCTTAAAAATAATTCCCTACGGGCGTTATTTACCATGTGCTAAGGCAATTGCACTTTATACTCCAATAAAAGCAGTGAAAAATACACCCACCCCTATATTTATTCTTATGTGGTGCATCTCCTAAGTGTGTATGCCTTTAAGGATAAGTGTTAACAATTCTACAAAGGTGTCTGTTGGCAGATCTTCGGCATCCCTTGTGCTTCAAACTTCTTTGTATTCTGCAACACAGGGTATAACGTGCCACGCCGACACCAGAAGGTTCATGGACACCTGATCGATTTTTTCGATACGGAACTAACGGTGGGGCAAGTTTTTGACTGAGTTGTAAACCAAAATAATTATTTTCATTTCAATTTTTAGTATCACTGTAGAGATAAATGGTTCTTCTTTTAGGAAATAAAAGGGGAGGGTAAAAACTAAGCAAAATTAGCGAGTTCTAGCCCTAGGAGTGAGTGACTTTGCTCGTTTTTTAGGTTTGTCATTAATATTTTTTCAAACAACCTGACTTTTCTTCATTGTTTGTGTTTGTCTAAGAGCATTTATGTATCCTCTACACACATTCCAAATTTCTCGGCAAAAGATCCACATAAAGCGAAGATATTCGTACCTTTATTGGTCTGAGTAGCGAAAAATATGATAACAAGACACCCCCTGAATTTTTTCGATTGGAAATCGACACCAGAATTTGAGATAGGGGGTGTCTTGTTATCATATTTTCCGCTACCCAGGCCAATAAAAGTACGGATATCTTCGCTTTATGTGGATCTTTCGCCGAGAAATTTGGTATGCGTGTAGAGGACACATAAATGTTCTTAGACAATCACAAGCAATTAAGAATAGCCAGGTTGTTTGACAAAAAATTAATGACAAACCTAAAAATCAAGCAAAGTCACTCACTCCTAGGGCTAGAACTCGCTCATTTGGCTTAGTTTTTACCCTCTACTTTTATTTCCTAAAAGAAGAACCATTTATCTCGACAGTGATACTAAAAATTGAAATGAAAATGATTATTTCGGTTTATAAATCAGTCAAAAAGTTGCTCCACCGTTAGTTCCGTATCGAAAAAATCGATCAGGTGTCCACGAACCTTCTGGTGTCGGCGTGGCACGTTATACCCTGTGTGCAATGACAACTTGATATGGTATATTGGTGTTGAGTGATGTCACATCCATGGCGACCAATAACCGTAACCTTTGAAATTGGTTTTGATTCAATTTTACAGAGGTAGTCAGGGGTACCTTTTACATATGAAGGTATATTTACAACATAAGGCTCTTTGATGAAGAAATATTAAGTTTCGAAAGTGCCCAGGTTTTTTATGCCTCAAACAGTAATCTAAACTACTCACTGTTTGCGTTCAATTGAGATTGATATATAATGTGTCAGAAAACAACAACAAAACCAGATTAAAATATGTGACTCATCATGCGTAAAGGGACCTTCCAAGTGAGTAAAGTGTCAGTCCTATTCAGACTGCGCAGACCGTACAGACAGACTGTATCGAAGCTTTTCACACTGTAATTATTTTTTTAATCTAGAATGATCACTCTACCTTCCAGTGAAAGAATTTTTAAAATCTAAGCTCTGGTTGACCTGTAATAGAATTAATCTATTTTTAAAATGTATATTTAACACAATTTCCAGATGGTCCCTTATCGCGTGACCGGTCAAATATATATGATTTTTTTTTTCAATTTTACTCACAGGTTAAAAAAATATTTTTAACCGACTTCCGACCGAAATCCGACTTCGTTGGAGACAATGTCAATAGTTATATATATCAGGACTATAACATATACATGTATGGATATGTATAAAGTAAAATTGATCATAGTTTATATTACAAAATATGATAAAAACAAATTTCAAATTGTCTTTATTACTTTATCTATAAGTAAACATAATGAATAAATGTGCTTGGAGTCAGTTTTGTAACACAAAAAATGCAAACAAACTTTAATGCCTAAAATGTCAGTACTTTCAGTACTTTGATTTCAACAAAGGCTTCAAAATGCTCAATTTTGTTTGTGTAAACATTTGCTTTATAGAATTGAATCATTATTTAACCATTTCAGTCAATTCTTTATCATACAAAGTTGCATAACAGTCAGTTTAAAGTGATATATTTCCGAAATAGCGTAAATGCACTTGATGACCTTTGACCCCTGTAATTTGCATAATAGACATTTCCTGGTCTGCAGACAGGGCAGATTTTGTTCGGCAAAGGTTGATGCACAATTTCCACTATATAATTTTGCATTACATTTCGGGCCTCCCTAAAGTGATTTCTAGAGGTCTCCTGAAAAATAGTTACCTGTCTAAACCTAGTTCGTCTTGAATTATTGTATGCACTATTTAGCACCCTACGGCCGAACGTAGGCAACCGTAGACGATGCTCTTGTTTTAATCCTTACGTGTTACAGTCCCTTAATCTTCAACTTTTAAAGGATTACTTTGAGTTTGTTTTTTGGCCTGGTTTAGCAGGCTATAGGAAACAACCCTGTATCCTGGAAATCGCATAGGAAAAAGATAATCGAGTCAAAAACCGAACAACATGTGTACTACGTAGCTTTTTTGTGCTCATGCGCGCAAAAAATAGGTCTAGTATACGTCACAAACTTTTGTGCGACACGAAGTGCTTTGTGTGTTCAAAGCAGTGCTTGCTTATCACTACGCTGTTATAAAATCAAAGTACTGATAGCACTGAAGGCGAGGGAACTGAACAGACGAAACAACACACGAGGTCAATTTTCTTGAATATAACCTTGATTATTCACCTTGTCCTTAGTATGTATACCAGATAGTTTCTTACTTATCACTGCCAAAATCACTGCTGTGTTAAAGATACATAGCTTTTATATTTGATCTTGACGGATGACCTTGCTAATAGGGAAAAGAAGAAGACACTGCTAATTAACACTTTCTCCCTAATACTATCTTCCCCTTTTGCTACAAATTTCACTAATTTAACCAGCAATTGTATGTTATCTGCAACCCTTGACAATTTGGACCTGTTTAAATATTTGTTGTCTTGTAATGGATTAATCTAAGTTAGAAAAAATTAAAAGCCTTGTCCCATCCTTTAACAGACGACAAATTTTAGACTGGACTAACTTTGAACAGGTTGCATACAATAAATCAACATGAGTGTAATTTGATATATAGGGTAAAAATTAAAAAATAATGGCGTATAAGTAAAGGCTGAACCATATTGACCCCATCAATTTCTTGTGTCCCCACAGTATAATACAACTTCTTTATGGAATTCAATTCAATGTTAAAGAAAGAGCCGACGAGCTTGTGCCCCTAGAAAAACAGCATTACTACGATTGTTAGACGGAAAATCGAATTGACTGGCTAGTAGCAAACCAATCTACTAAAATAAATTATAAAAACGCGGGATGCGCCTGTCTGCAAAGCGGTATCGGGCGTAGTAATCTATACCTTGGGAATTAGGTAGGGTTTTTTTTGCGGTCTTGGCGCTATATACACTACTCAAAAGTTCTAAGCGGCCACCTTACATTTCTCTATTTTTCTCATATTTTTTTATTGTATTTTAAAATGTGACTTTTGCCTTTCGGAAGAGTGGCCATTCAGCCATCACCCTGTCCAATTGTTTTATAAAATAATGCATCAGGAAGTCCTCAAGGTGGAATCAAATGACTGTACCCTCAAATACAAAAGTCACAAAAATGGCAAGTTTTAGAGAAATTTGAATTTTCCGAAACTTGAAGAACGCAAATCTAATCAATTGCATGTACTGGTATCAGTTGTCGAGCACCTGTGGACTTCTAAAAATTAAGAGAAATGTCAAAATTCTCTACGCATTCGTTGTTCTAACAAGAAATGCCTAAAATACCCCACCCACAAATGTTAACTTTGAAATCGATAGTACTCCTTAATTCGTAATATTTTAAATCAATTCTTGTAGAATTTATTTGATGTTTTTTTTCTTGTTAACTTCATAAATGACTTGGCTACATGATTCGAGTGAAAACTGCTCGTAACCATCCGGCATTTATAACATATGGCCAAATATACAAGTGGCCGCTTAGGAGTTTTGGGGAGTGTAGTGAGCATACTGTTCGACATTTTTCCTTTGAAGTGAGTTCAGAATCCTTGGTTTCCCTCGCATAAAAAGCTTTGCTAAAAAGATATAAAAATGAAGTACATGCCTTCAAATGTCACCTTGCCTCTTTACTAGTGAACCAGGCCTTTAGCGCTTTGATTTAATTCGACAATTCGTCGGCATCGGCATAATGCTTCATTTAAGGTTTTATGTGCCACTGTGTCATATCTTTGTTTCGACTAAAGCTATTGCTTTGGAACTTGGCCGTGCCTCTGTTTCCATAATATCATCCTCTATACAAAAAATTGGTACTCTGATATTTAATTTGGTGTAATTTCAACCCTTTTCGGACTTAATTTCATATTTGCAACTGATGTATGTCAGTAATATCTCTATTTCTAGTAAAGCTAATGCATAGAAACTTTGAACCCACCTTTGTGATCATTTTTTCAGCCTCTAGACAAAGACTCATTACTCTGATACGAAGGTGTGAGAAATACAAGGAACCCATCGTTAGGTGTTCTAGCCATCACGATATAACTGAATATTGTTGAACCTCATTCAAAGAAGCAAATCATGTTAAGCTCGGCTATTTTCGGAGAAAATCTGGATTGTTGCGCTCACATTGGCGACTTTGGTGTTGTTGTTGTCGTTGGTGACAAACTCTAACCATGGTCATATCTTTAACAATGGTCATATCTCTGTTAATTTTGAAGATATCTTCAAGAAACTCGGCACATGTGTTCAATGTCACAAGAGCTATCTAGAAAATCGAGGTAGTAACTCTGAAAGCATTTTCTAAGAGTTATGATCCCTTTTCGACTGTTATTTTGCATTATCCTGCACCTGCAGCCGAGCGTTCCATCCGTGAGTGGTGCTCTTGTTGGCTCACAAGCACAAAGTACTAAAGGTAACTGCGGACAGATAACATTGCCGAATTTTCGACTTTCTTTTAAATCTAACAATAATTGCAGAGATTTATCAAAGATAAAGATTGAAATCAAATATTTATTATTTAAGTCTTGACATTAGCTATAACGTACATGTAATTAAAAGGGTCTGAAGCTCATTCATTTGGCGCCGTGACGTCATGAAGGGACCAGCCCTTTTTCGACCCGCCAAAAACGTATTTGCAAAAATTTTCTTAATTAATCGGCCGATTTTTACAGAAAAAAGTTTCATTTAGAAAGTCAAAGAACACCAGAGCTAGTCGTTTAATTTCTGAGCGCATTCAAACAGAAAAAAGGTCAGAAACGCTATCTATGTCGCGATTTTTAAGATTTGACGTTCCATTTTTCATCCAATTTTTAGCTCACCTGAGCACGAAGTGCTCATGGTGAGCTATTGTGATCGTAGAATATTCGTCGTCAGTCGTGCGTCGTCCACAATTTTTTCTCCTAAACCAGTGGGCTAATCTTGATTAAACTTGGCAGGGATATTCCTTGGGTCAAGCTCTACGAAAGTTGTTCAAATAAATGAAATCCACCCTTAACTTTCCCTTTACCCTTAACAAAAAGGGTGAAAATATGAAAATCTTTAAAAATCTTCTTCTCTGAAACCAGAAGACAGACAGCTTTCATATTTGGTATGTTGCACCAACTAGTAAACTTCTACCAAGTTTGTTCATATCAAGACCCTGGGGTCATATTTGGGCTTTGCCCGGGCCCAACCCTTTTTACATAGAATCAAAGAGCGAAAATCTTTTAAAATCCTCCTTTATCCAAACCAGATGTCACTCTGCTTTCATTTTTGGTATGAAGCATCACCTAGTGGGCCTCTACCAAGTTTGTTCATATCAAGACCCTTGGGTCATATTTGGGCTTTGCACAGGTGCATCCCTTTATCTCTAATGAGCACGAAGGGTAAAAAATTGAAAATCTTCAAAAATCTTCTTCTCTGAAACCAGAAGGCAGACAGCTTTCATATTTGGTATGTAGCATCATCTAGTGGACCTCTACCAAGTTTGTTCATATCAAGACCCTAGGATCATATTTAGACTCCACCTGGGCGCAACCCTTTTTACATATAATCAAAGAGAGAAAATCTTTTAAAATCCTCCTTTATCGAAACCAGAGGGCACACTGCTTCATTTTTGGTATGAAGCATCATCTAGTGGGCTCCTACCAAGATTTGGGCTCCACCCGGGTGCACCCCTTTTTACATAGAATAAAAGAGCGAAAATCTTATAAAAAATCCTCCTTTATCGAAACCAGAGGGCACACTGCTTTCATTTTTGGTAAGAAGCATCACCTAGTGGGCCCCTACCAAGTTTGTTCATATCAAAACCCTTGGGTCATATTTGGGCTCCACCCGGGTGCACCCGTTTCAGCTCATTTCAGCACGATGGGTGAAAATAGGAAAACCTTCAAAAATCTTCTCTAAAACCAGACGGCATACATCTTTCATATTTAGTATGTAGCATCATCTTATGGACCTCTTCCAAGTTTGCTTATATCAAGACCCTGGGGTCACATTTGGGTTCCACTTGGGTGCAACCCTTTTTACATAGAATCAAAGAGCAAAAAGGCATATCTGTCTTGCTCTTCGCTGAAAACGTTCCATGGTATTGATCTTAGGAAATTATCTTCTTTTAGACATCTGCCTATCTAATTAATGTGATGTCCCAGGGATCAAAGAGACTCATGTGAGCGATCTAGGACCATATTGGTCCTCTTGTTTGTAAATGTATAGAAAATTCTCAAAATTTTGTCCGGTGACCCATGCTGATTTTTTGTGTTTTTTGTATCGAAATGAAAATGCTTCTCATTTATTAAATGAAAACGATAGGTCTTCGGGTTATATTTTTAATGAATTGTGATTTTGTTAAGTCGTTGCAACATTTTTCGTCGAACAAAAACCATCGTTACTATGCTTTTAAGACGCCAGTCTTCGTGCAATAAGGTATTCTTAAATATCGGAAATTAAGGTTTATTCTAAAATATAGGCTTCAGAAGTGTTAAATCTGAAAGTGATTTTTAGAAAAACAAAAATCCAATTATTTTTTTATCCGTTTAAAAAGACGGCTTTTGTGAACTTTTGACGCGCCGTTAAAATATCCTTTGATTGTTTTTTGTTTCAAAAGTCTACAGTGGAATGGTTCGGCAGCAAACTATCTAAATTGCAGCATAGGTCACCGGACAAATTTTCGAGAAAAATGTCGATATTTTTAGTAACTGTACTCGTAAACAGCAACACAGAATGCATTTACATATATTACGTTACACCTTATTTGAAATTCTTACACTCATATCTTCATATCCTTCACAACACAACCTCATGCGTTCTTTTACGAAGCAAATGGTGTTTTCAGAATAAAAATTGCTTTATTATTTCCGGAAAAAATGGACAATTACTGAATTTGGTCCCTAAAAAGGGGTCGGTCCCTTGATGACGTCATGGCGTCATTTCTACGTGATGATATTCCTTTTTCTGGCCGACATATGAAAACGGGTATTTCAAAGTTCAATTTTATCGTATTAGGCAAGATTTGCAGACTCTTTAAATTTTGGACCTAAAATGACCCTCTTTGTGTCCGCAGTTACCTTAATGTGGGCTCTTGTAATCTCTCTGTCCGTCCGTCAACAATTCCGTTAAAATTGTTTCGACCTTAACAGTTGGGCCAATGAATCTGCAGCTTCGAAGGAGTGTTCCTTGGGTGAGGATCTATCACAGTTGTTAAAAGAATTTAAATCCACTTAAAATTCTGCCATGAGAACAGAAAGGCCAAAAATAACGAAATTTATGAAAAATCTTGGAATAAATCTCCGAAACCATTAGTTCTTGAACCCGAAAATAAGCAGGGGTGTTCTTTGGACGACGCTTGGCAAAGTTGTAAAAGAGTTCAATTCCATCTAAAACGATGGTTGTCATGGTGACGGAAAGGTCCAACTTTAAGTAAATCTTCCTAAAGATCTTCTGAAACACTTTGCCAATAAAGCTATAAAATGGTAGGAGTGTTCTTTCAGCAAAGCTTATGAAAGCAATTTAATGCCATCAAAGCTCTGTCTTTTAAGAGATGAAGAGAGTATTTATTGATTTCATAGATGTATGAAACTAAAAACCTAATATCGATGCGGATTCATACTTAAAAATGATTAGGTTTTTAGTTTCATACCTCCATGAAATCAGCAAATGCTCTCTTCATATCTCATATTTTAATATAATAAAGCAAAAGTGTACAAAAAAATTACAAATTGACCAGATTTCTTTCGGTGAGCGAATCAGTACCTCTTGTAGGCTCTACTGATCAATGCCGAAAGAGCGATGGCGTGGTCATCGGCCACCCATTTAATGTATTCTGTTACGCGATGGCAATCAAAGAAGAACCTACAAGTATGTTCTTCATCATTTCAAATAGGGAATTCTCTTCTTTTTCCCAAATTCAACTTTCTTCTCTGAAATGATTCTGCACTTGATATACCGTTCTTGTTTGAAAATCAAGCCGCCGTCATAGCGTAGATGGTAGCGCGCGGACTGCCAATCTAAAGGTCCCATGTTCAATCCCCGACGACGGCACTCATTCTCTTGACTATTTGTCTCCCACCAATGGGTTGATAATCGTAGACATACATGTGATAGCAGCTGGAGGCTTGTAAAAGATGCAAGTTAGTACTGGTGTGAGAAATACCAGGACTCCATTGTTAAGTGCTCCGTCTGCCGCCATATATAATACCCTATTCAAATTTACACATTTTGAAAATAAAAACAATCGTTAAATTCTCTATAAATTATCATTCAAGTCCCCTAGATGAGTCAGTTACCAAGAAGAAATATTCTTATATTTAAGCTTCGCCGTGCTTTGAAAGTCTGCTCAAATTAAAGAAATGTTTCAAGCAAATGTCACAGAAATAATTCTTTTTTGACCCTTCAGCATACCGCTTAATGCTCGACTAAAATGTAATAATTATGGCCTAGATGAGTTGAAGTTACGACGTTCAAGTCGCCGTCTACAGATTATAAATGTTGCCTAATGTCCTTTATTATACAACTTGCAGAAAATGGCGTTTTCATAATTCGCAGGTGTGTTGTGGCGTAGTTCAATGGGAGGAGCCAGCGATCCTTTTATTGTATACATTCTAATAGATGAATCTGTCCTGTTTACAAGTTGACAAAACGGTGCAAACTGTTCGCAAACTAGACCCCGCTTTGCACGGCACTTGCGTGCAAAGCGGGGTATACGGTGCAAACAGTTATCACCGTTTTGTCATCCTGAATGCATGGCTGGATGGTTGACTGAAGAATTGGAGAAATTTGAACCATGATAAAATACTTCTTCTCATTTTATTTACACTAAACACGCATTAAACGATACTCCATTGAAAGGTAGGCAGTTTATTGATATTCCTTCAAAAAAGTCCTTCGGTGTCATACAACAGCTTGACGATTTCTAAAAGAGGAAAGAAATAATCAATTAGTGAGGGTTTTATCTAATCAGTTACCATGAACACGGGCCATGCATTTCTTTGCTGCACAAAAATTAGCATTGTTTGAAAAAAAGTAAGCAAACAGACCGCGATATAACGGGTTTAGCGAAAAATTATAAAGCCGTCACGCACTCGGGAACCCTCGGTTCCAAGTTCTACGGTTTACGGAAAAGTCCGAGCGATGTTCCGAATGGCCGTCACGTTTTCAAAATTGGTTGAAATCGTGATCAAATTAAAATTACTCTTCATATATTATATTTTCATATCATGAGGCGAAAACCACTTTACAGATTTCACAACTAAATCATTTTTATGGGACTAGTCTTTGTGCAAGTCTACAAAATAGCTGCATACTTAAATCACCTTAATTGAAGAATAATACCGGGTTAGTACAATTAAGACTTAATTATAATAATGAATTGAAAATACTTTTTATGATTCCTTATCAACTCGTTGATCTCTTTTTAAGAATTCGATTTTAGAATTAAACTTACCACTTATATCTACATATCCATCCTTAGATTCGAATTCCCGAATTAATTCGTCGGCTGTTTCCGGATCCAGTGGGTCACTCCCCATCTGAGTCAAAATACGTTTCACGGTGTCAAAACTCAGTCTTCCTGAAATGTACGAGAAACGCTTTTAATTTCAACGTTTTCCTTTTTTTACCACGCACATTTTAGTTTCTATGATTATTTCAATCAAATACAGATATAATCATGATTTTTGACCGAGCAGGGCGGAACCTTAGTAATGGATCGTTACATTTAGGGTTAAGATAAACCAGTTTTTTTCAACATTTACTCACTTATTCAATTCACGGTCAACATGAACTCGCAAAAAAACGTCCGGCTTAGCCTCGCACTTCCAGGTGAATGAAAACGCAGAATACGCATACTTTGGTGAATTGATAGTGTACTGTTGAAAATGCTTTAAATAATAAAGCTTACGCTTCAAAAAAAATGACGTTAATATTGTGATTCCTTCACTATTTATGACTCAACGACTTACGTGTGACTTTAGAAATATTGGTTTGCGAAGAGGAGTCTCGCGTTTCGTGAAACTTTCTACGTAATTTTGATAAATAAGTATAAATCAGAATTATGAAATTATTTTCAAATAAACAATATGGTATAATTTCGATGTATACGACATGTCATCGGCGTTTGTGAGTCACGTGCGATATTTTTTTTTTTTTTTACTATGTCTTGATTTAGTCATCATTACCCAAAAATCGTCGTTATGCCAATTCTATGCAGTAAGTTTTTGATAGTTTAAAACAATACTTAGCATATATAGACCTGATTCGATCTTACTTTTTCCCCAGGATAGGAACAAGTCGCTACATTTAACCAAGTACAGTTAGCAACTTCGAATATTGACAGGATGAATAATTTTGGAATGATTAAGAATTAAATTGAATGAGTGTGTGGAGCGAGATTGACTGAATTTTAATGGGAGGTAATCCAGTATCGCAAATTTTGTTCAAGTTTAGTACGAAAAAAATAGCGATATTTGTTACACCCCTTTAATAACTTAAGCATAAAAGTTCAATAAATAACATAACATAAATAGCTCCCTCTTTTTTCAAGAACCTATCAGACGCTTACAGTTTGAATAATGTCCGTGAAATCGCGATATTTTTTCTATCTGTAATTGCTTTGAATGACGTTGTTGACGTCCCTGTCTTTTTCAGGGAGTTTGGAGCGTTTTTGAATGGTTTGAGTGAGTGTTTGTAATTAATGAATGGAGCGATGTGTGAGCGATTTAGAATGGCTTTGGTTAAGATGAAAGTTAATTTCACGATGTAACTAACTATATCAATTAAGTTTCCTCAACTGATTGAACAGAAATTTGACTCACCCGTATTTCCTTCGTCAAATTCTCCAAAACATTCCCGGCATTTTTGTTCGTAGTCAATATCTCCGACCCCCTTTCGTATAAAGTCTAGAAATTCAGATTCAGTCATTGCATCTACAAAATCTAAGAAGAGAAACAAATACAAGTGAGTTTGGTAAAAACATTGCATTACTTTAGAATGGAAAAACTACGACTTTTTTTTCCAATTTTTTTGCAATAATATTTCATGAATTCAGTATCGGTTTCCTTCTTTTGTAATCTTTTTAAACAGCAAAACAATTAGATATTTGAGTGTATTAAAATATTAAATTTGCGCAATATAAAAATAATACATCATTTGATCATATATAATTTGTTCTTTATCTTAAGTAATTGTCCATTGTTTGTTAATTGCTCATTAGAATATCCTGTTAAATATTTATCAGTACTTACCGCCTTCTCTCAGTTTTTCCTGGAACTCTTCAGGTGTTAAATCTATCCGCAGAAGTCGTAGAGCTGTGTCAAGGTCCGAAATATTGATGTTACCAGATCCCTCCAGATCAAATACATTAAACACAGCTGAAAAAGAAGCAGTAAAAGTACGTATACATTTCAATACTTTTGAAGGATGCAAGCGCATAGCATGGTTTCAAACATTAGGACGGTGAGGGGGGGGGGGGGGGGGTATTAAATGTAGTAAAGCATGTCACAGCCTTTAGGAAAAAAACGTTTAACATAGCCAAAGGGATGAAAATAAATATCTCACAAGAACGGCTTAACCTCACTTTTAACAGTGTGCCATTTATATCGCAGAAACTCAATGTCTTCCTATTGTTTCTCACACTAGTGCAACCACAACATTTCGTCCAAGCAATCAGCTACTTATCCAAGTTAGAAAGGTAGTCGTATTTTGTCAACGGTCGGAAGAACTGATCGAGATGGGGGTAGAACCCACGACCTTAAAGTTTAGGGTCCAAGGGTTGTGGGGAAAATATCGCAGCCATTTAACTCTATCCGTATTTCCGTATCAACAATCAGTTCCTATTTTCCAATAATTATTTTAAAAAGTCCTCCTATCATGAGCATATGACGGCTAGAAATCTATAATTGATATCACAAATAACGCTATCACATGCCTACTGATCGATGACTTTATCCGCTGATTTTCTGTGGATTACAGGTAAATTCTGTGTACAATATCTCAACTCTCCTCGACAGCGGCTCATATCCTTACCGACATTCGCCTCCCACCAATATGTCCAGCGGATGGATGTCCGTTTATCGTAAATGGGGTGAGAGCTTGAGCACTGGTGCGAAAATACCTGTCATTTCTTTCAGAATGACAAAAATGTGCAAACTGTTCGTAAATTATACCCCGCTTTGCAAGTGGGGTATAATGTGCAAACGATTCGGACCCTCTTTGTCATCTTGAATGAAGGGCAGGTTCCCAGTGTTAGGTGCTTCAGCTGCAAAGATCTGCCTGAAAATCTGTTTTAAGGTAGTGGACCCGTAATAGTTCCACAGCGTTTGGGAAGAAATCACTTTCCATTAGGAAACCTCGGTAAACACTGTTGAAGTTCATTACTTCCAAAATGTTGTGGAACTATTACGGGTCTACTACCTTAAGCGACTAACAATATAGATTTCCGATCTACTCGGTCCTATGCCATATGTCATAGCACTTACTTCCAGTTCTCAATCTATAATTAAGGGACCAATACAAGATCAATAATATTGTCAATTATTTTGAATCGATACACCAGTCAATTTTCATTATCATTAACCCTAGACTAGTAAACCTGTCCCATCTACGCTACCCTCTGATACTGTATCGTAAGATTGAGACAGGCTCGCCAGTCAACATTAACCCTTGAAATGCTGAATGAAAACCCTTCAAGTTGTAAAATTGTACCGAAATCAAAGTGCTGACAGTGCTGAATGCACTAATTGTGAGTCAATAATTATTTTAGAATTTTTCTATTGAAATATTTCTGGTTAGAGAAGAAAAATCAGCCTGCGATCAGACTGCATATCGCAAACACTGACATACCTATAATTTCTTCTTCAGTTAGATTGGCCATCGTTGTTGTATATCAGTCACCTACAAAGGAAAAATGGCATCATTTTTTTTTCCAAAGAAGGCAAGCTCTGATTAGATACATTTCATTTCCAAATGTTTTCTCTTGCAGACACCAACATTTGTTCGTGTGGAGTTTTCTAAAACGATTTACATGTATATTTTAGCTTCCAACGGCATTTCATGGCGCGATGTGCTTTTTTTCAAAAAAAAAATACTTTCTTGGTTAAAATAATTAAAGCCCATATGCAATAAACAAATTGCGTTGTCATAACGTCTTGGTTGTAAAATGACGTTACAAAATGTTCTAGGCGTTAGCATGCGAGACGTCATTTCGATGAGTGTCTTGATAAGTTTTTCTTAATTTATTCTCCTGGGACATTTAAAGATTAAAAAGGAGATGAGTTTACAGATTCGATTAAAATGTCAAAACAACTGTGAATATGTGCTCCTGTGGCATGAATTATTCAATTGATCTGTACTGGCGAAAGAAATATTAGTTATCCGTGTAAAAAAAACTCCAATGTGTGCAATCCACAATGATTAATTTGTATATGCTTTTTTATTAAAAAATGAATAAATAAATTGTAAAATAAAAAATATACATTTAATACTTAATAAAGAATCCGATATGGTTTCAAACAATTTTCACAAGAAGGGGTTATTAAATTATATCATCACCACCAGTTAAGGACCGTCCAATTAAGAAGTGATAGAAATATCAATACACCATTTCAGATACTGCCAAATCATTTATAAAAACACAAAATGGTAATTTGCCTTCAACAATTTCTTCTTCTCTGTCAAAAATATTGAATTAAAAATGATTTTAATGACCCAAAAATCCACTAGGATGACATATTAAGCAACGCAATTCATGTGTAATAGATTAAGACATGCTTTATTTGAATTAAAAGCGTAATAGAATATTTTGAAAAAGAAATAGAGAATATTAATTTAAAACAAGGAAACCGTCTTCATGCTCCCTGCTTCCACTAAGTTAATAAAAATAACTTTATTGAAGATCCGAAAACAATTTTTAAAATAGAAAATCTGACTTTAACAAAATATTATTTCTATATTCAATTTTTAAAAAGGTAGAGTAAAAACGGATCCAAAACAGATCTCAAATAGAAGTTCGAATATTGTCTTCCATAGTTAATTAAAACTCTACCATTTTTTTATCTAATAACCATTATTATCAATCAGATAATTGTGAATTGTTTCTAAAAGTAGAGTTAAAGTAAAGTGAACAAAAATATCATAAACTAGAACAATTAAAAGCATTTACCTTACGTAAAAGAAAAACCTTTACCAACAAGCATGAACTACGTTAATAGTACAAAATATGGTCAATGAAAGGAATCAACACTCGATATCATGTTATAAACAAATCAAAAGACAATGTTAACCCTTAACACTCTCAATAAGTCATTTGTCAAAGACGTGTAATATGTTTTAGATAGGCCTAGCCTACAAACCAACCCTTGTCCACTTATGAAAAATTGGTATATTTAAAAAGTAAACCAGTCTTTGTGGTAAAATAATATTGCAAGAAATGGAGAAATTCCTTGTTGCAAGCATTTTCTTCTTTTGCAGATTTTTTTCTAGTTTACGTACACAGGGGCTGCAAATCTAGGAATAACGGGGAAGATTGTTAAAAATTGATATTTTACATAAAAAACAAATCGAAAATGTCTTTAGTTCAATAAAAATGGTAAAAAAAAAGAGCAAACTAAACGGGGGAAAACCTTCGCAATTTTAATGATAAGAAATGACAGAAATGAATTCTACAGGGATAATGATATTATTAGGCCATCTTTTTTATTGGGCATGTTTCTTTCTAAATAAACATACAAACGTGCCAAGCAAAAGTCACATAGATATATAGATATTTGAACCTGTGCATGACATTTCCAACGATTTGAAATGTTAGTGAGATGCAAACAATGGGTAGCATCTACAGCCACATACTATAAATACAAATTATAATCTCAAACGTTTTTACTTCCCGAACGCTGTGCTACTCGCAAGACCGTATTCACAAAAAGCAATGTCTAACTTTGGCTCACAGTTTTATTTTTGTGTCCCATCACACAAAAGGGGGCCATCTGGGATCTCAAGAAAATGAATATTTGAAAAAGAGATTTGGTCCAGCATTAATCAACCAAAAGTCACATTTAAAAATTCTTTCACTGAAAGGTAGATTAAACATTCTAGATTCAGAAAATAAGCATATTGCGAAAAGTTTCCACCCTGGTCAATCTGCGCAGATCGCGCCGTCTAACCAGGGTCGACTTTTTTCACACTACTCAGATGGTCCTTTTTTCGCATGACGGGTCACATTCAACTATTCCCGTCTAGGACCGGAAAAATTTCTGCTTTGACGGGAGGCATAGACAAAGATCAGCATGCACATATGTGCAGTCTGATCTTAGTCTCTACCGTAGTCTCCCGTAAAGCGAAGTACATCCCTTTTTGAATATTGAAAAGAGGACTGGTTTCGTTTTAAATAACTTTATTTAAAATACCTTATTAGTTAAGAAAAGTTTAAAAATGTGAAGATTTATTCATAGCAATATTGCTATAGTCCATCATAAATAACCAGGGGCATTTGCATATAATATGCATTCACCCAGCATCTAAATGTCGTCCGATTACCAGTGCCGAAGCTGTTGCCAAAAGAATGTGAGTGAAACATTTACAAATTTTCAAAGTTAAGACTCTGATCAACCTGTGCATTCGTACAGTCTGATCAGAGTTTTAATAACGGTTTGGTAGATAGCAATGGACCAGTAGTGTCTGCTGTGGGGTAGTCCAGGGCCCTAAATCACTGTCAAACGCGCACAAATCAGATTGTTGGAAATGTCAGACACAGGATCATTTGTCCTTTGTTTATGTAAGTGGAATAGCTATTAATTTGTAGCCGGGTTGAGATTATGACAATGGAATACATTTTTAATCCATTTACACGAGATCAGAGATGATTGCGCAAATTGTTTGCTATTATCCAATAACCCGGACTTAACAGACCTGTAGGAACTTGTAGTTTTTCAATACAAATGAATTTCAACGTGTAATAAGCCCTTTAACCCTTGTCATGCGGAACTCGGAATATTCCTGCTTTGGCAGAAGCTATAGACCAACACCAGCCTGCACATATGTGCAGTCTGATGTTATTCTACACCACCTGTTTCTCACTTTTAAACTAGAATTGTCAATAGATTTAGTTTTTCAAATAAAAATTGACAAACAGTTGGTACTTTCAGTGCTTTTTGCCCTTTGATTTTGATGAAAATTTTTAGCCAAAAATTATTTAGCATGACTAGGGTTATCATATCGATTTGGTTGAAAATATCAAATACATTTTATCTTAAAAATGATTTCTAAAAAAAATTCGCCGAGTACCCTTTAATGGCACGAATCAAAACATTCTTTTTTAATGAATTTAGAATATACAGACCAAAGGTTATCATTTTAAGGTAAGTCGGAGAAGTATTTATTAGAGTTGTATGAACTTGTGTTTCAATCGATGAAGAGTAAAAAAGCTATTTGATTATTGATAAATAAGTAGAGATGTGTGTCACCAACATTGCCGTTGAAAACAAAGAAAGACAACTGTATTCAGATATGAAAATTTGTGTTGTGTCCCTTTCAATACACGGTACATGTATGTAAGGACTATTGCGTTCATTTCTTTCTAACATTCTTATTTGTCTATATTTATGTTCTTTCTTATCATTTATATAGATAGTTGGAACAAGTACTAGGGAGATATAGAAAAAGTTATACACATAAAGACATTGGCGCACCTACCTGTAAACAAACTGAGCGTAGTTGCGTGTACATCTTCAGAAGGAGAGAAAAAAAAGATAGATAGATAGATAGATAGATAGATAGATAGATAGATAGATAGATAGATAGATAGATAGATAGATAGATAGATAGATAGATAGATAGATAGATAGATAGATAGATAGATAGATAGATAGATAGATAGATAGATAGATAGATAGATAGATAGATAGATAGATAGATAGATAGATAGATAGATAGATAGATAGATAGATAGATAGATAGATAGATAGATAGATAGATAGATAGATAGATAGATAGATAGATAGATAGATAGATAGATAGATAGATAGATAGATAGATAGATAGATAGATAGATAGATAGATAGATAGATAGATAGATAGATAGATAGATAGATAGATAGATAGATAGATAGATAGATAGATAGATAGATAGATAGATAGATAGATAGATAGATAGATAGATAGATAGATAGATAGATAGATAGATAGATAGATAGATAGATAGATAGATAGATAGATAGATAGATAGATAGATAGATAGATAGATAGATAGATAGATAGATAGATAGATAGATAGATAGATAGATAGATAGATAGATAGATAGATAGATAGATAGATAGATAGATAGATAGATAGATAGATAGATAGATAGATAGATAGATAGATAGATAGATAGATAGATAGATAGATAGATAGATAGATAGATAGATAGATAGATAGATAGATAGATAGATAGATAGATAGATAGATAGATAGATAGATAGATAGATAGATAGATAGATAGATAGATAGATTATTACACAGCAATGATGTATAATAAATCAACAAGGTCAAATAAACATTTAAGAAAACAAACAAATTGACACACTAAGTTCGTATTATATTTATCTTATAACTTTGTTAACTTTCTTTTCTTCGATGGTTGTAACAGAAATACAAGGTTTTGCCATGCTTCCAAAAACCGCATTATGTCTTTGTTCTAAAAATATCCATGTGATATGATAAAAAAATATCACATGGGGTGTAATCACACGGGTATTTGTATAGTTATAAGATAAAAGTAACTATAGCGAAGTCCTCTCTCTAATAAACCGTGATAGAGAGCCCCATCCATCAGCTTATCAGAGAGAGGGTTGCTTCATAGAAAATTGTTTATAATTGCAAGTATAAGTTGCAACCTTCTATCGACGGTGCTTCACCGCCCTGATGTTGTCTCCGTCATCTGTGTGTATTTCCGTTTATTCATCGTCGCTACCGTAGCACATGCCCATATGAGCGACGCCCCCTGAAGACGGTTAGTTGCTACAGGGGATAGTGAAATGATACATGACGGAACTACTGTTGAGATCCGCCATGGTTCTTTTACGTGCTCGATGTAAAGCGCTGTCCCACGGGACCTCGGTTTAACGTCTCACCAAAAGACAGTTAGTTTGTTAATGTGCCAGCCCGGGATTGAACCCACGCGATCGAACTTCAATGGTTTTGAAGTCCGGTGCTCTACCAACTGAGATAATCGGGTTGGCATGCGCCATCTCTTGCGTACACTTGCATTCGCCCCCGGTAGAGATTAGACAAGTGAATTTTAACTAGGAAAAGAATTGCATTTCTGTGATCGGAGAACCGCATATACTTCGTGTAAAAGGGCGTAACTACCATTACGCAAGAACGTAATAGAAATAAATCCTCGTTCGGAAAATGTCGTTGATAAATTATCGTAACTTATTCAAGCTATATTAACGATGTTATGATTTTTCACAAACGCTCAAATCATAGAACAGGGGAGCGGACGGAGGACGGAGGACATACATCTTTTGGTACAGTCCACACCTCACATAATGCCTTTATCCTTTACATTTTAAGTTGGTCGCCTTCTGAGTGCGTATACATATCAAAATCCTAGTTACGCATATGTTTCTGTGATCGGGGAACCAGCGTATACTGCGTGAAGTATAGCATTCGGAACATCACTCGGCCATTTCCGTAAACTGCAACAGACCTCGGATGCATTCGGCAGTAAATAACGGCTAACAAATCTTAATTTTTGAGAATGACGAATCATTCTCAAAAATTAAGATTTTTCAACCGTTATTTCAGAATCTTAAGATATTTGTATAAGGATACGATGGTTTCACGTCAGTGACTTAAGGTAACTGCGGACAGATAACATAGTCGAATTTTCGACCTTCTTAAAATCTCACAAAACTTTCTGAGATTTGTATTTGAAGTGCGATAATTAGCGAACGCGCAATGAAAAGGGTCTGAAGCTCGTTCATTTGACGTCGTGACGTCATTAAGGGGCCAACCCCTTTTCGACCCGCCAAAATCAATATTTGCAAATATTTTCTGAATTTATCGGCCGATTTTCACGAAAAACGTTTCATTTTGAAAGTCCAAGAACGCCCGAGCTATACGTTTAATTTCTGTGTACATTCAAATAGAAAAATAGGCCCGAAACGCTAACTTTTTCGCGAATTTTAAGATTTGACGTTCCTTTTTTCATTTCATTTTTTGTAAACAAGTAGAAATTTCTCAAAATTTCGTCCGGTGACCTATGCTGATTTTTTGTTATTTTGTAGCGAAAAGAATATGCTTTGCATTAATCGAATAAAAATGATATGTCTTCGGGTTATATTTTTTATTAAATTCGATTTTGTGAAGTTGTTGGAACGATTTTCGTCGGATTTGACGTCACACTAAAACCATCTGCACTATGCTTATTTGGCGCCAATCTCCGTGCAATAACTTATTCTAAAGTATTTAAAATTTAGGTTTATCGTAAAATATAGGGTTCAAAAGTATTCAATCTGAATGCGCTTTTAAGAAATAAAAAAAATTACTTAAGTTTTATCCATTTAAAAAGACAGCTTGTGTAAACATTTGACGCGACGTTGAAATATCCTCTGATTTGCGTTATCTTCGCGGAATCGAATTTTACAAAAAATCTAACCCGAAGACACATGTTTTTTATTTCAAAAATCTTCAGCTGAATGGTTTGGCAGCAACATATGTAAATTTCAGCATAGGTCACCTGACAAATTTTCGAGAATAAAGGCAATATTTCCAGTGACTGTACTCGAAAATAGCAACGCAGAAGGCATAAACATTTAATACGTTACACTTAATTATATTTCTTACACTTATATCCTCATATCAATAGAACATAAAATCCGGCGTCTTTAAACGAAGCAAATGGCGTTTTCGGGATGAAAATCGGTTTATTATTTCCAAAGAAATGGACAATTACTTATCTTGGCCCCTAAAAAAGGGGTCGGCCCCTTGATGACGTCATGACGTCAACTCTACGCTATGAAATTCCTTTTTATGACCGAAATATGAAAGTGGGTTCTTCAAAGTATAGTTTTATCGCATGAGGCATGATTTGCAGACAATGTAAAATTTGGACCTAAAATGGCCCTCTATGTGTCCGCAGTTACCTTAAACGAGTAGCGTTGACGACGTCGAATGTTTTCACTCAAAGTTTCGAGGGCTAACGCCATTTTAACTGACATCATCGAGTTTTCCCAAGGTTTTCCCGTATTTTTTAAAAATAGTCCGTCCATGTAAATCCGGATTCGGAACATCGCTCGGACTTTTCCGTAAACTGGAAAGTACCTCGGACGTAAGTCTAGTAATTTTTGGTCATATTTCGATGATTCGGCTCCTGATGGTAATTCGGTTATACGCTTGAAGAATAGTATATTCCTTTAAAGTTTTCATAGCGTCTGTGAAGATCATTTTAGCCTGTTATTACTGTATTTGAAATCAAAACGCAGTAAGCCACTGCCTTTTGTTTTCAAATCATAACATGTCCATTTTTAAACTTACTTTGACTTTATTTTTCGCAATGTCATCCTCAGTTATGTTTGTGACGTCATATACACCCACGCTTTCATAGACTGGTCCCACTGTCGTCTATCATCGAGTCGACAGCAGAATCAGTCTAACGCTTTCATGGTTGCGCCCGTATTATTCCCGAGGTCTATTCCGTAGAATCGCCGAGGGTTACCGATTGGTACATCCGATGTTGATCGGGAGATTGGCCGAGTGGTGTTCCGAATGAAAGTATAGGAGTCAATCCTAGCTGCAATGACGTAGTCTCTATTTGATAAACTGTGTTTTTATTGTTTAAGGATAGGTAAACCGTGGCCTCTCGCACCCACCCACTGTCTGTGTTTTAAGTCTCCGATGAAGCATTCGCATCTCATTCGTACACTTTGATTCCAGCGACCTCAATCGGGAACCTTCGGCGATTCTACGGAATAGACCTCGGGAATAATACCGGGGCGCAGACATAAAAGCGCGTCATTTCGCACGTGGGTTTATATGACGTCACAAACATAAACGATCCCGCTAGGGATGACGTTGCATAAAACAAAATCAACCAAAGAAGAATAATGAGCATATAATAATTTGATAACAAAACGCAGTCTGTTACTGCGTTTTGTCACCAAATTATTATATGCCCAAAAGATCTCGAAAGACGATCGGAAAGAATTAAGAAAATGTATTTTCTTCATGCGTATTAACCGAAGTACCACCAGGAGCCGAATTACCTAAAAAAAATGACCCAAAATTACTACACTTACGTCCGAGGTACTTTTCAAGTTACGGTAAAGTCCGAGCGATGTTCCGAATGCAGCGACCTATGTCCCTTAATATGTTGTATAATAGATAATCATCTTTTCGGAATCAAGTATAACGTATATCCCGTCTCTCCTTCTCTCCTATTTTACGAACTCTGACAAACAAACCTCATTCAGAGAAAATACATGTACTCGAACTTGCTATCTCTAAATATTAGGTATTTCAAAGTGAGATCTTGATTGCATGAGACGTTTTTTTCCTAAATCAAACGTATGTTTATGGGCGCGTAAAATATTGCAACTAGGATACGGTGAAATGTGGCTCGAATCACGGACCTTCTCGTCACGAGTCAAAGGCCTACACCACTGTTCATCGAGATGGTCAACGTAGGTTAGAACTGAATTGGTAAGAGAAACATATGTCACGGAGAGCCTATAGATGCACAAGTTCAAATAGGAATCAATGGTCAATTTGTCTATACCTGTAAAGAAACAAACAAAATTTTAGCATGTGCGTGACATTTCCAACAATTTGACATGTTCGTGACGTGTAAACATTGAGATGCCCAGACAGCCCAAAACTGTAAATATAAAGTTACCTGATTGCCTATAGATACTTTAAGTCCTTATCTATTTACTAAGCACATAATGAAGACTCTGGACAGACTGTGAAGATGCACAGACTGGTCAGTTTCTTTGATTTGCGCATATTTGAAATTTTGTTGGAAATCTGGCACACAAGCTCAGTTTTGTATTACATACTCAATCTTGTGATTGATCTTATTCAGAAACTTTAATATTCAGTATACCGTAATGCCTGGCAACAATCTTTGCGGTTATGTAATACGAGTATAGTCCGTTTGACTTCTATATGGACCAAAATTTCGCCGAAAATCTCAGAAATTAATAAATGAAATGCATTTTTTTCTTATAATTTCATATTTTCCATCTAATACCATGACGAATCATGTTTTTCAGAATTTTTGAATGTTAAATAATGATTTTGTCCGTCCGTCTACATGTTAACTTCCAGCCTTTAATACCTTCTTGTGTCTGTATTAAACGGAACAGCGACTTGCCCAACCAAAAATAGTTCTGATTTGCATAGGGGCCGAGTCAAAAGTGAATGATTTTAAGTGAGTCGTTTTTGTATGAAATCGAGTATTTTTATAAAATTTATTTTATCGAAGATTTTAAATTCTTTTGGCTATCAAATCTGAGTGAATTCTCTCTTTGTCTAAAAACCATTTAGCCAGATAAAGGATAATTGTTCTTATCTATTCTGAGACGAACCCCATATTCACATATTTAGACCAATCAAAAAGCATTATTTAACCAAGTCGTTGTGAATTTCACGAGGAAAACTAGATAAGCAGGCGAGTAATAACGGTACAATTCACGTGATAATAAAGTTTAGGATGACATGACCGTCGATATGCTAATAAGCATGCCCAAATAAGGAATAATGGACATTTCTTCTGTCAAATGTTTAGTATAAAACCACGTGTTTTTACGATATATTTACATCTTGTTACGATTAAACAGCCTTCTACACCCCTCGTGTTTAAGAGTGGAAAATGCTAAAATATTAACATTAACTGGATAGACAAAATCATTATTTTGAAGTCATTTTATTTTCAAAAAATATTTTTTGGAATGGTATTAAACTAAAATCAAGATTTTACCACATCCAAATTCTTCATTCAAACTCGATTTTATGCTATTGATGAAAAGGTCGGTCCATATAGAAGTCAAACGGACTATACTTAAATTGCCGTATATCAGCTAGATGGGTGATCTCAAGGTTAAAAATCGATTAATTGACAACAAATAGTTGTATTTAATCATTGCGAATATAGTCGCGTGATTTGACACCCTTGGGGTTTTACATTAGGGAAAAATTCAATTTTAGTTGTGTCCATCAAGTTTCGTGCATCCTGATTGGCTTAAAAATGGTTTTATTCGTCAATGAAATTAATTTTGAGTACGCAGCTTTTTAATCTTATTAATCTTTGCGCGAAAAGGAGTCCCGCAAAAATCTGTCATATTGTAAGAACTGTGACCCTTGGGTGCCCAATATTGGACATCCAATGGTCATGTTCTCCCCCTGGCTAGTCAGTTGCTGTCTGATCGGAGTCCTGGGTGCATAATCATGAATTGTCACCTTAGGAACCTGTTCATATTGTTAATCTGACAAGATTATACTACTAAACAGGCCTTACCTCTAAATCTTGGAATGTGCATCAATTTCAATAACATCCAAGACTGGTCCATAATTGCATCGCTTGTTTAGAGTTATTTTTAGAATTTTTCACTATCCTTCGTCATGATTGCATTAGCAATACCTTTAATTATCCATCTGTCCAGGTATGGTCGTATGACAATTCCACGAAGAGCGAGAATAGCCAAAATTGCAGTCTAAGATTTCCTGACAAATTGTATTTGGCCTCCATTTGCAATTTCTGATGACGTCATCGATTCTTGTGTATTTTGATGCAAAAATCGCCCCTTTCTATTTTGACCTTACTAAGATCGATGGATACATTATAATTTCATGTCTAAAGTTTAAATGCTATTTAATATTGTTATTTAATTTGGACCGCTAAATGCAACCTACCCAGCGTCTCGGAACTATTTGTTCAGGAAGGTCAGGACGGATCAGGGCGGAAGGATTTTCTACTCTCGACGTCCTGAACTTCCCTTTCTTTTGGTAATTTGTCATCTGCACATGTGTTCATGTTGGGACATCATTATTTTATATCGTTCAGCATTGGTCCACTTGTTTTTATACTCTATTGTTGAATTTTATTATTGTTATTTGTCATTTTTATAGCTCAGACAGCCGGTTTACGGTCCTGGGAAAATTGGCGTAGAAGTTTACTACGGAAGTACTATTGTACCGTGATTGGCTAATCCTCTATCCTGACACGATCTGATTGGCTCAGTCAGGTTTTGTCAGGATGGAAGGTTATAAATAGGACCGCAAACAAGCCGTCGGGAGCGGCACATCGTTTGATCTGAAAGTCCGGATTGTCAAGTCTGAATATACGGGAGGAATCCCAGAAATGGTACAAACTCGTTGTTAAATTATTCCGCTCGACCCCTAACGGTTACATTTTGGTGTCAGAAAAGTGCGATTATTATCGCTACGAACCTCACTGGAAAGAGTTTTAAACAGGGTTCATTCAGAAACTTTGACGTTTTCAACATAAACATCCCCGTAATATGGCCGACTCGCCCGACCCAGAAATAACATTCAGACAATCCGGACCAGAACAAAATATCACGACAAGACCGAGCAATTATGAAAATGCTTATTCGGTTTCAGATCAGTCAGATATTTCTGATGACGAGAAAACTTTAGACAATTCTAGTCCCCAAAGAATAATAAACGTAGACCTACAACACAGACGACACACATCACCTTCAATTGCTCCACAACTGCCGCCCCTTGATCATGCAAACTACAGTCACAATAACAGATCAAGGTCAACTAAGAGTAACAGACAATCTTTACCTTCTAGACCTGGGTTTCCCAGTATGCTAACCAGTCATAGCATCAAACCTGAATCATACAATGGTGATGAAGGTTTTGAATTGTACCTCTCATATTTTGAAGACTGTGCAGAACTGTCTGGCTGGAATGAAAGCACAAAGGTGCTTATGCTCGCGACAGCTCTTAGAGGTGCAGCCCGAACATTTTATATGAGTTTGACTGAATTTGACAGGCGAGACTACACTGAGCTTGTCAATCGCTTGCGATTGCGTTTCGGTATAAGTAGACATCAGAGCAAATGGCTAACGAAGCTTGAAATGAGGAAGCGTCTCCGCGGTGAAAGCATAGCGGCTTTGGGGGACGATCTTCGCCAGCTTGCCCAAAAAGCGTATTCTGATCTTGATCCACACGCTCAAGAAAAACTCGCTTTGAATCAACTATACAAATTGATCCCAGTAGAAATGAAATGTAGGTGCATTGACCACGACTGCATGACTGTAAACAGCGCAGTGAATGTAATTGAGCGATATGAGGCAATACTTGGTGAAAGCAATGCATCCGTACGAGCAATTGATCTGAACAATGATTCCGCCCAAATTCAAGCTGCCGAGAGTAATTTAGTACTCAAAACTCTAGAATCCTTACGAATTAGACTCGATAATATCGAAAAGAACCGCTATTCTGACTATAGGCCTATGAATGGTAGGAAGGCAAATAACCGAACTTGCTTTCACTGCAACTCACCTGACCACCTTGTAAGAAACTGCCCACATAAAGCGCAACAGAATAGAAATCAGCAAAGTGATAATTCTTCCCGACCTGCAACTTTGTCGGAAAACTATCAGCAGTCGGCTATGTAGGCCAACAGTTGACTGCAGCACACAATTTGAGGCCTACAGATAATTCTGAGATGAAACATGTGCATTCTGCCAGGTCTGGGTCTTCTTTGAATGCACTTGATAATGGTTTCTACTTAACAGCCCGACTGGGGTCTACATCTGCTAATTTCTTGATTGACTGTGGGGCTACTGCCTCCCTGATTTCAACCAAGAAATTTGCTGAAATTCAATCAAAATCTCAACTTCAGAAAATAACTTACACCATTCAAGATGTTAATGGTAACAGTTTAAAGGTCCAAGGCTCAACAAGCATTCTTGTCAATTTGAATGGAGAAAATTTTGACCTTCCTTTCATAGTCTGTGATCTTCAAATGGATGGTATACTAGGTCAGGATTTTCTAAAACAGCATGTAGAGAGTATTAATTACAAACAGTCCTGTTTGGTAGTTGACAATAAGAAAATCCCATTGTGGACAGGTGGCGAATCCGTTCATGTTTGTCGTGTGGAAGTTAGAGATACTGTGCAAATTCCCGCTAAGTCGCGTATGTGGCTTCCTGTGAAGGTTCCACAGTCTGATCATCTTGCTAAAAGTGGTTTTGTCGAGCCCTCCCTTGAAGTTATGGCAAAGAATGAGGTCTGCATGATGAGTGGTATATTAAATTTAGAACGCGAGGAGCAAATCGTGAACGTTATCAATTATAGCGAAGAAGAGGTAACCTTGAACGCTAACATGAATTTGGGCTCTTGCGAGTCATTTTACGAAAATGAGGTAAAACCTATTCGGCGGGTTCAACATGCCCCGACAGTTGATTCAGACTCCGTACCGAATCATCTGAAAGACCTCTTCGAACGAAGTACCTCGGGGTTAGCTACCGAAGACAAGTCAAAAATTGCTAAGCTTCTGGTCGGTTACCAACATATTTTTTCTAGATCTTCAGAGGATATCGGACGGACTGATCTAGTGAAGCATACGATAAACACGAGAGAAGCCATTCCGGTTCGGCAACCCCCTCGAAGACTTCCCCTTGGCAAACGCCAAATCGAAAGGGAGGAAGTTAATAAAATGTTAGAAAGAGGGATTATAGAGCCTTCTTCCAGCGCGTGGGCGTCCCCGATAGTTTTGGTCGCGAAACAGGATGGCTCTACCCGTTTTTGCGTGGATTACCGACGACTGAATGACCTGACAGTTAAAGACGCATATCCTCTTCCGCGAGTTGACGACTGCCTTGACGCGTTATCTGGAGCTAAGTACTTTAGCTCTCTGGACTTGAATTCTGGATACTGGCAGGTGGCAATGTCTGAGAAAGATAAAGAGAAGACAGCCTTTGCAACTAGCATGGGTTTGTATCAGTTTACTGTGATGAGCTTCGGCTTATCGAACGCGGCGCCTACTTTTGAGCGTCTCATGGAGAATGTTCTTCGAGGCCTCCAGTGGGAAGAATGTCTTCTGTATATGGATGACATTATTGTTCCTTCACAGACTATTGAGCAAGGCATCACACGATTAGAGCACATTTTCCAGCGTCTTGAAACAGAAAACTTGAAATTAAAACCATCCAAATGTTCACTCTTTCGAACTTCTGTCAAGTTTCTTGGTCACGTGGTATCCGAAAAAGGCATTTCTACTGACCCTTCAAAAGTTGAGGCTATTAAAAGTTGGCCAGTGCCAAGAAATGCGAAAGAAATTAGAAGCTTTCTAGGTCTATGCTCATATTATAGACGCTTTGTAAGCAACTTTGCGCAAATAGCAAAGCCTCTTCATAAGGTCGCAGAAAAGTCAAATAAGTTCAATTGGTCCGAAGAATGTGACATTGCCTTCCGTGACCTTAAAAGTAGACTGATGTCATCTCCAATATTAGGTTACCCTTTGCCTAATGAGCCATTTGTCTTGGACACTGATGCATCTGATCAGGCGACGGGTGCAGTTTTGTCCCAGACGCAAAATGGGAAAGAAGTTGTCATTGCCTACTACAGCAAAACCATGAATAAGCATGAAAAGTCATACTGTGTCACCAGAAAAGAGCTTTTGGCAGTCATAAATGCATTAAGATTCTTTCACACTTACTTATTTGGTCAGAAAGTGTTATTGCGCACAGATAATGCTGCTGTGTCTTGGATGAAAAATCTTAAGTGTCCAACAGGTCAGGTCGCACGATGGTTGCAGCAACTAGCAACCTATAACTTGACTGTTAAACACCGACCGGGAACACAACATCGCAACGCAGATGCCTTGTCACGAAAGCCTTGTGCAAGTTGTAGAAATCAACAGCAGCACGACAGCTCAGCCGAGCTTAGTGCGGCTGGTGATGGGGAAAATCTGTCCGTCACCGTCAGAAATGAAACTTTCAGCGACAGTGCTAGAGCTGTCAAAACTCAACCCGAGGTTCCAAGCACATCGTCCGCCAATTACGATTCGATTACCTCAAGTTTTACCTCATCTCGCTTCCGAATTGCCCAAAAGTCTGATCCAGACCTGAAATTCATAGCGGATCAATTAGAGCGTAACAGTGGCAAGCCATGCTGGTCGACTTTGTCCGATAAGTCTAGTGTTGTTAAGTCTCTGTGGCAGTCTTGGGAGCGATTGTTCTTGAGCGAGGGTGTCCTGTATCGTTCATGGGTGGAGGATGAGAACATCTCTTATAGACAGCTTATTGTGCCTTGTTCTATGAGAGATGAGATCATGCACTACTACCATGATATCCCATCTGCTGCTCATATAGGCTCAGAAAAAATGTTAGCCAAAATTCGCAACCACTTTTATTGGCCTGGTATTAAGGACTCAGTTGAAAACTACTGTAATACATGTCATGCTTGTGCAGCCAGGAAGCAGCATAAACCTAAATCTGCCCCATTGGAGTCCAAACCGGTGCTTGAGCCTATGGAAAAATGCTCGATTGATATTTTTGGACCTTTGCCAAAATCGCCCAAAGGTAATCGATATATATTTGTAGTCACTGATCTGTTCACAAAGTGGACAGAAGCCATTCCGATACCCAATCAGGAAGCTGAAACAGTTGCCACAGCTTTTATAAATGAGTTTATCTGTAGATTTGGTACCCCAATACAACTTCATTCGGATCAGGGTGCAAATTTTGAGTCAAAATTGTTTGCCGGCATGTGCAAACATCTTCAAATCTATAAGACTAGAGCTTCTCCTCTTAGGCCACAGTCCAATGGTTGTGTGGAGCGGTTTAATCGAACTCTAGCCGCTATGCTCACCATGTATTGCGAAAATGCTCAGGAAACTTGGGATCAATATCTACCCCAGGTCATGATGGCTTATCGTTCTTCTGTGCATTCGAGCACAGGCTTGACTCCTAACAAAATGGTGTTTGGCCGAGAAATAGTGTTACCCATACAAGCCTTTGCCTCATTACCCTTCTCGGATAAGGTCAATTCCGGGAATCTGGAACCAGAGTCATATGTGCATGTACTGAGTAGTAAGCTTAACGAGGTCCACAAAATAGCACAGCAAGCTCTGCGTAAAAAGCAGCAATATAGAAAACATTACTATGACAGGACAGCTAAGAGTAGGTCTCTTGAAGTTGGACAGGCAGTCTGGCTTCATGACCCTACTCGCCGTCCTGGCGTGTGCAATAAATTGTCTTCACAATGGAAGGGACCCTATGTCGTCACAAAGAAATTGGATAGTGTCATCTATCTAATAAAGAAATCCAAAAATATTCCTGCAAAAGCGATTCATTTGGACCGTTTACGCCAATATAAGGGTAGAGACTTACCTGTCTGGCTATCCAAATTTAAAGCAACTTTATCATCTGCATCAGAAAATACACAGTAAAGTGAAACCTTATTCGTCTGGTTACCAGAGTAGAAAATTTATGGTTGGATGCATCATCTTGTTGTCTGGAAACATTGTCAGTATAATGTTAGTGGCTTGAGACTAGTAGTAATGGTGGTGCTGGTGAGGTTAAATGGGTGTCTGTTGAGTCGAAGTAGAACTAGGAGAGTTCTAGAGAGGATGACAAGGTCAAGGGTCATCCAAGTTTAAGGCACGTGCATCTGCAGATCTGCAACCCTGTTTGTTGAATGTGGCCTGATCAACCACAGATCAACAAATGCTGTGACTCTTTGGGTCGACACAAGATTAACCTTAACTAGCACAAGGCTACTAGACTCACGCCACCTGAATTGTGCATCATGAAAGGCAAATGAAGAAAACTCTGAGCCAGACAGACAACCCCTTCTTTCATATAACATTTAGCATAAACCAACTATTTTCCAATTTTCAGGCTATGAAATCCAAAGTCCAAAACAGCTTTTGCTGCACACAGTGCCCCTCAACCTTCATGAGTAAGAGGGACCTTCTGAACCATTCCTCTACAGCAAATCATGATCCAATCCGTCTGACTTGTGTATGGTGCAAGGGAGAGAATAAGTCAGAGTTCAGACGGGCATCTGATCTAAAGTTTCATGTCAAGACCCAAAATGCTGTAGTGTTTGATAGTCTGCACCCTGAGATCCTGAGTACTGCCACCTGTTTCTATTTTTCATCAGTACCAAGGCAGTATCTCAGGTTCCACCAAGCGACCCCCTATGATGCAGAGGCTGCAGTTCTGGCACGGCAGGCTGTGACTTCCTGGTGTCAGGAGAATGACATCCCCTTGCAGAACTGGGAGGACGGGTGGCAGATAGCATTGAATAGAAAGCAACCCCAGAAACGAAAGGCAGAAGATGAGGAGAACAATCATATCCAGAAACTGGAAATTCTTCCCGACCGAATCTCCTCCATAATAAAGCACGAGGGAGAGGTGTACATGGTCAAGCTGGACCTGGCTGTGTGCACCGATTTGAAGTCAATGTCTGCCTTACATAGAAGAGCTGGTTCTCTGGTCCAAGCAGACGAGAATCTACCACCAGGGAGTTGGCATTTTAACAACGACGACGTCATCAAGATGGAGTGTGCCAAACATCTGGCGGTAGATCCTAAGTATGTGGTTACCATTTTGAAAAGGAAGGCCAGCTCCTTCAAGATCCTGAAGACAGACTCTGGGGTAACAGCAATGCAGGTTCCTCTAAAAGCCATAGAGAATATTCGTGAAGAGCCTGAAGAACCCATCCCCAGTCAAAGTGAGAGAGTTAGGTCACCGACACCTATATCTCTTGATGAGCCGGAACAGTCAGAGAGTGAATACCGCGGAAATTCACAAGAGGAACACTCTGTGACTGATCAGGATAACAAGGAGGAAGAAGATCAGCCCCAAATGCCTGCACTGCCAGCTTCTACCCCAGAGTCACATCCCCCAGCAGCACCAACAACCCAAAGCCTGGCATTAGAAATTTTGGCTGCTGGTTGTATGCCTTTGGTTCCGCCAGCCCGGAGGGATTGGGCTCGGGTACCTGAGGAGTCTGTAGTTATCATCCCCGGAAAACTGTGCTGGCCACCTAAGGGCTGGCAGACAATGACCGCAGACCAAAAGCTGCTGAGCCTAGAATTTGCCGCCCTATTATCATCCCCTACAGCAGTCTCCTTGGGACGTGACTTGATGCTCAGCTATCATAACCATTTGGCTCTACAAGGCACATCGTCTAAGCTGGAATCGGTCACTGCCAAGTCACGGTACTATAATTATGAGACCCTCAGAGGGATCGCGAATGGGACCAGCCCCTATCCAATCAGGGAGCAACAGTTATTGGTAGCTGGATATTCAAATCTACCCCGGTGTCTGTCAAACAGCCTTCTCCAATCGATATCCCATGTACCCTTGAGAATTGCTACCCCACCAAAGAAGAAGTAGTCCAAGTCCATCCTGATAATTCGTTCCATGTGATCTGTGATTGAGTTTTAAAATTAGTGTTTCAATTAAGCAAAATTTAAAGTTTATATAGTGCAGTAAAAGTTGTTATTTATCAATTCAAAGTAAAATGCAGAGGAAATGCTTGTGATTTAAAAATGAATAATTGTGTGTAAGGTCCAGCAAGTCAGTTTTCTGCCATAATGATAGGTCTTATAGTTTTAATGAAATACATTCCGTGATGTGGACTTTCAGTGATATTCGGAGGAATGGTGATCTCATGTATAGAACTCTCGCAATTTTAATCTAATTGAATCGTTTTTTTTATTTTTTTTTGCAATCATCCTAGTAATGACCTATGACGTTTAATCAACTTCAGGTGAAGTTCCTTTTTTTTTTTAAGGAGGGGCGAATGTAAGAACTGTGACCCTTGGGTGCCCAATATTGGACATCCAATGGTCATGTTCTCCCCCTGGCTAGTCAGTTGCTGTCTGATCGGAGTCCTGGGTGCATAATCATGAATTGTCACCTTAGGAACCTGTTCATATTGTTGATCTGACAAGATTATACTACTAAACAGGCCTTACCTCTAAATCTTGGAATGTGCATCAATTTCAATAACATCCAAGACTGGTCCATAATTGCATCGCTTGTTTAGAGTTATTTTTAGAATTTTTCACTATCCTTCGTCATGATTGCATTAGCAATACCTTTAATTATCCATCTGTCCAGGTATGGTCGTATGACAATTCCACGAAGAGCGAGAATAGCCAAAATTGCAGTCTAAGATTTCCTGACAAATTGTATTTGGCCTCCATTTGCAATTTCTGATGACGTCATCGATTCTTGTGTATTTTGATGCAAAAATCGCCCCTTTCTATTTTGACCTTACTAAGATCGATGGATACATTATAATTTCATGTCTAAAGTTTAAATGCTATTTAATATTGTTATTTAATTTGGACCGCTAAATGCAACCTACCCAGCGTCTCGGAACTATTTGTTCAGGAAGGTCAGGACGGATCAGGGCGGAAGGATTTTCTACTCTCGACGTCCTGAACTTCCCTTTCTTTTGGTAATTTGTCATCTGCACATGTGTTCATGTTGGGACATCATTATTTTATATCGTTCAGCATTGGTCCACTTGTTTTTATACTCTATTGTTGAATTTTATTATTGTTATTTGTCATTTTTATAGCTCAGACAGCCGGTTTACGGTCCTGGGAAAATTGGCGTAGAAGTTTACTACGGAAGTACTATTGTACCGTGATTGGCTAATCCTCTATCCTGACACGATCTGATTGGCTCAGTCAGGTTTTGTCAGGATGGAAGGTTATAAATAGGACCGCAAACAAGCCGTCGGGAGCGGCACATCGTTTGATCTGAAAGTCCGGATTGTCAAGTCTGAATATACGGGAGGAATCCCAGAAATGGTACAAACTCGTTGTTAAATTATTCCGCTCGACCCCTAACGGTTACAATATTATGGCGAAATTTCCCCCCATGTTTGCTTTATTACATTGAATTGTAAGATATGAAGAGAGGTATGAAACTATAAACCTGATCACACTAATGTACAGTGTGATTAGGTTTTAAGTTTCATACCTCAATGAAATTTGAAAAAAAAACACTCTCTTCAACTCATACATATTTCGAGGAACATGAAAGAACAATCTGATAGTAAGTCAAATGTCGAGTGGGACTTGTAAGATTACGATTTGTCTAAACGAAAGAGGTCCGATCAAGGTCAATAAATTGATAATGAAATGATTGCTTGTAAGAAATTTCTTTTTCTTCATGTTTTAAATGAATCTTCTTCTTCCCCTCCCCCTTCTTTTTCCCCTTCTTCCCCTTCCCCTTCCCCTTCCCCTTCTTCTTCTTCTTCTTCTTCTTCTTCTTCTTCTTCTTCTTCTTCTTCTTCTTCTTCTTCTTCTTCTTCTTCTTCTTCTTCTTCTTCTTCACATTCTTCTTCTTCTTCTTCTTCTTCTTCTTCTTCTTCTTCTTCTTCTTCTTCTTCTTCTTCTTCTTCTTCTTCTTCTTCTTCTTCTTCTTCTTCTTCTTCTTCCTATTCTTCTTCTTCTTCTTCTTTCCTTCTTCTTCTTCTTTTTCTTCTTCTTCTTCTTCTTCTTCTTCTTCCCATTCTTCTTCTTCACATTCTTCTTCTTCTTCTTCTTCTCCTATTTCTTCTTCTTCTTCTTCTTCTTCTTCTTCTTCTCCTTCTTCTTCTTTTGAAAATGGGACAAATAGTAAAGATGAAAAGTATTACACTATTTTAGCTGAACAGTTTATCTTGATTGCCATTCTACTTGGATCCCATCTTCCGTGTTTTATACAATTGCTGAAAACAAGTCGTATTGACTTTTTAACATCAATTTTACTTTGCATTCACCAATTGTGGCATACGTTTAACAATTAATTCCTGGATCTTTTATTTCAACAACATAATTACGTGCGCTTATGCATAATAAACATAATACACGACCGCTGAAACAATTGAGTGAAACCATCATTTTGAATCTATTCTTCTTTTCTCTTTATCCTCTTCTTTAAAGTTCAATTCTTTCTTTTCTGCTTCTGTTCTTTTAAAATGTGCCTTGTATATGTTTGTTGATTATTTTTTGTAATTGAATGTGTTTGAAAGGAATCAGCGTGTAGTTGGAGGAAATAAAGATTTGAATGAATGCCCCCCCCCCCCTGGGGTAACCTGTCCACGGGGACATGTTACCCCGGGGTAACCTGTTCCCCCATGGAAAACATTATTTCTTATTAAAATCTTTTTTTTTTCTCTCATTTTTTTTGTAAAGACTCTTAATCAATTGAAACAACTATTTAAAAAAGTTATGTATATTTATGAGAGATTTTGCATTCTTCAAAACAAAATATAATTTGCTTGCATTACTATAATTTTCTATTCAAATCACTTTTTTTTATCATGATAGTTAGTCATTTTGGTATTTTTTGCAAATATAAAAAGTTAAAAGAAAAATTTTTGCACAAAACATTGTTAACAACTTTTTAGGGGGTGGGACAGGTTACCCAGGCCTAGGTAACAAGTCCTCAGACACACATACACACAAACCCACACTCATGAGAAACTTTCTCATAAGTGAATAATTTAATTCTAAACACAGTTATGATATAATTGAGACTATAACATAACGTTCATTTAAAATTTTGTTTTTGTAAGTTTTTATAAATAAATTCTAGTTTACAATCTTTTTTTTTTTTTTTTTTTTTTTTTTGCACGTGTATACCAGGCCTGGGTAACATGTTTTAGGGCACAGGTGACCAAATCTTTGGAAACCTAACCCTTAAACAATTTAAAATATTAAGAAGAAATTGAAAATATTTGGGTACATTTGTGCACAGAATATTGTTGACAACTTTTTTGGGGTGGGACCGGTTACCCTGGCCTTAATAACGTGTCCCTGGAGACAGGTTACCCCAGCTTGGGTAACGTTTCCCCCGTCACACACACACTCACAAGAAACTTTTTCATAAGTGAATAATTAAATTCTAAAAATATTATAAAAATAATTGAGACCATTTCATACTTTCAAATAAAAAAAATGTTCATGTAAGCTATGATGAATAAATCCTGGTTAACATTGTTATTATGTTTGCATTAGTTTATCAGGCCTGTGTAACATGTTTCGGAGCAGGTGACCACCGCTTGGGAAACCGTGCCCCCAAACAAATTAAAATATTAATAAGAAATTGAAAATATATGGGTTAATTTTGTGCACGGATCATTGTTGACAACCTTTTTCGGGGTGGGACAGGTTACCCCAGCTCGGGTAACGTGTCCCCCTCACACACACGATCACAAGAAATTTCTCATAAGGGAATAATCAAATTGTAAAAAAAAGCAGTTAAGATTTGATTGAGACTTTTAAATAACTCTCTGGCTTCCGTCATAGCGCAGTTGGTGTCGGATTGTCAATCTGGAGGTCCCGGATTCGATTCCCGACGGCGGCACTCATTCTTTCCGACTAATTGTCTCTCACCAATGGGTTGATAATCGTACACCTATGTGAGATAGAAGCTGGAGGCTAGGAAAGGATGTAGTGATTGTACTGGTGAGAGAAATACCAGGAAACCATTGTTAGGTGCTCCAGCTGCCGCGATATAACTGAAAAAACATGTTGAAAGCGGCGTAAAACCTCATTCAATCAACCAATCAACAAATATGTCTGCTTTATCAAGTGTCTTAATTTAAACATAAGATACAGTGACAACATTTTCCATAACCGTAAAATGGCGACAGAGGTTACCAAATATTGCAATTTTAAATGGGGGCCATTTTCAGTTCTCTACTTGTTAATTTGTCACTCTAAGACTTAATAGCTGGGTTGGTGTTGTTGATCTATTCATTTAACACCATAATAAAAAGAATGACATACCCAGCGTTCGAAATGGGGACATAATCTTGGAAAAATTGAAACTTATATTCGATCGGCATCCATCGGCCTATGTCGCACTTAACATTTAGTTCATCGAAGTTCTTCGTAGTAAGAAATCGGTAATACGTCGTATTATTTCGTAATACTTTACTAAAAACAAATATTACACAGATTTAGATCAGATTCATGTAAAAACGTAACCAAGATCTTTAAGTCCGAAAACGGTTAAAATTCCACTAAATTCAATATCAGAGTAATGAATCTTTGTCTATTATGTTCAAAGAAACAATTGCAAAGTTTCAAAGCAAAAACTTAAATAGAAACTGAGAGAGAGGGGGGAGAGAGAGAGAGAGAGAGAGAGAGAGAGAGAGAGAGAGAGAGAGAGAGAGAGAGAGAGAGAGAGAGAGAGAGAGAGAGAGAGAGAGAGAGAGAGAGAGAGAGAGAGAGAGAGAGAGAGAGAGAGAGAGAGAGAGAGAGAGATGAGAGAGAGAGAGAAAGAGAGAGAGAGAGAGAGAGAGAGAGAGAGAGAGAGAGAGAGTGAGACAGAGAGATTACGAAGTTCGAATATTGTTTTCAAGAGGGCCATGTTGAAAATAAGATTGTATATGTATCTTAACATGCTACCTTCTATAAATAAATTTATTATTATTATTATTATCATTATTATTATTATTATTATTATTATTATTATTTAAGCTTAAAAAGAAACTGAGATAAAGTAGATATACAACGTTAGCCCGATTAGCTCGATTGGTAGAGCACCGGACTTCAAACCATTGAAGCTCGATCGCCTGGGTTCGATTCTCTTGCATGGCACACTAACAAACTAACTGTCCTTTGGTTAAACCGAGGTCCCGTGAGACCGAGCACGTTAAAGAACCATGGCGGATCTCAGCAGTAGTTTCGTCATGTTTCCTTGCATTATCCCCCGTAAAAACTAACCGTCTTCTGGGGCGTCGCTCATATTGGCATGTGGTACGGTAGCGACGATAGATAAACGGAAATACCCATAGATATACAAAAGTTGCACGTAAAAACTTAACAAAGACTTTCTAAGTCCAAAAGGGGTTAAAATTGCATTAAATTCAATATCAGACTAATTTATCTTTGCATATAGTCTTGTATTATGGTCAAAGAAGCAAGTGCAAAGTTTCCAAGCAATAGCTTTAGTAGAAACAGAAATATAACAATTGTACATCAGTTGCACATAAAATTTAACCAAGAATTTCTAAGTCCGAAAAAGTTTAAAATTCTACTAAATTCAATATCAGACTATCGTGTCGTTGTCTAGAGGCTGGTATTATGGTCAAAGTAGTGTGCGCAAAGATTCCAAGCAATAGCTTGAGTAGAAACAGAGATATTACAAATATACATTCGTTGCACGTAAAAACTTAATCAAGATTTTTAAGTCCAAACATTGCTTTTAATTCCACCAAATTAATTATCAGAGTAATGAATCTTTGTCTAGAGGCTGATATTACGGCCACATAAGCATGTGCAAAGTTTCAAAGCAATAGCTTTAGTAGAAACAGATTTGAAACAGTTGCACGTAAAACCTTAACAAAAGTATTACATCGACGCCAACACCGACGCCAACGCCGACGCTTGGGTTAACGGAATAGCCCCTATCCTTCGAATACTCGAGCTAAAAAGTGATCCCTATCAAATTTTGAGCAGTGTACAGCTAATCACTAAGGGGTATGCATAGTAAGTTGGGGATAGATAAGCGACATACAGCCAAGTTGGTATACAGTGAAGATGTGAACATTTAGTGATAATGGATTTGTTTGTGGGTTAACAATGATAGTAGTGTGTTAGTAAATAGCTTTATTTATTCAGCAACCTATTGGACCTTCAATATATGGTGAATCAAAATATCAAGTGATCAAATTCAAATTCTTCATTCAGTCCTAGGTATAGATATCAGCTACTCATGAGTTTGAGTGAGTGATCAACGGTCAATTTTGTCTATATAGGTATAGACAAATTTGAGCTTTGATCACCCAATTAAACTTGTTCGACGATAGGGATGTATCCATTGCTTATTTGAGCTGTACGAGGTGTGTTCCGAAGGTTATGAGACTGCTTTGAAAAGAAAAATGCGAGGGGGCTTCATACGAGCTTGATTTGATTTTTAGTTTCATGCTAAATCAACAAATAACTCTTAATTTCATCATATCTTATGATTAAATATCATCAAGTAAAAACGTTAAATGAAAAAAAAAATCATGAAAAAATATGGTTTAAGGGACCTCTGTTTAGTTGCGGTATGTGCAGAAGGGAGTATAAAACAGAACAAAACGTTATCTGAAATCTTTGCAACACGATATAGCCCCGAAATGTAATCAACCCTATTCTAACCTACATGCATTGGGGATTATAGCGTAAGAGTATTCAATAAATCACAAACCGCTGTTGTCACTAAAAAAATCGATAGATCAATCAAAACACTCATGTATAATGGAATAAATATTAATCTCTGTCATTTCCCGTCATTTTGATTCAAATAATTTCGCGGGAGATCGACGTAAACGTCGTAACTGCAGCTTAAATAAACTGTACTTACATCTACGATGTGTCCGGCACTCTCTATCGAAATCCTAAATGACATATTTCGTCACTTGCGTACCAGAGCATCGTAACTAAGCTTATATTTTCGTCCGCCGACTAATAAAGATTTGGAATGAAAAATGCAGAGTCTATGACGCATTGATAGCTCTTTCATGAATAGTGAATAATATTCTTAAAGTACTTTAGGGTTCTTTTTCTTTTAGATTTCCTTGAAGTGACTTAATTCTATCGTGATAGCTTTTATACTTTGAGTGTTTTCATAAGATGGCTCAGCTTATTGATTATCGAGATTAAAAATGTCAGACTTAAAATTGATAAAACTAGCAAATATCAATTTTGTTTATTCTTTTTACTGCCTTCATCTTTTCAAGTGAAACTACAAAAATATGGGGCATATTGCATATAAACACAGAGTCGTTATCTGTTATGCAACCCTTCGGGGAAAATGCATTCGGGCTTGGTTATCACTCTTCAGATGAAGTCATATATTTCATGAATACATTAAACTAAAAAAAAACCTATTCACACTTGATAAATACGTGCAGCGGATTTATACCTACGAATGACGAGGCTTTAGGTTTCATACCCCCCATGAAATCAAAAACAGTATCTTCACATTTATTACGTAATACATGCAAAGCACAATGTAAAGATTTCACCATTATGACGTCGAATACTTGTATTCGGCAAGCTTACAAATTAGATATGCACAAAAATGTTTTCACGGAGGAATTAAAATTTTTTCACCCAGAATGCACAAAAAGCTTGAAAACTAAAACTTAGTCATATGAATACGATCCTTCCATCATGTATTTCATGGCAGAAACATGTCACCATAAAGTCGTCTTGTGTTAAATAGGATAATATGGGAGAAGTCACATCTGAACGAATTAAAAAAAAACATCTATTCAATGTCCAAAATATTTGAATAGACCGATGTAGAACAATAGGTCCTTTACTTTAGATTGGCTGTCAGTCAGTCAGCTATGTAGGCCCTTTTATTGCACGTCCTAAAATAACTCAAACAGAATACTGGGATTTTTGTACACCCTGAAAAGATATCCGGAACCGAATACTGCTTGCCTTGCAAAGAAAAGACAACCAAAATTTTAAGTTGAACAGTCATTATTAATTTATAACGTTATCAATTTAAAATTGTTAAACGCGCAAAAATCTGTACATTTGATCACAGGTGAAAAATATCAAAATGAAATCAACCTGGGTACAAGCTTAAAGGTCTAATTTGTTGGCCGAAGGGTTTAATTAGCTTCTCAAATTTCTGTCGATGATTTTAGATTATTTGTGAAATTACAGGAATCGAATTTCAAATTTAGAAGATGTATTGCCTAAATGAACTCAAGTTTACAAGTTATTGTTTGGGCCAGTGTGAGACATTTCCAACAATTTCACACGTATGTAATCGACAGGCATTGAGCAGCCTGGACAGCAACACAATGTAATGAGGATATTCTCTGATCCCCTGACGAAAAATCAAAATCTTTCCTATCTCCAGAGCGCATGGTGAAGACTCTGGTCAGCCTGTGTGGTTGAACAGGCTGACCAGAGTCTTCACTTTGCACACATGCGATCTTGTTGGAAATGTGGCGAACTGGTTCGTTTATTTTCAAGTCTAACGAAGAGACGGTTTTATTTATTTGTCTTTTTATCTATATTTCCAGCTGACGTATAAAAATATTTTGCATAAAATAAAATGTATAGTTAAATGATTTGAATCTTTGGCTGACATTTCCAACAATTTAACCTGCCCTGCGTTCAGGGTGACAAAATGGCACAAGCTGTTTGTAAATAATACCCCGATGTGCACGGAAGTACTCGCGCAAAGCGGGGTATAATTGGAAAATAGTTTTATACGATTTGGCATCCTGAACGCAGGGCAGGTTGGAAATGTCAACGTAAATTTCAGAATCGGATCAGCCTGTGTTGCCACACACTCCCAACAGGGTCCCCACTGTGATCTGTGACAGCATTTGATTCAAAGTTTCTTGAGACAGTGAACTTTTCTTTTCAGTGAAATTTTTTATGTAGTTATATTGCTGATAAGTCTGCTCAATGTATGCCCATCACGCGCACGTGAAATTGATTCAAGTGTCAAGCAAAGGCTTATATTTTAATTTTGCCTATTTCAATTGTAACAGTAAGAAGGGGTCCTACGTTGTTAAGGCGAGGAACTCGTGGAAATTGTAGGTTTGAATACCGACCGTGCCACTGGCCACGTGGTTATGTTCTTGAGCATTTCAGAGCCCTTGTCTAGCGCTAGCGATACCTGGTAAATGCATGAACACACTAACTTCTTCGCGATGTGACATGGAGTTCAACGCAATAAAAAATTATATAATAAAAGCGTCTTTCACACAGACAGAAGTTAAATAAATATGTAGCCCGTCAGGCAAAATGGATCTTTTGGAAACTCCGTGAAATTAATATTTGAAAAGAGACCTTTTTCTAGTAGAGGACAACCTGACGCCCCCTTTCAAACATTCTTGTACCTGTATATAGCATATCAGCTACGTATCGACACAAGTCAACCTTATCTGCGAATTTAAACACAGAAAGCTAAAATAAACATTCTAGAATCAAACAGTGAGGCAATGTACAAAAGGTTTCGATCCTAGTCTGTGCTAACCTTGCAGTGTTTTTTTTGTTTTTTTGTTTTTTTTTTTTAAATACATGTACATATATATATATACACGCTACACTAATGTATGAATTTGATTCACGTGGGCATATTCATACAGGGAAATATTAGATTAAGGTTAATATCTACATGAATTGAAAATGTTTTAAGAAGACTCTTTCTACGCTGATTCGAGTATCGATCTTGGCACAAAATCGAAGTTATTTGAATTACCGACTTCTTGCATGAAAGCGAGGTCAACTTTTAATGTTGCACTGGGGAAAGATAAACAATGGTCTATTGTGATTATTTCAACAAAAACTGTTTGTATTTGCGATAGGGGTGCATCCAGTGTTTTATGTATACAAGTTTAATCAATTTTCGGATGATAGAATTACACGAATAGACTTTCCCGTGTAGATGCTTTTATCATTTCTTTAAACAAGGCGGTCCATTCGATAGAAACAGACGTGGTTTTTAAGGAAAAGTTGTCTGTAGTGTGTCTTAATTTTCTCATAACCGAAATATTGCCCTATATGTGTTACCGATATATGTAGGGGTGTAAAAAAAAAATAATGGGGATAATGGAGAAATTGCTTGTTACAAGCAATTTCTTTACTGTCACAATGTTTTCAGAAGCTATTTCTCCGTGCTTCAAAAGTAGTATTATGTACAATTGGGTTTAAAAGGGTCAAATATCAGCACAAGAAAGAGATTCAGCCATGATTCGTTCAACCGTTTTGGAGCAATACATAAATAGAAAAAAGCTATTTGAAAAAAAGCCATTATCAGATCACTAATTTCAGGCTTCATAAATAAACTGTGCGCTAAAGTCGGGTACACGGATCATTGATTTAGCGGTTTAACGAGAGACAATTATTATATTCAATAGAATTCTGCCATGAACAGTGGCGTTATGTCGCCATACATTTCAACTGCTCTATGGAAAAAGATTCTGTACATTGGAATATTACTTTGTGCTCTGTCAAGTTTAACCGTTCTCATTCAAAGGACGTTGGAAAAGGAGAAAATAAAGGTAAGAAATGTTTTCATCTGCCACGCGTAAGAGAATCTACTTTCTGTGAGTTTTGATTAATTGATAATTGAAAAAGTGCTTGGAATCGGGAGAGGTAATATCATATGTTACAATTCGTAAATTATCAAATAGGAAGGAACAGTGGTATGTGGTCGTTCTAGATTAGGAAAATATTGTAGTATCGAAAAAATCGACCTAGTCAAACTGCGTAGTTTGAACAGACTGACAATTGTCGGGTATTTTCGCTCTTCCCAGATCAGAGGTGCGTTCGTTAGAGCAAGATTCTTAATATTCTTCTATTAAGATTTTTAAGATAAAGCGTTCAAAAGAGCGAGATTTTTAAGCCGCTCAATAAGAATCTTAAGGTGTCTCAATGAGGAAACGAAGATGGTTTTGCATTGGCTTAAAACGAGTAGTCATGAGGATGTCGAATGTTTGCACTTAAATTATCGGAAATCGTTCCTTATAACGTTTTAAAAATCTTATTAAGCGGGATTTTTCATCCGCTCTAACGAACGCACCTCGGGTCTCATTTAAGCCTGTGCGCGACATTTACAACAATCTCAAAAGTGCAAAAAGAAAGACTCTGGACAGCCTGTGCATCTGCAAAGTCTGACCAGAGACTTCACTGTGCACTTGGTACATGGACAAGGTCTCAAAGTATCTTAATACAGCCATGCAATAATAAAAATGAACTATAGGAGTTTCTAGGCTGCTTTTCTGCACCTTGCATACATGTCAAATTGTTGAAAATGTCACGCACATACTCATTTCATATCACGATTTATCGATTGGTCGGTACACAATACACCCCCACTTTACATTTCTATAAACTTTCATAAGTTGCTAGTGTACAAGACTCCCTATCTTCACTGAATGGGTGTCATTAGTTGGATCCCCGGGGCAGATACATTTTCCTGTCCGATATTTTTCCCACCAATGGGTGAATAATTGTAAACCTAAGTGGGAAATAAGCTTGAGACTAGAAAAGGACGCAATGGTAGTTCCAGTGTGAGAAATACCAGGAATAAATATCGTTAGGTGCTCCAGCCGGGGCGATAAAACTGGAAAAATAGTAGAAGTGGTGTTGATACATATTCAAACAAACAAAATACACTATACCTTAAAAATCAGTAGTAATGATAATGAACTTCTTGCTTAATAAAAGTACCCAATAAGCTCATTAATTTATCACCATTAGACAAAGCAATGAAGAATTTTACCTAAAATAAGACGGGTTCCTAAGCTAGGCCAATTGGGTGATCGATATAGTGGATAAAAATCTAAGTCGAATAGGGGCGTCATTCGCACAAAACGCATCTAGAGTTATCCTCATTGACTTTATTATTAATGGTGGTGATATAAGGTTAGTTAAGAAACTAGGATCAAACATTAGCCCCTTCCACTTTTGGTATATGTCCCATAAAATTACGATTTCCCCTTATAAATCAATGTTCCAGCCTTAACAAGGTTCTCCTATGGGGAGATTCATGTTAACAATCACAGAGCTTCGATTATGAGCTGATAAACTGCTTCTAAAATATATTTCTTTGTGTTGTTTGAAGTACTTTCAAACATTTTCATTAGTCAAACAAAATACATATACATATAGTTATAACTTTAGATTTCGATCCTGTACCAGCTTTTTCGAAAAAAAAATCCCGAAATTAGGGGGTCCGCGCACCATCTGCTATGAATAAAAAGAATCACTGAACAATAAGGAGAGTGAAATTGAGGACAAAGAATAATGGGGGGGGGGGGGTTACATTTAGATAGTCAATGGCTTACACCTATAGGTATTTCGATGGATCTAAATTATTGTAAGTGCCCATAAGTATATAGACACTTACAATTTCAATTCAATTCAATTCTTTAATGGCAAAAGTCGACATAAATATGTCTATGGCCATTTACAAAACAAACAGAATATGGCATAGACAATAGTGTTGCACAGACCAATCGATTTTAACACGAGTGTTGTCGTTTTCGAAAGGATCACTTATTAATTTGTGGGGGTTTTTTCGACGAATTTCAATTACTCAGTGCAAACATTCCAAATTATGGATATACATGTACATGTTTGTGCCTTGTCAGAATAACTGTGCACAATTGATTCCCTAAGATGTGATATTTGAAAAAAATGATGTTTGTTTGTTTTTGATAATTTAAAGGCCAAGCTCCCTGGTGATAGTCATATCTCACTCGACATTCGTACTAAAAGTACTCCTATAAAACCGTTACAATATCCTCCCTACGAAAGAATGTTTTACAGATGTTTCTTGTGTCTATTTCATATTCAGATTCGACCCATTTGCGAAAAGGGAGCAATTTGGGAATCGCGAAAAGTATCATTAATTATTTCTCTTTTCTACTATACATACATGAATTATCATTAAAAATCATTTGCTTTTAAAACAATTCTGAAGTCCCGATAGAAATAAACTAAGCGCTTAACATACTGAATGTATCTGTCCGAAGATTCTCTAATTCTGATCTTGTTCTCAATTTTGCAAGCATGTTTATATCATTCTATCATTGTCATTTGAATCATGCTTCATTTATATTGAAGGCAACAATGTAAAAAAGACCACTTTCATATAAGTCATTTGAAATATGTCTTTATGTTCTACCTTCATGAAATAAAGATTTTATTATAATTATTATTATTATTATTATTATTATTATTATTATTATTATTATTATTATTATTATTATTATATGTGTGGCCCGTCAATCGAAAAATGTCGACCCAGGTCAGCCTGTGCGTGGAGCGAAGACTGGCCGCAGTCGAAACTTTTCGAAATTAGCTGATATTCTGAATCTAAAATGATTATTCTCCCATCCTGTATAAGAACTTTAGAAATTCGACATCTAGTTGACCTATGATGGACCCATTTATTCTAAAGTTACTATTTTACGGAGTTCCGAGATGTTCTTTTTCGCGTGACGGGTATATACTTTCTTTATACGACCTCTGACTAAACTCTACTAGACCAAATGATTTTTCAAACATTCCTTTATTTACGTAGTTCACGAATGGCCGGTTTCTTTTTTTTTTTTTTTTTTTTTTTTTTCCCAGTTCTCAAATGGCCGGTTTCTAAGTGCTTGGTCACATATCTATTTCATTTTAGACTTGAATGACACATACTTAAATGATTCGAATCGACAACGCTCACAAGACATGAATTATGTTACGGTCAATGAATAAAATGACAAAAGATAAACATTTCAAAGACCTATTTTGAATAGTTATGAATAGTTCAATTACTAAGTGGGAAGAAATATATCCATCAAACGGTTATTCGATCTCATTTAGCTGTTATCCAAATTGAAAGCTCTCTGTGGAATTTTTTAGTGTCATTGATTTCTAAAAAACACAATAATTACCTTTTTTTCATGAATAGTGGAGAATAGACTAGAATTATCGAAACTTATTTCAATTCCAATACAGTTTTGTAACAATAAGGATAGCTTCTGTTCTACTTTGTCTTACCGCGAAGGAACCGTTTCTCCTATTTTTTGCTATTGTTAAATGTTCTGATAATTTATCAGAACTGTAGAATTCTAAAGAAGCACAATCTACATTTGAAAAGTAGTGGAAATGCGTATTTTCTACACGAAATTTAGCAGTTACTAAGTAAACGCATTAGAAAACCGAGCCCCCCCCCCCCACACACACACACACACAAAAGCCACTGAGTGGGCTTAGAAAAAAAGCACATTGCCCCATAGATATACCAAGCGACTTTAAAAAACGCATCACTGAAATGCAAATAAAAGTGAACAGACTCGGACTAAGATATAGGCCTACTTATTTTGTTACCTTAACAAGTTACCTTTAATCCAACATTAATGTCATTTTGAAATATTCTCTTGTATCACCAATGCAGTGACAACTTTAAACATAACCACGGGAGTTGAAATTTCTGCAAAGCCCTACTGTTAGAACGATTATCTCTTTTCAAATAAAACAAAAGCCAAACAAATTTCAGAGTTTAGTTGAATGATTCAAGGGGTCAAACAAATCATCAATACTGCGTTTATGTAGGTTTGGTCCAAAGACGACACCAAAACGTCGTCTTTTTCACCAGAAATGACGTCAGTTACATGCTTTTCCATTCCTTTCGTAGACCCACAAATGTTGTCCATGTGAATGCAGTTTTGGCAAACAAAGTGCATGTGTGTTAAAGCTTTTTACCCCTTAGCAGACATGTCGTTTGATGACATTTTAATCTTGTTTACCGCAAGACAGTAACGCCATTTTAACACGCAAAGTCTTCTCAAACTCCTTATTGGCAAGGTCCTACCTCACAGATGTTCAAATATTGATGGAATAAATCAATATTTTTGTAGTCTAGTCGAGGTTAACGGCGTTCCCTTTGACATACTCGATTCAGAGTACAGTCTTTGTAAAGTGAGTGAGTTGATGTCATTTCTTTTAACGGTTTTTGAAATGTCTATCGTAAATGACATTCAAGACTTCTAATTTGTTACATCAATCGACCATGAACAGTGCGATGACAAAGAAAGAGTGAACAGTAGATTCTATATTGCTTTGCCGAAACTAACCAAAGCGTCGTATCAAATAAAGATTAATGCGACAATAGTATCTTCTTTTTATGATCTAAGCTTAATTTAGATCAAACAAATCTACTTTTCCGTACATGTATTTAAAATTTACTTTGTTGCGTTTTTAAAGTCGCTCAGTATAATTATTCGTAGGTTAACCGTGCACATTTTGAAATTTTCAATTCAATCAAACTCTTATCGCTTACAGCTCCCCAAAAGCCATCGACCACTGATTTGGTTGGTGGGTGACAAGAAAGTCCAATCTATAGCTACAGTATTTTGGTCGGTCAATGACGATAAAATGTTTGTAGATTAACCAAATAGGAAGTAACGAGGTCGGTGCATAACTACATCGAGTTGATAGGGCGGAATTAAATGTCTGCACATGTTTGATACAATGTTGCGGTATTTTATCCGGTTATGCATTGCCTTTTCGGTATTCCCTATACGTTGATAAGAAGACAAAAACTATAAATTAATGTCCATACATTGGACTGGTTTTTTATCTAGCAAAAGGCCATGTCATTAGCCCTGCTGGAAGTCACCAAGTTAAGCTTAAACTGGCTTTAGGGCCAAGCTTAATTTCAAACTTTTCGAGGAAACTTTCTCAAAAAACCTGAGTTTATATAAACGTTATACTTGGATATCCTTTAGAAGTAGCCGTTCGCTGCAATCAATCTAAAAAAATGATTAATCAATCCAAACATTCTTTTAAATGAATGTTACAAACATTCATTTAAATGAATGTTATAATGAAGTGACCGCCGATCTCCGACATGTTCCCCCGTTGTGTTTCAAAATAAGTAACCTCAGTTGTTGCCCTACATGAGAACAGTGTATGTGTTCCATTCTTGTCCGGAGCATAACGTCTACATAAAACGATGAATCTTAAAATAACTTGGTACATTTGTTTCCATGGGTAGGTACTAAAGTCATGCAAAGAGTTCACCTGATAACGCTGAAGGTCAATGGGTCATGGCTGAGGTCAAACGCTTAATTCGTGGAGCATATATCTCATCATCACATTCTTGTCCGAAGTATTTTTGCAAAATCTATGGACGAATTTCGAGAAAACTTTGCATAGTTGTTCTCCCGAGTGAGTTCTTTTGTCACGCGAAGAGATCGTCTGGATACGCACAATATCAAGGTCAAGGCTGAAGGTCAAATGGGTCAGGTGTGAAGGTCAAGTGACATAGTCCTGTCGGAAGTATTACCCTTATTGAGTACAAATGTCAAACGAAGATATTTTTCAGATACAATTCTTTTGAAGGTCAAACGATAAAAAGGCCATAGAATATCTTCTTCAAGGAGAAGAACTGTGTCGAGTAGATAGCAATTTTCCCGGGGGCATCTATGTTTGTGGCACACAGGCCATTATTTAATCTGGTTCTCGGGAGAGCCGATCCATTTTTTTCTTTTTTCAAAACTGGAATGAAAATAAAATAACTCAATTTTATTTTTTCATATCCCCTGATAGGCTGCTATGTATGGTAAATGTATAAAATATGGGTATTTCTTTTAGCATTTTCTAAAGAACCAAATCCCGCAAAAGGGATTTTGTTCTTTAAAAATATCTAAGTATACCCCAAGAATTGATTGATTGTTTTTTTGGGTTTTTTTTTTTTTTTTTGACAAATTTACAGTTTCCACAAAATAGTTTTGATGTTGAGAGAATAATATAAGAAGAAATGTATAGTCAATTTTTATTCTAATCGAAACAGTGATTTTTTTTCAGTTTTATTTATGTGTTTCTTCCGACTACAGGAATAAAGGCATTTAATTTTTAAGTTGGAATGCGGAGCAATTCCAACTTAGATTTAACAAAACCGCAAAATGAACACAAGATAATTTCATTTCGGGTTTCTTGAGAACACATATCACGTGAACAGGATGTGAATACACTTCGGCCTATTTTGTATATCTCAACTTGACAAAGACATACATCTAATTTAATCAAAAAGTAATAATGCTGTACAATTACACAACTTTCACTTCACGTATATTATTAACACGCTAATTTATGTTTTAAACGATATTTGTTTAAAATTGCGTACGAATATGTTAGTATCACATGTTTGCATTACTATATTTGGAAATCATGTGATAAGTCAAGTCCAATAAGGTCAGCAATTGACAATAGCAATAGCCAATCGCGTGATCTGCTTATTTGGTAAGGTCGCGACTTATTTTTCGTAGAATTATGTTATAGCTTCTTTTAAAGGTATAGTTTCTCTTTCTGAACGACCTTCTTTTGACATGGTGTTATATTGTGTATTTCTGCCTTAGCTACGAAATAAAAAATCTTTTCTTAAAGTGATGATACACTTTTGAAGTTAATAAATATTTTTGCATCATATTGTCGGGGTTTTTTTCGTCATATTGCAGCTATCTACATGAATGTTTCATTGTAAAAACTCAATACTCATCCTCATAAACCCTTACCACCATATCTTTCATTGAATTATGAATATCTTTGCCCAATTTCATTTATCACTAAGAAAATTTGCCATTTGAAACAAACCAACTAGTTCAACTTGTTTTCTTCCCATTCTTACACATCAACACGTTTAAGAGCACCACCATACAGTTAGTTACATCGTGAAATTGACATTCATCTCAATAAAAAACGCTCACTCAGCGCTCCATTGATTCATTCCAAACACTCACTCAAACCATTCAAAAACGCTCAAAGTTATTAAAAAAATAAAATCAACATTCAACATTCAACATTCAAAATAAATTAAGCAAGAACCAATTCGCGATTTCACTGACATTATTGAAATTTAAAGCGTCTGATTGGTTCTTGACGATATAGAAAGCTATTGATTGAACTTTTATGCATATTTTATATAAGTTTTATATATCGCTTATTTTGTTCGTCCTGAACAAAACAAGCGACACTGGATTCCCTCAAATTTCACTCAAAACTCGCTCCGCTCACTCATTCAACACCATGCCTAAATCATTCCAAAATCATTCACCTTATCAATTTCATTAACTGTGCCCCCAACTCAGAAGTAGAGGAGCCGTACTGATTTCATCATGTCTGTCTCTCAGTCCATTGACCTTTTGCTTTCCGATGGATAAACGGAGAGGCAATTGACCTGCAATAACGAAACTTTACACAGATATTGCCCATGACCCAAAGAAATGCCCTATTGTTTCGGGGTCATACATGTCACGGTCATCAGTAAATTTGAACAGTTAACAGTTTCCACTCTAACTGAACAACCAATTGATCAAAATCATAAAACTTGTCAATGACCCGAGAAAGTACCCAATTTTGGAGTCAGAAAGGTCGAAATCACAATTGAACTTCGTCCAAAAATTGCCTTGAGATTCCAACTCATGAAGTAAAAGACTTCCCAGCGAATATCTTTTTATCATGAACAAATCACATGTTGAGTCCACATTGCGACAGATCTAATTAAAAATGTAATTGATAACTCGAATGGAGCAGAAGTCATTCGAAAAATAATATAAAAACTGTTTTGAGTGAATAAGTGTTCCCCTGTGCGTCCATTAGTCGGCTGTATGGTCCGTATTATTTTCTTCTTTAGCTCACCTGAGCACAACGTGCTCAAGGGGGAGCTATTAGGATCACCCTGACTCCGTCGTCCGTCGTGATCTTTCTTCAGACTTCTTCTTCTCCTAAACCGCTGGGCCAATTTCAGGGAAATTTTGCCAGAATGTGACCCTCTTCAAAATTGTCGCTATATTCTAGTTGGCCAATAAATATGGGTATGGTAGGGCGGAGCTTATTTTGAGCCCAAAATCTTTGAACGACATCTCCTCCTGAACCCCTGAGTAGATTTCAATCATACTTTACAAGAATGTTCCTTTGATGACCCTCTTCAAATATTGTTGGTAAAATTGTCATTAGTCGTAGTCGTAGCCCATAAATATGAGTGTGACAGGGTAGGGCTAATTTTAAGTCTCCTCTGTAATGAATGGGTTGGCAGGGTCTATTATGACTGCTTATAATTCGAATTATGTCTTCTCTTCGAAAACTAGGCAAATTTGAATGAATCTTTGTCAGAAAGTTTCTTGGATAAGTTCCATTGGACCAATCGAATTCAGGTGAGCGGTTTAGGGTCATTCTGGCCCTCTTGTTATCATTTTTCTTTCAACAGATTCAGGCCTGTATAGCGATTCAGAGGTTTAAGCGTTTCTAGTTGTTGAAATACATTGATTTATATACGCCTGTCAAAAGACGAGACGTATTATGTGATCACCTGTGCTGGGCGGGAGGCGTCAGCTTCGGTAGTAGCTTGAGGTCACCGTCTCCTAAACGCATTCCAACTTATCAGTACTTTCAGGACTTTGATTATTATTTTTACCTCCTCTGACCCTTTGTATCTATTTTTAATCCCGAGAACGGGTTTCAGTTTCGCAAACGTTCGCAAAACTTTTTCGAATCCTGAACGCATGGTTGCTGTGAAATCACCTATATTATTCCATATACTCGAAACCAGATTTTATCAAATAATTTTGAAAGTGTTTCAATGTCCCTACATCAAGGATTCAGTGCAACTCTACCGAAGGAATGAGAGAGGAACTTTGTTGAATTTCAGATGCTTCCCTTGCAAGTAGAGGAAAATCATACTAACATTTTTTTGTGGCTAGGTTAACTTAATGGACTGAGCTTTGGTCTCAAACTTCAGAAATATTCCTCTCATAAATAATGAACATAACCTTAATGAAACCACTAGGCCTTACAAATACGTCATCTCAACTTGGCGACTGACTTTCAATATATCTATATTTAATGTCCCTTTCAAAGTTAACAATTCTCGTGAAATCTAATGGATCTATCGTGCAAACAGTTTGCAGTATTTTGTCTCCCTGATCGCAGGACAGCCCTATTGGTAGAAGCTCACGCTTTCGAAAGTCGAAGCCTTCTAGTTATAAAGACTAAAATGAATATAGTTTTTGAGGTTATGGACGAAGCTTTTGTTTCAAAATTCAGAAAATCTTTCTTATTAATAATGGTCGTAAGCTTAATGAAACCACTAGACCTTGCACATACCCTTTTATTCGTTCTCTCAACGTTGTGATTGTCTTTGAATCTTTCATATTTGATTGAAATAGGAATAAGGATTTCAAAGTTGACAGCCTTCGTTAGAATCTATTAGTTCTAGCGTGCTTACCATGTTGTATTTCTACAGACGGTTGACATATAAATTCATAAGAAATCTGCTTTAAAACCTGAATTCTAAGGATTCATATTTAAAATATCTCATTCTCGGAAAATTCCTATTACCTTTATAAAAATACTAAAATCTAAGAAATACAAAAGAAATTTAGACTGTGCATTTTCTTTTGTAACTCGGTATACATGAATTTCGAAGTCCCTTTGCTTATAATAATAATAATAATAGTAATAATAATCTTAATTTAGCGAAGGTAACTTATTATGACATCATCACACTCAAAAATCAATCAGCATAATGGTTAGCTTATTTACAATAAGCCCTTCGAATAACAAGATAATGAATTACATACATACTCATCAAACACTCGCACACGAATAAAGGATTAGTAATGTTCTGGCTTTAGTAGATAGTTTGATTGCATTGGATTTAATGCCACTTTTAACAATTTATAAGTCATATGGCTGCAGTTGGAGCATCTAAATTGACTATTTGTTTTTCTCTCACTAGTGATACCACTATATCTTTTCGCTTTTCCTAGCCTACCTATGCAACTCCACACTAGTTTTTGATTATCCTTCCCATGGTCTTTCAAATGGGATATTGTGCTTTGTGAGACCTAAAGGAGGCTATGGACATTGACGCTATGTTCGCTAGCTGCAAAACATCTGAATTGTATTTGAAATTTGCATGCCCATTTACCACAGATACTCTCTTTCTGTGAATGAGTGTATCTGGCAGTCTACTAGTCCCACCAACTTAGTACAGGCAATGAAACTTATATTTTTGAACGGATTTTAATCTATTTCATAAGTACGCAGATGTACCATTTGATACAAATTTCTGACAGGTTCAAAGAAAACGTTTGTGTCTGAACATTGTATAGACATATACTCTGTTTATGCACTAAGCCCTCGATATACAAGAGGGCCTAAATGGCCCTTTACCGCTCACCTGAATTTTACAGGTCCAGTGAATCTCATCCAAGTCACTCTCTGGCAAAGTTTCATGCACAATTGCCAAATTGTAGAAGACGAGATGCTATCGCAAGATTTTTAAGTGATTATAGACCATGCCCACCCATTAGACTCAAAATAAACCCAGCCCTGCCACGCCCATATTTATGGGCCAATCAAAGTTTTGCGAACAATTTTGATGAGGGTCATCAAAGGAACATTCTGATAAAGTTTCGTTGAAATCGGTCCAGTGATTCGGGAGGGGATGTCGTTCAAAGATTTCGGGCTCAAAATAAGCCCCACCCTGGCACGCCCATATTTAAGAGCCAATCAAAATTTCGCGAAGTATTTTTTGAAAAGGGTCACCCAAGGAACATTCTGGTAAAGTTTCAAAGAAATCGGCCCAGTGGTTCAGGAAGATATGACATTCAAATATTTCGGGCTCAAAATAAGCCCTGTCGTAACACGCCCATTTTTTTCCAATCAAAATAAATCGATCAAGTTTTAAAAAGGGTCACACAAGGAACGTTCTTGCAAATTATCATTGAAATCGACCCGGTTGTTCTGGAAGAGAGTTTATTCAAAGATTTCGGGCTCAATATAAGCACCGCCCTGCCACGCCCGTATTCACGGGCCAATCAGAAAAGTTAATCAAACAATTTTGAGGAGGGTCACCCAAGGAACATTCTGGTAAAGTTTTATCGAAGTCGGCCCAGTCAATCAGAAGATGTCGTTCAAAAGGTTTTAAAGTGAAAAAATGCCACGCCTATCACGCCCATATTTATGTTCCAATCAGAATTTGCGAACAATATTTAAAGGGGTCACCCAAGGAACATTTTGGAAAAGTTAAATTTAAATAGGTAACAGGTTCAGGAGATGAAAAAGTATTTAAGATTATTGCCGACGCACGACGCACGACAGACGACCGACGACGGACTCAGATTGATCCATAAAGCTCCACTTGAGCACGTTTTACTCAGGTGAGCTAAAAAGAAGGTTAAACACCAACATGAAATTGGAAATCTAGATTAAAAGTCGATTTCAATAACCAGATGAGTTAAATTTTATTATTTTCTTATAAGTAAAACTATAGAAACAATGCGATGTTATATGTAAATACAAATTAAGGCAGTTATTCTATATGAATATATAAAACACTTTTAACTTAAGACGATACATTTAAAATACTAATGAAATAAACAATGATGCCATGATAAAGTTAGTTTTTAGTATGAATATTGTATTTGACAACTCAACCTTTAAAAATGGGATTGAAGCTCTAGAATGATTGTCAACATCCAGGACACTAATTGCTGAAAAATTCGATCCACAAAACGCACTTTTCAATCCTCAGTATCCCATCGCGTCAGTACGAGACTACCTATTTCTGTTCATATCGTATTCAGTTTTGAAATTTGGGGAGGAGGGGTTCGGGCTGAAATTTTCAGGACATCAAGTTAGATCATACCTCTTCAAAATGTTCGGTTCTGATTTTTTTTAAATAAGATTCGAATATTTCTTACAAATGTAGAATGATGAGGGGGGTATATGTTTTCCTCGTGCACGCCCAGTATAGGTAAATTTTGCGCGGTGAGCGGTGAAATCTACTTTTAACGGTAAAATTCCCGCGCTATTATTTCAAAATAGGTAAAACAGGTTTAAACAATACCTAAAAAAGATACAAACTACCTTTCAAATGCAACTTATTGCCTGTCTAAGAACGTAAGGTTTACTTATTAATGTACTTTCAAAGTTGAAAAGGAGGGATCACGTTCAATTCCTATCATATGCTTTTTTTTTAATATACTCGATATACCTATGGTAATCGACTCAACGCCTACGTCAGAGCTCAGTTTTGAAAGTACACATATAGTTAGGCTGTTGTTTGTTGTTCACCAAATAAGATACACATAGGCCTATCTTACACTAACACAAATAATTATGATCTATTTATTTCAGGAAGAACACCGCCGAGCGCTCGCTAAAATCGTCTGTACAAAAGAGGATCTCACAGATACTCCGTTTATAACGAAACTCAAGAATAGTGACGTCCTAACATTACCGGATAAAGCGACACTTCAAACATTGTCAAGAGAAGAGTTATCGTTTTTGTATCACAGGTGAGGTTCCGACGAATTATAAACGGCGTTTCACAGCCGTTTCAGGATCATTACCACAAATATTAGACTGGTTTCAAACGTTTATATTGCATTTTCAGAAAAAGATATAAAAAAATAAGATTTATTATATGTGACCAGCTAAGTAACCATTTCATCAAAACTCTTCTCGGCGCTTTCGTTTGAATACGCAGACAATATGAGTGTTTTGGAGGTAGATAGAAAATAATAGATCTAGCGAAAATATTTGGTGGCAAAGCTTATCAGAAATCTTAAAATGATATCACATCGTTTTATGATTCTTCAAAATTTATTACATTCTATTGTTACTTTCAACTTTCGGTCAATATTGTGTAAGGCTCCCTCTTTTAATTGACGCCGCCGTCATAGCGCAGTTGGTAGCGCGTCGGACTGTCAATCTAGGGGTCCCGGGTTCGATCCCCGACGGCGGCACTCATTCTTTCCGACTATTTGTCTCTCACCAATGGGTTGATAATCGTAGACCTATGTGAGATAGTAGCTGGAGGCTAGGAAAGAATGTGGTGGTTGTACTGGTGAGAGAAATACCAGGAAACCATTGTTAGGTGCTCCAGCCGCCGCGATATAACTGAAATAATGTTGAAAGCGGCGTTAAACTCCATTCAATCAATCAACTTTTAATTGACGGCTCTGCGCCTTTTGGTCATCGAAAGTCCAGGCTTAAAATTATGTGTTTAACCCGTCGTGAACATTTGGAACTCTACGATCTCAGTGCTAAGTTATCAATGATGGGCAACAGCTGGATCCCGGTCTCGAAATTTAGTTCGCAGTTAATATGCCTAACTTTGTGTCAATAGTAAATTTTTAAAACAGGTGCCGAACAAAACCCTTTTCATAAACAGGAGACTGAATAAAGTTATTGTAATGACTTTGTCGTATTTTTTAATTTCTTTTTGAAAATAATTGTGTGAAGACACTTTTTTTTGCTCTCAACCCTCAACAAGCTTTTGCGGATCATCCATTCGCCCGTTTAAACATTGTATCATCATTTTGTATTTGAAAGGGGAATTTTCAATGTCTTCACTTGATGAAGAATTCTTGTATCACGCCATTAAGGAAATAAACAGTGATTTTGCGGAGAGAAGTCGTGAGAAATACTAAAGTGAATCTAATTGGTCACTACTTTATTTCGAAGTAATTAAGAACCTACAGGGCCTTCCTTACGTAGAAACACTGGTGAACGAAAACTTCGTTCACCAAAAAATGCGTATAGAATTCAATATCGCGAGTTTCGTTCATTTTTTTCCTTCCTATTGAGCGAAATTAGCGGTACACTATTACCTCCCAAGAGTTCGTTTAAAATCGTTTATCGTACTCATTACATTTCATTCCCACATTATTTTACCATCACTCACATTCAGTTTTTCAATCTCACATGTTCTTAACTGTATTGTGTAAGACTTTGCAAAGTAATGTATTGTATTTCATTAAATACAAGAAGAAGTAAGAATATAAATTTCTGTCATATGACATGTAATATCAAACTTCGAACCTCATAAAACATACGGTTTACTGGTCTTAATGGCTTCAAAAGGGTAATTATTTGCTATTATAAATTCATGTTTTGGCTGTTAAATTGCCATATGATTTTTGACGGATCATGCGAAGAGGGGATCATCTGGGAAATACAAAAGGTATAACCCTTGTCAACATGCGCTGTCTGCACACTAAAGCTTAACGGAGATGGACGGTTTTTTTTTTTTTTTTTTTTTTTTTTTTTTTTTGTCGAAATACACTTTCTTTTTTAGCCTGTGCGTGACATTTCCAACAATTTCAAATGTGCGCAAAGCAATTACTCTGGCCAGTCTGAGCCGAGACTTTACTGTGCGATTCGTAGATAGTTAAGGTACCAAAGTATCTGTAGACAATTAGGCAATTCTCTTCTTACACTAAGTAGTTGTCTGGGCCGCCAAATGTTTGCACCTCGCGCAGATGTCAAATTATAAGAGATGTCACCAACAGGCTCGTTTGACTTTTTCTTAGTTCAAATTCACTTAAATTAAAGTGTTCCGAAGAATTCTAGGAGTATAATTTTATCGCATGACGGGTAAAAAATATGAAAATTACTCAACACTGACCACTACAAACAAGGACATATCAACTCTCTCTCTCTCTCTCTCTCTCTCTCTCTCTCTCTCTCTCTCTCTCTCTCTCTCTCTCTCTCTCTCTCTCTCTCTCTCTCTCTCTCTCTCTCTCTCTCTCTATCTCTATCTCTCTCTCTCCTTTTTCTCTCTCTCCCTCTCTCTCTGTCCTCCCCCCCTCTCTCTCTCTCTCACTCTCTCTCTCTCTTTCCCCTAACTCTCTCTCTTTCTCTCTCTCCCTCTCTCTCTGTCCTCCCCCCCCCCCTCTCTCTCTCTCTCTCTCTCCTCTCTCTCTCTCTCTCTCTCTCTCTTTCTCTCTCTCTCTCTCTCTCTCTCTCTCTCTCTCTCTTTATATCTCTCTCTCTCTCTCTCCTCTCTCTCTCTCTCTCTCTCTCTCTCTCTCTCTCTCTCTCTCTCTCTCTCTCTCTCTCTCTCTCTCTCTCTCTCTCTCTATCTCTCTACCTTTGACCCTCTGCCTATGTTATATATCGAAATCACTTTCAATTACATATATGTATCAGGTAAGGTCAATATTTTTCAACGGTATCATGCATCTATTCAATTAAAATAAAGGAAATATTGATGAAGCCTTTATTACCCAGCTTCCAATATTTACTCGCGGTAAATACCCCGGTTATCTATTCACACACTCCACAAAGATGTAACGTCGGTTTCAATAGAGAAAATGTCGTAACTACAGCTATATAAAACTGTAGTTATGAGGTTTTATATTTTAAACTACGCTAATTCATACAATAAATTTGTCTCTCTTGCTGTTTTAAATAGATTATTAATCTAGTTAATCTAGTTAAAACCAATAACAACGTGTAATTGAAGCGAAGTATTTTGGTCGTTCAAAAACCTCGTAACTACAGCTTTATTTAAGCTGTAGTTACGCGGTTTTAGAATTTAACCGACGATAATTTGTTTCATAGATTTATCGCTCCTGCTATTTTAAATAGGTAATTAATCTGGTTATTTCTGTCCATATCGGGCACTCCTATTGCTTTATAACAATTGAATCGAGACATTTTGGTCGTCGAGAAATAATATAATAGATATGCCAAACAGTAAGTGTATAAATTGGCTTCATTTTTTTTTCATGCATCAGCCAATTTCTGCATGAAATAAATGAGATATATTTCCATTGGGAGTATTTGGTTGCATTTTATTCATTGTTTATATTATCTTTTTTGCCCACTAATTAATCTAGTTAAAACCAATAACAACGTGTAATTGAAGCGAAGTATTTTGGTCGTTCAAAAACCTCGTAACTACAGCTTTATTTAAGCTATAGTAACGAGGTTTTAGAATTTAACCGACGATAATTTGTTTCATAGATTTATCACTCCTGCTATTTTAAATAGGTAATTAATCTGGTTATTTCTGTCCATATCGGGCACTCCTATTGCTTTATAACAATTGAATCGAGACATTTTGGTCGTCGAGAAATAATATAATAGATATGCCAAACAGTAAGTGTATAAATTGGCTTCATTTTTTTTCATGCATCAGCCAATTTCTGCATGAAATAAATGAGATATATTTCCATTGGGAGTATTTGGTTGCATTTTATTCATTGTTTATATTATCTTTTTTGCCCACTATTTTATAACGTTATTAATGTGTATGTAATTCATTCTAATTGATTTTAGTTCGATTGCGACGAAGGCTAAAGCTCGTAATCCTAATCATTTTTTAAGTTGCCATTTGTCAAAATGGCAGACTTATTGCGATTAGCTGGAAGTGTGTATATGGTGATAGTGTACAGGGTGTCTGTATACTAGTTTAGGCAAAGAACTACTTTTGTTCTGGAATTTACTCTATCTCTTTGCACCGGACCCAATGACACCAAAAAGTAGTGCAGACAGTTTAAAAAGAGCAACTATTTTGTTTTTTTTTTTGTTTTTTTTTAATGTTATACTTTAATTTATATTTTTTCTTTTGAAGATAAACACAATCTTATGAAAACTTCAAAATGGATATCTCGATGTCAAAAGTAAATTTGAGTTGCAAAATTAGTACACCGAGGATTCTACACATCGATGTCAAATCAGTCAGCTAGGTTTTACTTTTTGAACTGAAGTGATAAGTTCGTTTTTCTTGGGTTTTTTTTTTTTTTTTTTTTTTTTTTTTTCTTAAAAAAATACGATTATTCAGAGTTTGGGTTTTTTGTAGTGTTTATACTTTGCATACCTGTCCAATTGCTTGGACCACTAACCGCTTATATTAATATGAATTGTCTTGATCATTGAAGTTTGAAACAAAAACTAGATCTACATGCACTAATGAACATTATCAGGAATTTGAACCAGGTTTTGGTTTTAACTTGATATTCTCTATGTATAACTTTTGACAATTGATACATCTTGAACTGGAAATTGACTTTGGATTTAGATTCTCAGAAGTTTGAAATTGAAAGTGAAAAAATGTTGTTGTTTGGGAAAGGGTAAATATAATATATTTTGTCGTCTGCAACTCTTTTCAAAATGTATCACCCCAAGATTTCGCCGTTTGGTTAATTGTTGATAATCATAAACCTAAGTGCAATAAAACACCGGATGCTCAGAGAGGATGTGGTAATAGTGGTGGGAAATCGATGTGTAGGTGTTGCATCCATCACAATAGGACATACTGTTAAAAGTGCTGTAAAACCACATTCGATCATTCTGCTTAGAATCTGCCAAACAGAACCCTTGAATTGGTAAAGGCTTAGCATCTGAAATTGAACAGCAACCTGAACAAAAGGAGCTTGTAATTCAGCTGTTTTTAGATCAGTAAGTGCTGGTGGTGAGCTATTGTGATTTCTTATCATCTGTTTGCCTTTAAACAATACTGTCGGGTTATTCTTGTCTCAAAATCTGAGTTATTGATCACAAATAACCAAAGTTCCAAAATATTATGGTATCATCCTCATGGCAACTTTCAGGACCTTCAGTCCTTTGATTTCTTTTCTTTTTTCGTCCTATGGGAAAAGGCAATGCTTTCAATCCATTACTATCCAGTTCTACTGCTGGAACTGGCTATAAAGTGTTTTGTCAATATACAAACAACCTCCGACGTAGAGGCTTGAACCGCACACCTTAAAGTCACGAGCGCCTATGTAACTCAGCTACCGGGTCAGCCAATGTATAGCCCTTTGCTGTTTAATCTCTGCTTTTTACGTGCCTCTGATTTTATGATAGAGAAAAAATTGTGAAAAAAGAAGAAATTGCTTCTGACAAGCAATTTCTTCTTTTTCCACACTATTTTCTACCCTATCGAATGGTTATTTTACAAATTAAACCCACTTTTAATTTTCGTCTGCAAAACCTTTGAATTTGGACAGGTCTAAAATTTTGAAAAACAGGAAAGTGATAGCAAACTGCATACGTTTATTATTATGAAAATTGGGGTTATTTATTATTAACGTTACTATTATAATCATAATTTGTTTCTAGAAGTAGTAGCAGCATAGGTATTATTAGTAGTGGTACTGTCATCATCATAATTTTACTCGAATATTAGATGCATGGTATGTTTTACGATGTAATACGACATTTCAAGTGGAACATACAGTCGTTTTTTTCATGTGTATTTCGTTTTATATTTTCAAAGAATGCTGGATCTCTTTAATTTCAGATATGTTGAATCTCTACAATACTTCTGCAGTAAGATTATACGAGTGGGTCGTATAGCCGATGGAGGCTGGGACGTATGTGAAGAAAGAAAGTTTTTACCGATGTCACCCTGTCTTATTTATTCATTTGGGTAGGTATATGTGATTCATTCGTTGTAATCGGCTTTCATGCCACTTTCAACAATATTCCAGTCATATCGTAGTGGCTTGAACACATAACCTTTGATTCTTAAGGTAGTGGGTCCGTAATGGATCCGCAACGTTTCGGAGGTCATAAACTTTAACAGTGTTGACCGAGGTCTTCTAATGATTTCATTAGGAAACCGCGGTTAATATTGTCAACGACCATTTGTTCCGAAATTTTGCAGAACTATTACGGGCCTTATACCTTAAAGCATTTCCACAGAGATACTTTCAAGAATGCCCCCAAGCTGCTCATCCGACTTTGGTGAAGAATTTAATTGACTAGAATGAAAAAAAGG